>JAUCMX010000014.1:4826801-5254301 GCA_033459395.1 Hemibagrus guttatus | reverse complement strand
CGGTCCTCAAACCTTTACCAAGGCTTTCTTTTGGAAAATTAAAAGCTCGGTCATACTGGCTTACAAAAAAGAAGAAAAAAAAAATTGGATGCTTAGATTTCTGTACAACACCAAGAATACTAGCGGTGTAATGTCAAACAGAGCAAGTGTAGCTTCATATTAAAAAAAATTTTAAAAATACATACTACTGAGGACTATTTTTATTTGAATAAATATTAAGGCCATGTTTCTTTGAAAGCTGATACCGATGGAGTAAAAAAAAAAAAAAAAAACAGGCATCGCTATTTATTCAACAAGCAGCCTGTTAATGTGCTACAGCTCTGCACCTTTGCTGTTTAACTGGTCCCATTGAAAACCTCGGCAGATTTTTCAAAGCTTGGTAAATGACACCTCATTTGATTTTAGAGCATCTGAATAATTCATCATCAAGGTCTGTGTACATGCATGGGCATATTTGCATGTTTTCAAGGGCTGGTTACTGTTTATCTACTGAGAAATGACCTAGAGACTAGTTTGAAGAGTTTGTGCCAGAGTTGAAAAGTTGTGGGCTGGCATGACTATTAAAAGTGGCCATGAATTTAAATTGGTAGTTTCAGAGCTTTGTGTGTGTCCTTTAGTGTTACAGAAACCAATACAATAATAATAAAAAAAAAAAAAATAAAAAAATATATATATATATATATATATATATATATATATAAGAAAAGTTTGGGATATGCTTGCTATTGTTTCATTTTATAGTTAAACACTTCCAGGAATTTATATCTAATATATATATATATATATATATATATATAAGAAAAAGTTTGGGATATGCTTGCTATTGTTTCATTTTATAGTTAAACACTTCCAGGAATTTATATCTAATATATATATATATATATATATATATATATATATATATATATATATATATATATATATATATATATATATATATATATATATATATATATATATATATATATTTATTCTGTCCAGTTAAACGTCCTCTACAACATAATTAGTATGCCGGCGAAGGTTTATAATACTATCATGATAATCTCTACTTCTTTCAGAAGGCGTTCATCTAGATTGTGAAGTGTGGCTGTGGGGATTTGTGTTCATTCTGCACAAGAGCATTAGTGAGGTCAGGTGAGAAGGCCTGGAACGCAGTCATCATACCAGTTCATCCCAAAGGTATCAGTGGGCTTGAAGTCAGGAGTCTGTACAGGCCACTCCTACCTATGCGCTGTTCTATCCCATCTTGTAGTATAAAGAGTGTGAGCAGTGTGTTCATGCTGAAAGGTCAAGTGTGTTTCGAGTGCCCGGATGGTGCACTTATTTAGCTGAAAACGTTAAGTGTTAAATGTTGCACATTTCATGAACTCAAAGGTTGTAACTTTGCATGTGTAGCGGAAGAGGGGCGGGGCTATCAGGTACTGATGCTGGATGAGAAAAAAAAAATTTCAAGTTGGCTGACGACGAAGACGTCTTATAGACGGTTTTTAAACTAGCTCACAGTGCACGCATTTTAACCATCTGGAAAGTGAATGCATTAGTGGAAGAGTCTCTGCAAACCCTAGTTAGTGTGTGTGTGTGTGTGTGTGTGTATATATGTGTGTGTTTGCCCACCGTTGTCTTTGCTGCCGTCCTCTTCCTCAGTGGGCTGCGAGGGGTCGTAGTAATCAGCACTGTAGCGGAAAGCCACTGCGTTGTAGGAACCTTCATCAGCCAAAGCTTCACTTAGCCTTTTATATTCCTCTTCTGCACATCATAGAAGAACATATGATTAAAAAAAAAAACACTGTTACGTCTTAAACATAAACCAGACTCTGAAGTCAGTGCTGGAAATTCTAACATAACTAAACGATTCGGTGTGTTCTGTGTCAAACAGAGCCGTGTTCAGAGTTGAGTTAAGTGCGTGTAGTGAGGAGATAATAGCGCAATTACACACTTTAGTATTCACACCTCAGATTTATCTGGACTCAAGCTGTGCTTGTGCAGTGCGAATGGCTGTTATCGCTACTGAGGCTCTGAATTAAGTGTCCTTCTTGTGCAAATATCGACTCATGATATTCGCAGAATCAAGTCTAGTGAAACTTTATTACAAACTGCTGTAACCAACCAGAAATTCAGCTTTTTATATTTACATGCACACCTTTATTTATGATACACTAATTTACCTGGCTTAATCAAAGTACTTTATATAAAAAAAAAATAAAAATAAAAAAAAAAGTTGCATGTCCTTTAATAAACACTTCTATCCTCTTTGATCACATGATGTCAAAATTATCTAATGAATCTTTAGAATCTGGTTGTTTCATTCTGGTCAGTTTTGTTTGTTATTAACCATAGTAGGCTAACAGAATTGTGCAGCCAATTTAGTTGGTATATAATCAGTGGTTGATTATAATCTTTTTTTTTTTTTTTTAGTACATTTGCATTTATTTGCAAAACTGTTTTTATTTTCCAACCGTGCCCAGAAAAGCTTTTAGACCCGACCTAGCCTGTGATAAATGCATCCAAAATTGTGAAAGCCGTGCATACTCTGTACCTTGCCTGGCCTCCTCTTCTAGCAGGTCAGTGTGCAAGGCCAGGTATCGCTCCTCATCACACAGCGCTTCGATCCTCACTTCCTCTTCAGAAAGTTGGTAGTTCTGGTTCCACGAGTCCGCGTCGTACTCCGAAAGGTCATGTAAATGACCACGGCCGTCGTATCTGCAAAATAAACTGCTTGATTAGACAAGAAATCGGCCAAGAGGTGCACACACAGAAGAAATACTCACCGCATCGTGAGAGCCTGAAGGTAAAAGGCTTTTAAAACCAAAACTATTTCTCTTACAAGGCAACTGCACAGTCCCTTGGAGGCAAAAGAAATAAGCATCGCTATTGCAACATTTTAGGTGTACAGGTACAGACCAAAAAAAGAAAAAAAGGCATTTGTTCCTACTATAGACGTACAATCCAATTCGCCACTAAGCATTTCAAAGTTTCAAAAGCCCTGGAGTCAAACGTAAAGAAACAAAAGAGCAACTTTCCTCTTACCTTACATGGTTTCAAAAAAGCTTGTAACCACGTCACTCGATTTTTTTTTAATGATCTCACGCCATCATTCTTACTTTTATTGTAAAATGGTACATCCACACAAGCCCGAGCACATAAATACCTATCCGTAAGAACCCATATGGACGATTTTTTCCTGCGCTTGCTCCTCTATTCCACTTCTCAGTTCCAGTCTCTTCGTCGAAAGAGAGAAGTGGGCGGCGAGGTGGCAATCGGGGCCTGGCAGGACCCCTTAGCCTTAATTGCTGAGAAAATAAGGTCTGGATTACGTGATAGAGAGACACACACATACACATTGGAAACAGGGAACAGATCCACGTATATTAAGGTGGCTCCTTTAGGAGGCAAAGACTTTGAGAGAACATGTACATGACCGTATATGTGCGTCGCATGGTAATTAAATGAAATTGATTCTGAACCTAAACAGAGACAGAAAAGCGGTGCTGGATGGTGAAATAAAAGTCACTGCTGTATCTTTTTTTTTATTAATATTTATCATTTCATGAGCACCACCTTAATACACAGACTGATTTGACAAAAGTTGCAGTTACAGCAGAGGAATTTGCTTTGGCTTGCACTTAAATCCACTTCAACATCTAATATTTCATAATGCATTTCCTCAGCTCAGATCTGGAAACTACAATTCTGCAAGAATTAAAAAAAAAAAAAAAAAAAAAAAAAAGAAAAAAAAAAAGACTTGCTCGTTCCCAAAAGTTTCGCAAACGCATCTCGTTTGGTTGCTAAATTGTGGAATTAAAATGCCTCGTTCTACCTGGTCAGACACAAGATCCTAACCTTGGTCCTGAAGTACACACCAGCGTCCTGCTCATTTTAAGTTTTTTCTCTAGCAGCTATGGCGGACCATAGGACGACATTAATAATGACTATATCCTAAATAAAATGACACTGAGAGGCTACGAAAGGGGCTTAACCTATCCTTTAAGCTTCTATCTAACGAATCGGCTTTTAGAGCAACCCAGTAACAGGAGGTTGAGGGTCAACATATTGAACTGTGACCTATGAACTGTATAATCTGTATTTTGAGATGTAAAGTAAGTGTGTGGAAGGTTTAAGAAACATTTCCAACCCAACTACATCTTTTAAATAAATAAATAAATAAATAAATAAATAAATAAATTTAAATAAAAATAAATAACAAGCCTGCATAATAAATAAATAAACAAACAAACAAACAAACAAACAAACAAACAAACAAATAATGCCCTACAAACATACCAGAAAAATTGAGGAATGCAAACACTTCTTTTTTCATTTCATTTCTGATGGATCTACTCCATAATCCCTCTTTCCCTTTTTCTAATTCTACACAGTCCGCACTTACAGTTTGCAGAAATATATTTAATTTCATTCTGATTACTTTTGGTTCTATATTCGTAAAGCAAGCACAGGGCAGTGTGATCCCTGCCCCAATGTTCCTCAAGTACTGCTTGTTGTAGTTACTCTGCAGAGGACATTACATGCAGGACAGGTCAGTTCTCCAGGACCAGGAAGTGGAATCATCTCATTGATATTAAACTTCACAAAGCTTTTGGGGGGAAAAAATAAGTGAGATCAGTTTCTCCAAAGCAAATTCCACATGCACTGAGATGCACAGGCTTCCCTCAAATCAGATCAACTGCCAACAGAAAGCTAAAGAAATAGTAAAATGAAGTCATGTTGGAAAAATAACGTTTCAAATCCGTTTGCCGGATCACAGATCTGTGGAGGGAGGACTGTGCATCTTTGTATCATGGTGCTTTTATCTCAGTGCGTTTTCTAACTCGCAGGACAGCATCTTCGGCTTTAAACAATAACAACAGCAACAACAACAAAAAGGCCAGGTTATCTCGATCAGTTGCTTGTTTATTTTATTCTGATGCATGTCACTTGAACTGGAGGCCCACAGCTGCAAAAAGCAAGATCCGAGAGTCTTCGGAAGACATTTAAAGTGGGGGTTAAAGTAAGCATTCCCTTTTAAGGTTTGTTCAACCGACCTATCGATCATGAGCTTGTTGTCTCCCATCCACGGGATCAGGTGTTTGCCCTGCTCGTGGTACATGGCCCTCTCATCGTCCCGAAAGAGCTTGCATGCGTAGCCGAAAACCAGCAACTCGGCGTACTTGCTGCTAGCGCTCTCCTCCTTCGGCGGCTTGTCCATTTTACTCGGCCCTCTCCGATACATTCCGACTGAGGTTCAAGCCCAAACACCTACCCGAACAACATAAATAGAATAGGCTACAAATTATTCCGTTTTAAATAAACAACTACCATGGATAGCTAGCTCACGCTGGGGGTATTTTCAAAACACTACTGTTGTCGCACTCTCGCTTTGAGCATATTTAAGATTTTGCCTCATTCGCAGTTTCGTTATTTTCCTCTTCTACACCGCTTCGTTATTTTTAAAATATTTTGTCTGAGATAAAATATACATTATATCAAGATCAATGTATTAGTGCTAGTCATCATTTCAAACCCTATTTCTATAAGTTTAAACTATCCAGACACACAAGCATGTCGAAAGTGCTAAAGTAAATTTACAGGCACTATTTCCTAAAGCCTCGCGGCCTTTCCGGTGTAACTACCAGAAGGCGCACCAACTACATGTCAAGGCGTACATAATAATAATAATAATAATAATAATAATAATAATAATAATAATAATAATAATAATAATAATAATAATAATAAAAGCAAGGCAGGTTTTCGGGTTTTTTTCTATTAAATATGAATAATATTTATATAAATATGAATATAAATATTAATACTCATATAAATATGAATAATATTTATATATAAAAATATTTATATTATAAATAAATATATCTATATCTATATCTATCTATCTCTATCTATATCTATCTATCTATCTATCTATCTATCTATCTATCTATCTATCTATCTATCTATATATATATATATATATATATATATATATATATATATATATATATATATACTTATTAATAATGACAAATATAAAGCACGTAAATAAATAAAGTAAATCAATCAATCAATAAATAAGCTGTACAGTTATCTATGGACTTGGCTTTTAATTACAAATTGTCCAAATGAATGAACAAATATAGTAATGTAATAATAATAATAATAATAATAATAATAATAATAATCGCCTTTAAATTGGGTAATAGTTTTAAAGAGCACATATTACAAGAATTAAAAATGCCAGGATTTTAGGGTTTTTTTCCTAAAGATTAATAAAATATTTTTTATTAGTAATGACAAACGTAAAACACATAAATAATTTAAAAATAAATAAATAAATAAATAGATAGATAAATAAATAAATAAATAAATAAATAAATAAGCTCTACAGTTTTCTGTGGACTTTACATGGATTTTTAATTACAAATTGTCCAAATGAATGAACAAATATAGTAATGTAATAATAATAATAATATATTATAAGCACATATTACAGCAGTATAAAAAACTGCCACTTTTCTTAGTTTTTTTCCTATTATAAATTAATTAAAAAAATATTTGTATTAGTAATGACAAACATAAAGCACATAAATAAATAAATAAATAAATAAATAAATAAATAAATAAATAAATAGATAAATAAATAAATAAATAAATAAGTAAGCTCTACAGTTTTCTGTGGACTTTACATGGATTTTTAATTACAAATTGTCCAAATGAATGAACAAACATAGTAATGTAATAATAATAATATATTATAAGCACATATTACAGCAGTATAAAAAACTGCCACTTTTCTTAGTTTTTTTCCTATTATAAATTAATTAAAAAAATATTTGTATTAGTAATGACAAACATAAAGCACATAAATAAATAAATAAATAAATAAATAAATAAATAAATAAATAAATAAATAAATAAATAACCAGTATAATTTTCTATACACTTTAGACTTTTTAATTACAAATTGTTCAAATGAATGAAGGGGCGAATATAGTACTGTAGCAGTAATAATAATAATGATGATGATGATGATGATGATGATGATGATGATGATGATGATGATGATGATGATGATGATGATGATGATGATGATGATGATGATGATGATGATGATGATGATGATGATGATGATTGGAGGGGGGGGGGGGGCACGGTGGCACGGTGGCTTGGTGGTTAGCATGTTTGCCTCACACCTCCAGGGTTGGGGGTTCAATTCCCGCCATTTGTGTGTGTAGTTTGCATGTTCTCCCCATGCCTCGGGGGTTTCCTCCGGGTACTCCGGTTTCCTCCCCCGGTCCAAAGACATGCATCATAGGTTGATTGGCATCTCTAAGTTGTCTGTAGTGTGTGATTGCGTGAGTGAATGAGAGTGTGTGTCTGCCCTGCGATGGGTTGGCACTCCGTCCAGGGTGTATCCTGCCTTGATGCCCAATGATTCCTGAGATAGGCACAGGCTCCCCATGACCCGAGAATAGATTGGATAAGCGGTAGACAATGAATGAATAATAATAATTATTATTATTATTATTATTATTATTATTATTATTATTATTATTATTATTATTAGTTGTAGTAATTAAATCTAGTTTTAGTAATTAAAATTAGTTATTATTTAGTCATTTGTTCTCCATATACCATTTAAATAGGAGGACAAACTCGAGCAACAACACAACACCAGCAGCAAGTGCTTCTTGATACTAATTCTTATGCCAGTAATACTATTTAAGAGCTACTGAGGTAAAAAAAAAAAAAAATCACCTTGCTGTGACCTTGAAGCTGGTCAATTCCATATCTAATCAGTTCATCTGCTAATTACACTGATAACTCCGTATCCTTAAAACATTCAACCTCTTGAGATATCTCATTAATGAGAATGTCAGATGGACAGACAAACATAATGCTTCCCACACTTAGTGGCAGAGGCATAAAATCATACCTAATCCCTGTCAACTGTAAAACAATATCAAACCTTCACTATATTGGCAAAAGTTTTGGGACACCCCTCCAAATCATTGAATTCAGGTGTTGTTTTTCAGGGGTTGGGCTTGGACCATTTAGTTCCAGTGAAAGGAACTCTTAATGCTTCAGCATACCAAGACATTTTGGAGCATAAGAGTTCCTTACCCTGGAGCTAAGGGGACAAGCCCAACCCCTGAAAAACAACACCTGAATTCAGTGATTTCCAAAACTGTCCCAGAACTTTTGGCAATATAGTGTATTTATCTCAGGTTAGTATCTCAGGAGGTAAGCTCATATTTACATAGGAATAATATTATCATGACTGTGATTATCATGACATGGCTTGTGTTGCTTATAATATTCTTCTGGATAGAATAATATATATATATATATATTTTTGTCCCCTCCCTGTCTTATGTCTTATCAGAGTGACTTGTCAGTCTGTAAATATTAATGATGACTTCTCTATCCATAAAAAAAATAATTTGATGTTTTACAAAGCTTTGTTTGATGGTAACTGCCTTTTTTCCATGTATAACCTTCCTCTGGGTATTTTTCTTCGTAAACATGGTATTAATTTTCCAGTGCCATGCTGCAGACACAGAGGTGTGTGTTCCTGCAAAACCAGATGACAGATGCCAGCTTAATAAAGTAGGGCATTTCTACATGTGGAGTAGATACTACATGTGGAGTACGTTCAGTCTGCTTAATTCTGATGCTTATGTATATAATATTACTAGGAATACTAGGAGTAACTCGTATAAGAAACACTGCCAGGATAAGAAATGCCCCCATGGTATTCCAGCAACAGGATCCCGTATTCTCATTTCCGCAGCCCGGGTTCGATTCCCAGGCAGGAAACAAAGCCAGCCACTGAAGAGTGCCAGTCCCAAGCCTGGATAAAATGGGAGGGTTGTGTCAGGAACAGAATCCGGTGTAAAGCATTGTGTTAAGTCAAATTAAATATGCGGATCAGGTGATGCTCTGTGAAAGCTTTGAAAGAACAATTGTCAGGCTAAGAAATAAAATATCATTCCAAGATGCAGAAAACCTTTATGTTTTTGTTATGTCTAGCCTGGTCTATAGTTATGTCTTGGTGTCTGGATGTTTCTGGATGTGACTCCCAGTAAAATTTACATTTATAATATACTAGTACTAATGCCCTTTGCTGAAAAAATACCGAAAGGTCTCATTACACAGTACGTAAATAAATTTAAGTGGCATTTATTTGTCACATATACATTACAGCAGAGTGACATTTATTCGTTGCATATCCCATTCTTGGAGGGTTGGGGTCAGAGCACAGGGTCAGCCACGGTGCACCAGCCCTGGAGCAGAGGGCATCGGGGGCCTTGTTCAAGGGCCCAACTGTGGTAGCTTGGCAGTGCTGGGGCCTGAACCTTGATCTTCTGATCAATAACCCAGAGCCTTAACCATCTGAGCAACCACTGTCCCAAAATCTAAGCCTCAAAACCAGTTTCAATGGAGCCTGTGCCTATCTCAGGTATCATTGTGCATCAAGGCGCGATACACCCTGGACAGAGTGCCAACCCATTGCAGGGAACACACACACTCTCATGCAATCACACACTACAGACAATTTAGTGATGGCAATCAACCTACCATGCATGTCTTTGGATTGGGGGAGGAAACCAGAGTACCCAGAGGAAACCCCCGAGGCACAGGGAGAACATGCAAACTCCACACACACGGCGGAGGCGGGAATCGAACCCCCAACGCTGGAGGTGTGCAAACGTGCTAACCACTAAGCCACCGTGCTCCCCCAGGTTCTAAAGTTATCAGTGTCAAATATAACAAAAGCTACAGCAAAGGTGTATTTGGTTCTCAATTTCTAGGAAATTTAGTACATATTTTGTTCCCTTTGTTTTCATTGCACTCACATACACTCTTTACTGATCAGACAAGTGTGTTGATAATATAAACATAAAAATGACAATATTTTAAGCACGTAAAATGGCCTAGCGAATTATTAGCCATTAAGATAATATCTGATTCCTAATATACACTAGATTAGCACAGATGATGGGCACATCTTTGTGGAACTTAATGATATAGTTTTATTTAAGACTTAATCCAATTTGGATGATTCAAATACATGGAAATAATGACTGTGCTAAAAAAAAATGCAGAATTAGCTGTCCAAATGAACTAAAAACATGCTCCTATCTAACTAATGCATTAATAGAATATGCAGTCAATAAATAAGGGCAAATCTCCTGAGCTGAATGGTATTTCCACTGAACTGTGCTTAACATTCCTAGCCTCTGACAGACCCTTTATTCTTAAATACTTCATTTTTTATTAATAACATTAGGCTGTCTTCCAACTCTATTATAGCTTTCCCCTTTCCCCTCTCTGGAAGACACATAAACCGCTGACTGAATGCTCCAGCGATATCTCGCTTAGTCTGTTAAATTGGGAAATTAAATTGTTTGCAAGGGTTATTGTGTCTTGCCTAGAGCACTGCATGTCTTTTATTTTTTTTAGTGCACATTGATCCAGCTGGCTTTATTAAGTCTAGATTCGCCTCAGATAATGTCTGATGCTTACCCCATATTTTTAATGCTTTTGAATCAGGCCCAGTTGGTGAAGAACATTTATTAGACATGGAGAAAGATCATCTTTGGAATACAGTTTGGAATATAATTTGCAAATACTGTGAAGAATCAGATAGGGCTGTCTTTTTTCTTGACTTTTCTACTTGTCTCTTGGCCAATGTTAGTCAAATAATGCAATTTACCGTAATGCAGTCTTTAATGGGTATAAAAGTCTTCAGGCAAATTTATTGATTAAATCTAAGAGGTGGGGCACGGTGGCTTAGTGGTTAGCACGTTTGCCTCACACCTCCAGGGTTGGGGGTTTGATTCCCACCTCCACTGTGTGTGTGGTGTTTGCATGTTCTCCCCTGTGCCTCAGGGGTTTCCTCTCCCAATCCAAAGACATGCATGGTAGGTTGATTGGCCCTGTAGAGTGTGTGTGTGTGTGTGTGTGTCCGGGTGATGGGTTGGCACTCTGTCCAAGGTGTATCCTGCCTTGATGCCCAATGATGCCTGAGATAGACACAGGCTCCCTGTGACCTTAGAATAGTTCGGCTATGCGGTTCCTAAAAGGAAGTCCTTTTTAACATTTATTTGAACCTTTAAGGGATCCCCAAAAGGTGACCTGAGGAACATTTAGGATTTCTGGAGCTACCAGAAGAGCAGACCTTTCCATGTTTTTTGATGATGGTGGTTCAATTAAGTTGAGATCAGGTGACTGTGATGATCATAGCATACTCTATGCTGTATTACTGTGTCAATTTTATTCTCATCAAACTGTTCAGTGACCCTCATGATCAGTGTATGATGGTGGAGCCATCTTGCAAGAGACCATACACATCAAGAAAGAGATAAAACTAAAGTATGTAAATAAAAGCAAGGTAGGTAAAGTAATGCAATTATGTTAGAGTTCACTTTTTAATTTTTTCATATTAATTCCATATTAAAGTGAAGAAAAGGAAAAGAAGAGGAACAGTCAGAAAAGATAAAAGCAGGTTAAAAATGAACCTAAATTCGAACCAAAAATTCGAAGTACTTGTAGAATATATTAAGAAAAATTGCTGAGAAAAGATCGACTGTTATCTTCTTATGAGGTATATTCAATATAATCATGAACCAAAAGGAGAAGTGTGTGTGTGTGTGTGTGTGTGTGTGTGTACCCAAGCTTATTGGTCCAATAAGCTTGGACCAATAATCAGAAAACTGGTAGTTGCTCAGATGGAGGTGTGAACCAATCGATTTTATCTTTTAAGTTTGTCTACACTTGTGCAACCAACCCCGGATTTTTACATCAGATAAAAATAACCCAACTCCATCCCTTCACATAAACTATAAGGTTGGTTCAGTCTTACAACCCCATAACAGAAAATCTCAAAGCACATTAATGATGTATCATGGAAATCTTAGAAGGTATGTACACCTACGTACAGTGGAGCCCAAGACTCTGAGACCACAGTAAAAATCTGGGGATTTTTTTCCATTTAAAAGAAAGTTTTTGAAAGAAAGAATTTTGAAATATTCAAGACAAAAAATGTAAATGTTCAATATCGTGAATATTTAATATGCACTATTACTGAGTCCCTTTTTTAAATATTAGCAAATTTGTCATATTGACAATGTTATCTGCTTTGTACAAAATGTCAAATTTTTCTTCATGCCTAATGTCTTCTGTTGAAGCCTGAGTTCAGGTGCCACTCTGACGGATTTGAGCCATAAGGACCACAAAGGAGGAGCTCGTGTCAGCTTGAGGGTACACTATCATTATCATTGAAGCAAAATAGGCGACATTTCAAATAAAGAAACTCAATATTTCAGAGATTCCACTGAAGTTGCAGTGAATAATATAATGTGTAATGTTAGCTGGTGTATTAAATTAGAAATGAATATCGAAGCTAGTGCTCTCATACCTTTGGGTCCTGCTATATTTTAAAACTAATAGCAATTATACAATCAATCCTGAAGGCCAGAAACTGGATAATTAACCTTGCTTCATAGTACAGTTATAATCAGGTTATTAGTAATAGATTCTTTAAAACAAACAAGCTTCAGGGCTGATGGTTCGATTCCTGCCTCTCCCCTGTGTGCATGGAGTTTGCATGATGTTCTCCCTGTGATTCTCCAGTTACACCAGTTTCCTGCCACAGTCCAAACACATGGATGATGGGCATGTCTAAATTGTCTGTCATATGTGAAAGGTTATTTGTGTCCTATGATGGATTGGCACCCTTTCCTGTCTCTTCAAAGACTCCAGGTTCCATGCAACTCTGTGTATGATAAGCATATAGAAAATGGTTGGATGGATATTCGATAATCTTGGCTTTAAATATACAAAACTCTGTCACTATATTATTCTTTTTATGATATATATATATATTTATTATGCCAGATATTCAACTCTGTCACTGCATGATTTTAATCTAGGTGTGTTACAAGAATTCTTGCCCTAAAGGGGCACTTCAGGATCAGGAGCGTATTTCTATCAAGATTGAATGTCAATGTGATTCACTTATAAGCTCATAGGTATAGTTTATTATGGAGATGCAGGGACCCTCAATAGCTTTTAAATTCTCTGATTTTGCTTCCACTACTTTATTTCTGACAATCCACTCAGTCACTTTTTTATTTTTTTAGTATAATAACTTCCTTTCAACTTATATAATAACTTCCAAATGCTTTTTTTTATCCTAGTGCAAACACATAGCAACTAAAAATTCTAATGACACTTCCAAAGAATCTGTGTTCATCATTATGTGTTCACTGGAGGTGTTTAAAATTGCATGCCTTAGACAGCCAGTGTCCCTGATGGCAAACATATCAGGACTGGATGACCAGGGGAGACATGGAAGTGGCCTGGCTGTTGCATCAGGAATGTAAACCTGTACCAAGTTCAGGAAAACAGCCGTTAATAGCATACAGTGTCTTCCACAAGAAATGTCTTCTTTATTGTTTTAGTAATCTTTGTGGCACAATGTATAAATATTATCCACCTTAAATATGGTAGAAAACTGAATGAAGTCTATTTCAATTCATAGTAACAGAACAATGTGGAAAAGTTCAAGGGACATAAATATTCCAGATGCAAATTAAAGTCCACATTTTATTGAGCACACACACAACATACACAGTATGAAGTACAGTGAAATATTGTTTCTTGTCTGTGACATAAAAACAGAACTTTATTACTTATTAAACTTTAAAAATGGAAATACGACGAGCCAGAAATATGAAGGATTCTTCTCACTCCGGCAACCAGCTCTTTACTCTGTTGCCCTCTGGAAGACGCTAAAAACACGTACCACTTATAGTTTCCTAAATATTTTCTAGCTGATGGAGACAGTAATCGCTATAATCACAACTTTCACAACGTTCAAACTACTCGATGTGTAATAAACTCTCTTCTGGCCAATAGTTATATATCCTTTAATTCTTCTCTTTTATTTAATTTTATATATATTTAAGGTACAGGGGGGTACAGGGGGCACAGGGGGGCATGGTGGCACAGGGGGGCATGGTGGCACAGGGGGGCATGGTGGCACAGGGGGGCATGGTGGCACAGGGGGGCATGGTGGCACAGGGGGGCATGGTGGCTTAGTGGTTAGCACGTTTGCCTCACACCTCCAGGGTTGGGGGTTCGATTCCCACCTCCGCCGTGTGTGTGGAGTTTGCATGTTCTCCCCATGCCTCGGGGGTTTCCTCCGGGTACTCCGATTTCCTCCACCAATCCAAAGACATGCATGGTAGGTTGATTGGCATCTGTAGTGTGTGATTGCGTGAGTGAATGAAAGTATGTGTGTGCGCCCTGCGATGGGTTGGCACTCTGTCCAGGGTGTATCCTGCCTTGATGCCCAATGACGCCTGAGATAGGCACAGGCTCCCGGTGACCTGAGAATAGTTCGGATAAGCGGTAGACAATGAATGAATGAATATTTAAGGTACATATCTGATCACTTTGCACTTGCCCTATTTTGCACATTTTGTACACAGTTGCTATTGTATATCTGTCTTAAATCGCATTTTGTATTATTTGTTTACATTTATAGCAGTTTACATCAATATCTGTTTACATTTTCATTTGTATCTATTCACACTTACTTTTTGTATCATCTGTTTACATTGTATATGTGTGAATGTGTATACCTTTTAAATGAGAGAGCCTTAATTTCATTGTGCAGCTGTATTTTATTCTATTCTATTCTATTCAATGATATAAAATGTAATATATTTATATAAGAGACACTATCTATTAAACAACGAATCAAATTGTATTATGGAAATTAGAGAAAATTAGATAAAGCTGAATATAATATTTATTACATTTATAGCATTTAACAGATGAGAAACCTATCCAGAGAAACTTACATTTATTTTATTTATACAGCTGAGCAGGTGAAGGTTAAGGGCCTTTCATAAGGGGCCCAGTGATGGCACTCACGTCCTTCTGATCAGTAGTCCAATACTTTAACCACTGAGCTGCCATATTCCCATATATTAGCAAATCACCAATGTTTTGCTTCAGTCTATCAATCCTGAACAAATCAGAATTGTCTGGGTTTTTCTGAAACCTGACTTATTCCACAGAGAAAGAGGAAAACTCACAGTGTGTGGGATTTCAAAGGATTGCCAAGAATCTTTTATTGCAAGCAGATGACATAAAGTTGCTGCATTTATAAACAGTGTTGCTCCTGGCAACTGATATCGACTAAAAGCACTTTAAAACACTTCTGAGTGGTAAATTGGCCTCTTATGGTAGATGTTATAGCATTAGATTTCTTGTCTCCTGAATACGGTCAGTGATGCAGCTCTGTGATGAGCCTCAAAATCTGACTGCACATGTAGATTTAATTCACAACAAGTTAGTAGAACTGTCATTAATCACTGCCAGTTTTGCACTTCCACCATCTTGCTGTAAGACTTGTCTCCAGAACTTTTTAAAACAAAGTTACGCCCATTACTTCACTAATCAGCATCTCATAAAGCATCATCTGCATTCTTCAGAAACAGGCTTTGACAAAGCAGTGTTTCATCCCATTTTTTCATCATCATCATCATAGCTGTCTGCTCACTCAGGCATCGCTGCATATGTTTTCCAGTCACATCCATTTACTACTCCCTTGAATAATGTGAGAACTACTCATTGATTTCTTTTCCCCTCACACACATTTATTTTCCTTATATGAAACCAATTACTTGTGATAAACTCCAAAAGGCCATGTTCTGACAATGAAATGAATGAAGCTATGGACCAGGTACATTTATAGTGAGCCATGTTTTAAACGCTAAAAAAAGAAACCTTAAAAAGGTTCAATTCTAGTGTAATTTCTAGAATGCATAAAGACAACATATTTTATGTGTAGTGTATATATGTATATTATTTACATTTATGTGACCGTCATCGGTCTTGCCAAAGAATAATCTCAAAAAGTGATTATGATGACACTTTAGTTAACTTGAATTTGTAACTATCTGTAAAATGACCGAAGAAGTTGAGACGTTGCTCTGAGTTTCTAAGAAGCAGTCATTAAAAAACTGGTCAGGTTTACCTCAACGAAATAGCAAATAAGCTCCAAAGCAAAGCGGGGTTTAAATAAGTGTTGTTGTTTTTTTTTACATACAGTGAGCCCTTTCCAGGTGGAAAAAATTCATCATTGCATGGGCTTTCATTTGGAAACCATGAGTTTTAGCAATTCATTGGTCGCCAGGGAAATTCCACAATGTTTAATGAGGGTCCATGATGCCGTGGCGCAATCATTAGATCCCCATGAAATTCCTTGAAATCTGTTGGATTTCACAGATTACCCACTAAAAACCCATGATTATCCCTTAAAGGATTGGGATTCCAGTCTCAATTGATTGCTGTCACTGTTGTATTTGAGTAATTAGGGGTCCAAGCACAAGTGCCGGCTCCTTTCATGATTATTATTATTATTATTATTATTATTATTAATTCAATCTAGCCATGGGGGTCACAGTCCAGTGACTTCTGTGCCGGTCCCAAGCCCGGATAAATAGAGAGGGTTGCGTCAGGAAGGGCATCCGGCGTAAAACATTGCCAAATTTAAGCATGCGAATTTCATACCGGATCGGTCGAGGCCCGGGTTAACAACGACCGCCATCGGCGCCGTTGACCTACAGGGCACCGGTGGAAATTGGGCTACTGTTGGTCGAAGAAGTAGAGGAGGGAGGAGAGTGCGCAGACAGAGAGAGAAGAGGAAAGGTAAGAGTGTAGGACTGAGAATAGGAACTCTGAATGTTGGTACTATGACAGGGAAAGGTAGAGAGCTGGCTGATATGATGGAGAGAAGGAAGGTGGATATACTGTGTGTACAGGAGACCAGGTGGAAGGGTAGCAAGGCTCGTAGTATTGGAGCAGGATTCAAGCTGTTTTATTATGGTGTGGATAGTAAGAGAAATGGGGTAGGTGTGGTCCTGAAGGAGGAGTTTGTGAGGAATGTTCTGGAGGTGAAGAGAGTGTCAGACAGGGTGATGAGTCTGAAGTTAGAGTTTGAAGGGGTGATGTTGAATGTTGTTAGTGGTTATGCCCCACAGGTAGGTTGTGAGTTAGAGGAGAAAGAGAGATTCTGGAGTGAATTAGATGAGGTGATGGAGAGTATTCCCACGGGTGAGAGAGTGGTGATAGGAGCGGATTTTAATGGACATGTTGGTGAGGGGAACACAGGTGATGAGGAGGTGATGGGCAAGTTTGGAGTTAAGGAAAGGAACCTTGAAGGACAGATGGTAGTGGACTTTGCTAAGAGGATGGACATGGGTGTGGTTAACACTTATTTTCAGAAGAGGGAGGAGCATAGAGTGACTTACAAGAGTGGAGGTAGGAGAACACAGGTAGACTACATCCTATGTAGAAGAAGCAATCTGAAAGAGATTAGTGACTGTAAAGTGGTAGTGGGAGAGAGTGTAGCCAGACAGCATAGGATGGTGGTGTGTAGGATGACTTTGATGGTCTGTAAGACAAAGAGGTCAAAGATAGAGAAGAAAACCAAGTGGTGGAAGCTGAAAAAGGAGGAATGTTGTGAGGAATTTAGACAGAAGTTGAGGCAGGCTCTGGGTGGTCAGGTATTGCTGCCAGATGACTGGGAAACTACAGCAGAAGTGATCAGGGAGACAGGGAGAAAGGTGCTGGGTGTGTCATCTGGAAGGAGGAAAGAAGATAAGGAGACTTGGTGGTGGAATGAGGAAGTTCAGGATAGTATCCAGAGGAAGAGGTTAGCCAAGAAGAAGTGGGACATGGACAGGACCGAAGAGAATAGACAGGAATACAAGGAGTCACAGCGCAGAGTGAAGAGGGAGGTGTCTAAGGCCAAGCAGAAGGCATATGAAGAGTTGTACACTAGGTTAGACACTAGAGAAGGAGAGAAGGGACTTGTACAGGTTAGCTAGGCAAGGGATCGAGATGGGAAGGATGTGCAGCAAGTTAGAGTTATTAAGGATAGAGATGGAAGGGTGCTCACAAGTGAGGAGCGTGTACAGAGGAGATGGAAGGAATACTTTGAGGAGCTGATGAATGAGGAAAATGAGAGGGAAAAAAGAGTAGAAGGGGTGAACTCTGTGGAACAGAAAGTAGATAAGATTAGAAAGGATGAAGTCAGGAGGGCTTTGAAGAGGATGAAAGTGGGAAGGCAGTTGGTCCTGACGACATCCCGGTGGAGGTCTGGAAGTGTCTGGGAGAGCCAGCAGTGGAATTTTTAGCTAATTTGATGAACAGGGTTTTAGAGAGTGAGAGGATGCCTGAGGAATGGAGAAGAAGTGTGTTAGTGCCGATCTTTAAGAATAAGGGTGACGTGCAGAGTTGCAGTAACTATAGGGGGATAAAGTTGATGAGCCATACAATGAAGCTATGGGAAAGAGTAGTGGAAGCTAGGTTAAGGAAGGTAGTGGAAATTTGTGAGCAGCAGTATGGCTTCATGCCCAGAAAGAGCACAACGGATGCAATTTTTGCTCTGAGAATTTTGATGGAGAAGTATAGGGATGGTCAGAAGGAGTTGCACTGTGTGTTTGTAGACTTGGAGAAAGCGTATGACAGGGTGCCAAGAGAAGAGCTGTGGTACTGTATGAAGAAGTCAGGAGTAGCGGAGAAGTATGTCAGAGTGGTGCAGGACATGTATGAGAGGAGCAGGACAGTGGTGAGGTGTGCTGTAGGTCAGACAGAGGAGTTCAATGTGGAGGTGGGACTGCATCAGGGATCGGCTCTGAGCCCCTTCCTGTTTGCTATAGTGATGGACCAGTTGTCAGAGGAGGTCAGACAGGAGTCTCCTTGGACAATGATGTTTGCAGATGACATTGTGATCTGTAGTGAGAGCAGGGAGCAGGTGGAGGAAAACCTGGAGAGGTGGAGGTTTGCGCTGGAGAGAAGAGGAATGAAAGTCAGTCGTAGTAAGACTGAGTACATGTGTGTGAATGAAAGGGAGGGAAGTGGAACAGTAAGGTTACAGGGTGAAGAGGTGAAGAAGGTACAGGAGTTTAAGTACTTGGGGTCAACAGTCCAGAGTAATGGAGAGTGTGGGAAAGAGGTAAAGAAGCGAGTGCAGGCAGCTTGGAATGGGTGGAGAAAGGTGTCGGGAGTTCTATGTGATCAGAAAATATCAGCGAGAATCAAGGGAAAGGTGTACAGGACAGTGGTGAGACCGGCCATGCTGTATGGTTTAGAGACAGTGTCACTGAGGAAGAGACAGGAGTCAGAGCTCGAGGTAGCAGAGCTGAAGATGTTGAGGTTCTCTTTGGGAGTGACAAGATTGGACAGGATTAGGAACGAGTACATCAGAGGGACAGCTCATGTTGGATGTTTGGGGGACAAAGTTAGGGAGGCCAGATTAAGATGGTTTGGACATGTTCAGAGGAGGGACAGTGAGTATATTGGTAGGAGAATGTTGGACATGGGGCTGCCAGGCAGGAGGCAAAGAGGAAGGCCAAAGAGGAGGTATATGGATGGAATTAATGAGGATATGAAGCTAGTGGGTGCAAGGGTTGAGGATGCAGAAGATAGGGATAGGTGGAGAGAGATGATTCGCTGTGGCGACCCCTGAAGGGAAAAGCCGAAAGAAGAAGAAGATTATTATTAATTCATTGTCTACCGCTTATCCGAACTATTCTTGGGTCACGGGGAGCCTGTGCCTATCTCAGGCGTCATTGGGCATCAAGGGCACGGACACACACACACACACACACACCAAAACACACACACACACGGAAAAAAGGACAATTTAGAGATGCCAATCAACCTACAATGCATGTCTTTGGACCGGGGGGGGAAACCAGAGTACCCGGAGGGAACCCCCGAGGCACAGGGAGAACATGCAAACACCACACACACGGCAGAGGTGGGAATCGAACCCCCAACCCTGGAGGTGTGAGGCAAACGTGCTAACCACTAAGCCACCGTGCCCCCCTATTATTATTATTATTATTATTATTATTATTATTATTATTATTATTATTATTATTATTATTATTATTATTATTATATATTATTATTATTATTATTATTATTATTATTATTATTATTATTATTATTATTATTAGGATTTTACGTAATTATTTGTGTGATGGATATCATATAACATCATGTCGACAACATAATATAACATATAATCATATAACAATGTCCAAAGACATTGTATATAGCATTATGAAAAGACGCAATAATAGATGGAAAAGATATATATTTAGTATAAAAGCCTGTTTCTGCAGGGGCTTAGTACCTGTAGATAGATACTGATCACAGTAAGGCCCTGAGCAACCCTCCAGGCATGTCTTATCCATACAACACTCCCTCTGGCATTAACTCATTTACTCTGTTCCTAACTGTCTGTCACTCGTCCTTTTTTCTCCTGCTCTTTACCTTTATTCTTCAAATTTATCTAGGCAATCCTGTCATTTCCCCCACTTGACCCATTACTTCCTTTCCATTATTCCTCACACTCTTGCTATCTTTCTTTCTCCACCTCAGTAAATGTGGCCCTGCTGCCTCTCCTCTCCTGCAACAATGAGTCCTGACAGCTCCCACCTCCTGAGACGGACAAACATTGTGCCTGGACACCAGATTAAGCCATACCTGATATCATCTCATTTGGAGAGACAGAGCGATAAGGTCTCAGTTGATAAATAAATCACATTCCTGGGATATGGCAAGGTAGCCTTCTCCTTCTTCTATGATCTGATCAAATCCTTATGCTGTTTCTGTACACTGTCAGAAATGAATAGAATTTTATTATTTATTATTATTATTAATTATTAAGTGAAAAATCCTTTCTAAAATGCCAGAACCATCAATGGCACCATTTCTTAAGATCATCACATTTGCAATCACCCTTATCCAGAACAACTTACATTTTATACAACTGCAGGTTAAGGGCCTTCCTCAAGGGCCCAGCTGTGGCATCTGGGTGGACCTGGGCTTCAAACTCACAACCTTCCAAACAGTAATCTAACACCTTAAAACACTAAGATACCACATCCAAATACATCACATGATGTCCCTTTAACCAGATACTTGAAAAATAGTATGTTATGAGATCATCTGGACTTGTTTAGCACATTTGCCTCACCTCTACAGGGTTGGGAGTTCAATTCCAGCCTCTGCCCTGTTTTCATGCATGCTCTCCCAGTACTTTGGGGGTTTCCTCCAGGTACACTGGTTTCCTCCTTAATCCAAAGACCTGCATTGTAGGCTGATTGACATCTCTAAATTGTGCATAGAGTGTGAATGGGAGGGTGAGTGTGTGTGAGATTGAGCCTTTCAATGCCTTGGCATCCTGTCCAGGATGTCTCCCGCCTTGTGCCCAGAAGTCCCCTGGGACAGGCCTCAGGCTCCCTCCAACCCTGTGTAGGATAAGTGATATAGAAAATGAATGGATGGATGGATGGATAGATCACCTGGGGGCTGTGCTATGGTGATATTGGGTTTGATAATGGAGAGCTCAAAACATCTATTGATTGGTTCAACTGCCATTTTCTATTGAGATGATTGTACTAAAAATGATTGTACTAAAAATGATAAAATACTCTGACAAAATACAGAATTTCTATTTAACTACATATGAGGCATTGGTGGCTCAGTGGTAGGTTGCGGGCCTTCATGCGGAAGGCCCGGGTTCAATTCCAGCCACTGGATGCAGTGCCGGTCCCAAGCCCGGAAAAATGGGAGGGTTGCGTCAGGAAGGGCATCCGGCGTAAAACATTTGCCAAGTTGTTGTGCGGACCAGTTGGTCCGCTGTGGCGACCCCGAACAGGGAGCAGCCGAAAGCAACTTCTTCTTCTTCTATTCAAATATATGGTCCAAATGATGTGTTATTTTGTAATAAATGACAATAAATCTGGTCGATTGGAAACAGAGGGTTATTTCCACGGACAAAACCCCTATATCGTCTTATTAGTGAAAGAATTCTTATTCACACTTCATTTCCCCAACTTTCGCACAACATTTTAATCATCCAGTCTGGTGTTTCTTTTTTAATTCACACAGTCTCTAACATCACACACATTCATCACTCATGCTGCCATTTGTTTCAATTCTGTCTGATCAAAAGTTAAAAGACCCTTCTCAAACCTAAAACCTTGAAAAAACAAGAGAAGTGTTCGTAATCAAGAAAGAAGGAGAAAATAGCTTCAGAATTCGTCAAAGTACTGAAAACTTCTTTGTGGAATAGTATGAAAGCAATTTCTTAGTTAGTTGCAACAAAGGAAGAACAATACATTAGAACAATTGGACAATTCAGAGAGCCAGTGCAAGTTTGTTAGAAAATCTCTTCTGATCAATTAAACTGACTTCTTGGCACACATGTCTATGGAAATATGTACGTAACGAAAGTCATCATTAAAGTGGAATTTCACCCAGAGTGAATATTAATATTCAATTAGCTTTAGTGGCATCCATGATTTATTTTCTAATCAAAATCTGAGATCAGAATGAGGTTTACTGGCCAAATATCTTTTTATGCATGAAAGGAATTTGGCTATGGCTGTTGGTGACCCTCAGAAGTATCTACAAAAAATAATGCCACTTAACATTTAATTCTATCCAGAAAAATTAAATAAAGACCACAATATACAGAGATGAGTTTAAACATCTCACATCAACAATTTTGGTCTATTGGTCCACTGTTTACTGCATTACCCACGACGCCACAGGATTAGCCCTTGCTTCATCTCTTCCTGCAGTAATGATTTAGTCCTTTCTTCTATCTATCTCTCACCTTCTCATCTATGTTGTCCATGCTAATACCTGCCATTAACATCGCCGTGCTTGTCATCTATCCAAACTCTATAGCTGCGATGCATTCTTGAAATTTGACTCCAACTCTTGTTGTCCCCAATACTTCTACATAGGATTTCTCCTTAATATGACCGTGCAGGAATATGGAGTGAGGAGCTATTAGAAAAGCCTATTAGGAGCTAACAGACTTAAACTTCCAGACTTGATCATATGAGATGAAACGGTTCAGTTAGGATATATTTTTAACTTAAATGAGATCCTTCGAAACGTTGCCTGCTTATTTTAATGTGGCAAGGGATGCTAAGCATGTCTAAATGTTTTCATTCTGTTTCCACAGATTGAAAAATGGAAAGTTATTCATGCTTGTGGAGACTGAGCTCATTTTGATTTAGTTAAGCTGCCGTGTCACTTGCTGCTAATTAGCCCCTGTCACATATGCTGCCTAATTAACTTTGCGGAATAGTGGAAAGATAACGAGAGTTAAGTATAATCTTTACATGGTGAATTTATCCAAGCTCTGGATTACGACTGTATATTTTCAATCATGGGGAAATTCTTGAGTGTATGCTGTCTTGAAAAATGATTAATTTACTGTGTGTAGGATTTAAAAGGAGCTAAAATTCAATACAGAATTTCAAATGAATGTGGAATAAATTGAGCCGAATGTCCTTGCTCTTCAAAGTGACACATTTATTTGCATAATAAAATCTTCAGGTTTGTAGTTAAGTCAGTTAACGTCTGTTTGGAGGACGATGAGTACGTTGTTAATAATATATAGTTGTATATATTTGGTTTTAAAACCAAGAAATGGAACGATACAAGGAAATGAAAGAAAAAGGAAATTAGAAACTAAAAGCAGAAAACGAAAAGAAAAATGAAAACAGTCCATTTCTTTTTCTGATAATAATCTGCCATATGATAACCTGCTTTATAACCATCTGCAGCACCCATCTGATACCAAGCATGTGGTTCATTTTAATGTTTTCTTCTCATTTTATTGTTTCCTCTGGGCAGCTTAAACAGTTTGGGATAATGAGTTTGGTACAGAGCTCTGAGATGAGCTATGGAATAAAGGTCTGCCTAGGATTCATAAATTCTTCATTAACGTCAGGCTTCGCTTTATACAACCGAACGTTATGCTAAGCTGGCATTATATAGGAGGAGCTTCAACCCACCCATAGAACTGATGTATGGGTCCTGATGAAACCCTATCTCATGCATTCTGGCTCTGTTTGAAGGTATCTGGCTATTGGAAAGATCATGGAGATTATTTGCAGATATTGAGCTAGCACTTCTTGGCTGCCTTACACCGTTGTTATTATATCCGCAGCCAATGTTGTTCATTTTTAGCATGGTTATTGCCAGGAGGATCATTTTGACAGGATGATAATTATGTCTAAGGCGGCTTAAAGTGATGGTTTCTTCCCTTTGGCTTGAATGAATGTTTTCCAATATTTTTAGACCTTCAATCTTTCAAAATTTAGCCCATAATTCAATAGTTTATTTCTAATTAATCACCTAACAATTACATGAAGTGTATTCAATTTCCTGTGTACCAGCTGCACAAATGTCACACATCAATAATCCGCATAATAATATTATAGAAATCCCTGCTTATCATTTATTACGGAACATGCACTGTGCTGCTGCGTTATTATTGGTATTTAGCACTGTCCTGCTGTAATGTAATGGCTGATGTGAATGAAAAAGGCCCTGTGGCCATGAGGAGACTTGTGAAGCAGTGGAGGGGAAAATAAGCATCCATAATCTCACTGTTCAGCCCTGCTTCAGGGGCTCATCAATTAACATGACTGACATGAGTCGCGAGATTTGTCTTGGAACAAAGTCTCAAAGTAGACTTCCTGGAAAATCAGCAAGAATGTAAAAAAAAAAACCATGAGTCATTAAGGATTTCTTTTAAATGCTGTTATTCACGTCAGTTCTTTTCATCTCAGTTATGTACTGCATAGAGCTTTCGGCTGCTCCCTGTTCGGGGTCGCCACAGCGGACCGACTGGTCCGCACAACAACTTGGCAAATGTTTTACGCCGGATGACCTTCCTGACGCAACCCTCCCATTTTTCCGGGCTTGGGACCGGCACTGCATCCAGTGGCTGGGGTTGAGGCATTGGCGGAGATATGTACTGCATAATACAGTATAAAATCTATAACTGAATCAATATGTATTCTATAATATGCATTTATTTAGAAAAGAACCAGTTTTTTCAGGTATCCTTTCCTGCAGTTCTATAAAGATACGGTTAAGTTTTTCAAAAGACTTGCCACATTAATCCTGTAAATTCTGCAAGGAATACTAGCAAAAGAAAATATGTATTGTAAGGCACAATCTAAGGCAAACTTGGGGACAAAGAAGAGGTAGAGGTACAGGTCAGGCAGTCAGCAAACAGGATAAATTGGGCTAGGTGAGAGGCAGTTATTGTTCTTTAGGCTGCTCCCTGTTCAAGGTCACCACAGCAGATCACTTGGTCCGCATGTTTCAATTTGGCACAGGTTTTTTGCAGAATGCCCTTCCTGACACAACCCTCCCATTTTACCCAGGCTTGGGACCAGCACTAAGAGCTAACTCTCAGCTCCCTGCCTGGGAATCAAACCCAGGCTATGGCAATGAGAGTGCAGGAGCCTGCTGCTGGACCACCAGGAGGCCCCAAATGGTAGCACAGGTAACTAGGGAAAGAAACCAGGATAGCATACACCAATAAGCACAGGCTTGGTAGAATAAAAAGGTAAGCTGAGAGTGTGTGAGTGTGTGTGGTGACTGTGAATTGGGACTGGGAAGTGAAGTCTGGTGAAGCTATGCTTGTAGGCAATAGTGCATGTTATGAGTTGGAGTTTGTGGTTTTGGTTGATCTAACAGATATTAAGAGGCCCAGTGTGTGCCAAGATAACATTTCCCACACTACACCACCAGCCCAAACTGCTGACCCCAGGTTGTGCCCATGGTGCTAGCCATTTTCCTCATTAAACAAGCATTGTTGCATTGCATCCACCCACACCACCACAGAACACTTGGTGTAAAGTCTGTAGAACCTTCTCTGGAACCATCTCAGGAGATCAGCCATTTTTAAAAATACTCAAAGTCTGGCATCAATAACCTTGCCACCGTCAAAGTCACAGAGATCTCCATTGTAATCTATAAGCATTAACCGAATAGCACGACCTCTACCTGCATGAATTTATGCATTGTGTATCCGCTACGTGATTGAATGATTGAATAACTGCATGAATAACCAGGTCTATTGGTGTCCTCATAAAGTGTATTTTGTCAGTCACATAACAGCCTCTCTTTTGCTCAGTGAAATGTGAGATATCCTTTTACCCCAAATGGTCACTATGTGTTCCAGATGGCTCTGACACTCATATAATTGAGGATATGTGGCACCAGGGGGCTATTTTCCTCGCAGGGCAGTTCCGTATTATGACTCCGGAATTAATGTTACTGTCACCAGGTGGCACTAAAGTGGCAAAATAACATCTACAGAGGTCAAGATTTGGGACCTTTTCATAAAGTGCGTAGATATAGTTGCCCTACTTCATGAGCTCACACTTAACTTCGACGTGGAGCTTCCAAAGTAGTCACATTTCGCATGAAGCTACTCTTACTACTTTGTTGTGTGACCCCGGCATACTGACTCCTTAATACATGGCTGACATGTCCACGGTAGAGGTGGCTTAGGACTCCATAAAGTGTTAGTAAATGTAACACAACTGCACATTTTGTATGACACTTTTTGCCCATTCTGTAGTGGTAATAAATGTAACACAACTGCACATTTTGTACAGCCTTTTTTGCCCATTCTGTAGTGTTAGCAAATGTAACACAACTGCACATTTTGTACATCACCTTCACACATCCTGAACAATATTCTATTTCTTTTTTCTTATTTCTTATATTCACTTGTAAAGTATGTGATAAAATCTTCTGAATCTGCTGAATCATTGTTTATGCATATCTAAAAAAAAAGAAGAAGAAAGGAAATCATCATTAACTACCGCAGTTATTTCCTGTTTACATAACCTAAACTCATTAATGCAAAACCCTGTGTGTTCTTCAAGCTAATGTCTCATGGAGCGTCATCAGTGCCTCACTGTTACACTTTTCTCGTCCTGATTGTCTTTAGTGATATAATTGTATACTAACTTTTGCAGTTCTGAGCCATGTATTTCTGAATTTTATTTTCCATTATAAACAATGACTCAGCAGACCAACATGCGCTTGAGTCAAGATTCATGATACAAGATTTTGTCACATGCATTACAATTGAGAATAAGAAATAAGAAGAAAGAAATAGAATACTCAAAATGTGCGAAGGTGATGTACGAAATGTGTAGCTGTTTTACATTTACTAACACTACAGAATGGGCAAAAAGTGTTGTACAAAATGTCCAGTTGTGTTACATTTACTAACACTATAGAATGGGCAAAAAGTGTTGCTTTTGACCACAGCCATGTGCTTTGACTATGAGTATTTGATTACCTGTAAGCAAAATACTTTGACCCAGATAGCAGCATTTATTTATTTATTAAATAAATAAAAAAATATATATAAATATAAATAAATAAATAAATAAATAAATGTTTTCATGCAATAAAACTTGTACCACCTTTTTAAAATTATATTTAATAATACCTTTTTTTTAATTTATTTATTTATTTATTTATTTATTTATTTATTTATTTATTTATTTATTTATTATGTATTCATTTACTTACTTATTTATATTTTATTTTGTGTATATTTTTCTAGACCTAACTCTCTATCTAGGCATATATCAGGTAGCTACCTATGATAATAAGCTAAGATTTAACTAGCATGCAGAAAAAATGTCCACAAAATCATGTTGCCTAACTTTGCTTAGCTAGTGAACAAACCTTTACCTGAACTGAACTGATTTTTACTTCAGAACATGCTTGTTAGCTTGTGCACAGCATTCAAAAAAAAAAAAAAAAGGAAAGGAAAGAAAGAAATTAGCACACCCTTCTGTGTAGTCAAGTTAGTTCCTATTAGCTAGAATCTAGAACCTAAAATCTACAATAAATGTAAAACAACAGAGATAACAGACAATACTGCAAAGATATGTATCATATTTTTTGACATGGATATTTATTATATGTTTCAAATATTGTCTGGTATTTTGTTTGCGCTACTAAACCTTTTCTATTTTTTTTGTACCAAGGCATATGAGCTAGCAAGAACCATCTGGGTCCTGTCGCGGTTGCCATCTGCCCTGAGACTAATAGCAAGAAAAGTTCAGCAATGCGTTTCTGCAAGTGACTACTTATGTGGAACCAACTTTGTAAAAACGTAATGATTATTTTCAAAGTCAGCTGTGATTGATGTTTATTAAAATCTGATGAATCCTGTTTAGTGGAATTTTCATTTTGGACAAGCTTCCATATTTAATATGATGTAATAAATTAAGTTCATGCCTCGATGGGTTTGGTTGTTTTGGAGGCACATGGGGGACCTACACTATATTAGGCAGATGGTTTACTATTATGGCTGATCGGTGCATAAAACAGAAGCATTGCTAAGAATGATCAGGGAAATAAATGTGGATTAGTTATGTTTTCTCCGGGTACTCCGGTTTCCTCCCCAGGTCCAAAGACATGCATTGTAGATTGATTGGCATCTCTAAAATTGTCCGTAGTGTATGAGTGTGTGTGTGTGTGTGTGTGTGTGTGTGTGTGCCCTGTGATGGGTTGGCACTCCGTCCAGGGTGTATCCTGCCTTGATGCCCAATGACGCCTGAGTTAGGCACAGGCTCCCCGTGACCTGAGAATAGATCGGATAAGTGGTAGACAATTTATATATATATATATATAAATGAATGAATGAATGAAAATGTTGCAGCCCTAGTTTACCCATAAACCCCTGAACATCACATGGTACCACATGATATCACATTTGTGCTCTAGTGCTATGTCCAGTTCACCTATGTGATCTTCACGCTTGCCCAGTTCATCTTTATATTCCTTATTGTCTCCTTATTGTTTGTTTCCATTGTGGTGCACTTATTAATAAATCATCTGCACTGGCATCCGCCTCCACGTGGAAAACCCTGGCAGTTTTATATTCCCGACCTGATCAAACTTATAGGCTTGTGAAATAATTTTAATGAAATAATTAAAAAAAATCATGCAGGATCTCCTTAGGCTAAAATGATTTAAAAAATAATCTGAATGTGTAGTGAAAAGAAATAGAATAATGTGAAAAGAGCATCATTTAATTATGTCAAAACATGGCAGATTTACTTCTTTAACTTAATATCTATTTTGTGTGTGTGTGGGTGTGTGTGTGTGTGTTTAATCAATTTTATTTGGCTCCTTTAAATCAAACAATTCAAATTAAATAATTAAATAAACATAATGATTTTTTTCTTTTGCTTTGTTTTGTTTTAATGTTAGACCTGAGCACAGATTGAAGAATCTTTCTCTTTATACATAACCTCCATCCATGTGTACAGACACACAACCCTCTTTACAGGTCAATGCAACCCATCCAGGAAGTAAGAAAAAAAAGAATTCTGTGTTTCAAGTACTCTTCATAGTACTTCAGGTTCCACCTTTAGACCCGGCAGGCACTGAGAGCCTTTTTTCTAATCATATCTAGGCTCATCTCTCACAAACACTTCAGAAAATAATAAGATAGAGCAAGAAGAGCAGCTAGCATTAGCCCAAGGTGACCAGGCAGCATAGGCTGTTCCCACCAAAGACCTTGCAAGAAGTATAAGAAAAAAGAGCATGAGTCAAGCACATCTTTTGAAATAAACTTCCTCACTTCAATGTCAGGTGCCAATGACCTGGTTACTGCTCCTGAGAGAAAATCCTTCATCATCATCATCATCATCATCATCATCATCATCATCATCATTCAATCATGTTACACATGATTACTACACATGAGGTTACTAGGGATTGCAGCCATAGCAACAGAATGATCTTGGATACAAGGGTTTGATAGAAAAAGTACAACATACTGTAGCTTAGTCTAAATAGCAAATAGAGTTGATTTAGTATGCATTGTATGCATTTTGAGGAAGCATGTCAGTGACAGAAAATGGATGGATGTGTTAGCGTGCAGGGGCAGTTATGATGCAGCGCCCCTGGAGCAGAGAGTGTTATTAAGGGCGTTGCTCATTTGCCCAACAGTGGCAACTTAGCAGTGCTGGGGCTTAAACCCCAACCATCCAATCAACAACCCAGAGCCTAAACCACTTGAGCTACCACTACCCCAGGGGTTAAGGTGTTGGACTACTGATTAGAAGGTTGTGTGTCTGAATCCCATGGTCCACCAAGCTGCCACTGTTGGGCCACTATGCAAGACCCTTAACCCTCAGTTGTATAAGAGAAATGAAATAAATTGTAAGTCGCTCTGGATAAGGGTAAAAATGCCAGAAATGGATTGGTGTCTTATTAAGACTGATCATTCCATCACTAAAATACATTTACAATTATATTTACAACACAGATTATCTCCTCATCATGGCACCTGTTAGTGGGTGGGATATATTAGGCAGCAAGTGAACATTTTATCCTCAAAGTTGATGTGTTAGAAGCAGGAAAAATGGGCAAGCGTAATGATTTGAGCGAATCAAAGGGCATCTCCAAAACTGCAGCTCTTGTGGGGTGTTCCCGGTCTGCATTGGTCAGTATCTATCAAAAGTGGACCAAGTACGGAACAGTGGTGAACCGGCGATAGGGTCATTGGCGGCCAAGGCTCATCGATGCACGTGGGGAGCGAAGGCTGGCCCATGTGGTCCGATCCAACAAACGAGCTACTGTTGCTCAAATTGCTGAAGTTAACGCTGGTTCGGATAGAAAGGTGTCAGAATACACACTGCATGACGGGTCAGGGTTGTTTTGGCAGCAAAAGAGGGACCAGCACAATATTTGGCAGGTGGTCATAATGTTATGCCTGGTCGTTGTATAGCGTCTTATATTGTCCACACATAATTTTACATCATTTCTACATTCAAGGTTTCCTCCCAGTGAATCACAGTAGGAAGTTAGTTAATTCTAAAGATATTTCTATTGCATTTTCATTGGTATACACAGAAAGACTCTTGGTCACACTAAGAGATACTTCCTGAGATTCACCTATGGAACCAGCACCATAAATTTTTTTTTTTAGTCAATAAGTTACTTAAATAAGCTCCTATTTCATTTTAAGCATCTAAACCAGGTAAGTACTTGGTTCACTACACTTATTGTATTCACTTGGCTCACATTTCACCCCCTTTAGTGTTTGTACCCTGTGTTTTTCCAGGCTCATTTCATGTAATTCAAAGCCTGGGTATGCCTTCTTCTAAAGCAGTCTTCTAGGTTTGTGTTTCTTGTTTGTTGCATTTGACTTTTATTTTTCAGATTCTGATTAACTTTTAGCCACGGTTCATTATGTCTGTAGGTAGCAATTTGACCATAAAAACTCACTTTCATACATAATATAAGGCAGGTATTTTTTTTTTTTTTTTTTTTTTTTTTTTTTTTTTTTTTTTTTTTTTTTTTTTTTTTTTTGCTATTGGAGGCATTGGTGGCTCAGTGGTAGGTTTCTCGCCTATCATGCGAAAGGCCCGGGTTCGATTCCAGCCAATGCCTCAATCCCAGCCACTGGATGCAGTGCCGGTCCCAAGCCCGGAAAAATGGGAGGGTTGCGGCAGGAAGGGCATCCGGCGTAAAACCTGTGCCAAGTTGTTGTGCGGACCAGTCGGTCCGCTGTGGCGACCCCGAACAGGGAGCAGCCGAAAGCATTTTTTTTTTGCTATTATTCATGTATTTTTACTTTATGGTTAGTTGTATGTGTGTCATTATGAATTACGTATTATTTATTTATATATTTATTTTTTTTATAAAAAGAGACTGCTAGGAATTACTATCTTAGTATTACATGAAATATAAAAAAAAAGGTGGAACTTGACCTCACTATCACTCACATACAATTGCTCTGTTAAATACAAACCATCCTAGACAGGATTCTTAATCCCACCTTAATTCTGTAATAAAATATGGTTGGATATGTTTCCAAGGATACATGAAAATATTTTTTTAATCTAAATGTTTCAAACTTTTAGTCAGTTTTTCTTAAAAATAACCTGAATGCTATTTAAACCTCCAGTCTTTTTGGACTATCAGACATTTTATACTTTGATGATCATGGACTCTTCCTCTTTCATTGTGATGTTAATGTTGCTGAAAATGAAGAACCAGTTTGTCCAGCTCACGCCTAATTCCTCCCACGTCCTAGGAAAAGTATCCAGGCTTGCTCAGGATACATTATCATTTTTGTTACGGCAATGCTACCGATTGGTGGAGAGGAAAGAAGACATGACTCAAGGGCAAAAAACTATAAGGTATATTGTTTTAAAAACTGACACTTAATTGTACCAGTTTTAGTAATAAGACTAAAAAGTCTTTTTTTAAGTAAAGCATTCATTGTTGCCATGTTTATCAATACCTGTACTTGTGTTTCATAGGAACTAGGCTTTCAGATTTGCTGTACTTACAGCCTACAGACAGTAGAATGTTTTTTTCTGTATTATATTGCAAGCTTAATAACCCAAGCCGCAACACACAGACTAGCTGCAATGTAATTTTTTAAAACTATTAATAGCAAGATTAAGTACAATAATAATAATTCTGTCATTTGAGAATCTGTTTGTTCTTGTTGCTCTTCTTTTTTATTATTTTGACATACAACGACCAGGTGTAACATTATGACCACCTGCCTAATATTGTGTTGGTCCCCCATTTGCTGCCAAAACAGCCCTGGCCTGTTATGCACTGTGTATTCTGACACCTTTCTATCAGAACCAGCATTAACTTCTTCAGCAATTTGAGCAACAGTAGCTCAGCTATTGGATCGGACAACACGGGCCAACCTTCACTCCTCATGTGCATCAATGAGCCTTGGCCACCCATGACTGCAGTTTTGGAGATGCTCTGATCCAGTCATCTAGCCATCACAATTTGGCCCTTGTCAAACTCACTAAAATCCTTACACTTGCCCATTTTTCCTGCTTCTAACACATCAACTTTGAGGACAAAATGTTCACTTGCTGCCTAATATATCCCACCCACTAGCAGGTGCCATGACGAGGAGATCATCAGTGTTATTCACTTCACCTGTCACTGCTCATAATGTTATGCCTGATATGCGTACACCTACATTTCACTGGCACATACCATCCATTCACGAAAGCCATGCAATCATTGGGCTTCAAAATTAGTTAGAATTCACATAATTTCCTCTGCCTAAATAGATTTGTAATGAAATATTCCACACCAGCTTGTTATACATATTATAACTGCATGAATGTCTGCCATATTTCTGTTAATTATTTTTCTTTTTCTTTTGTATTTTGTCAGATCCATGTTTCATCTTTTGCTGCTCTTAGGTCAGTGACCGAAACGCATGAGTGTATTATAGTACAACTTTAGTAACTCAAACAATTTCTTTTGGAGAATTAATGATTTAGATTTAATAATTGTTTTAAAGTTTTCATAAAGTATATAGAGTATATGGTAACATATAGTATACTGTATGAATGAGAATAATAATAAGAAGAATAAACTTTATTCTAGATAAACCTTCACCTGTTGTTAATGTACTAAGTTTGTGTTACTATAATCTCAAATGTGTCTTAAACAGGGTTCTGCACTACTGGGGTCTGTCTCTCTCGTCAGTATCACTTCATTAACCAGAATAAAACTTGGGCTGAAGCACAGAGATACTGCAGAGAGAATTATGTTGACTTAGCCAGTATTGATAATGCTGAGGAAGAGCTGGCACTTATTAAAACAGTAGATATAAGGAACTACAGCCCAGTCTGGCTTGGACTATATGATGATCTGAACAGCTGGAAATGGTCCCTGGATCATGATGATGCTTTCTACCAGGAGGGAAAGACAAGCTTTAGAAACTGGTATATACATAAACCAGGGAACTGGTATGAAACCAGACTGTGCGCAGTCTTTTTGGGGTTTAATGGTGTATGGCAGGAAAAACATTGCTCTGAGGTGCTTCCGTTGATTTGCTTTGATGGTGAGTATTGCAGATATGTGTATTTATCATTCAAAGGTTCAGCTAGAACAGTTTATTGTACTGTAAGTTGTTTAAAATAACAACTTTGTCTTTTAGGGAGGGTAAATACCAGTGAAAGATATGTCATGATTAATCAGTACATGAACTGGACCGAAGCTCAGAGATACTGCAGAGAACATTTTACAGATCTGACTAGTGTGAGGAACGAGACTGAAAACCAGAAGATTAGATCATTATTACATAATTATTTTGCTTATTATACCGCTGTATGGATCGGACTGTACAGAACCAGGTCTTGGTCAGATAGAAGCAGCTCTTCTTTCAGCTACTGGAAACCAGGACAACCAGATAATTATGATCAGAATGAATACTGTACTGCTGTGTCATTGAATAATTCCGATTCTGGGAAATGGACCGATGAAAACTGCAATCGAACTATCCCATTCCTCTGCTATAGAAGTGAGTAGATTTCGATCTTGTTCGAAACAATTTTATATCCAAGCTTTTTACGGTATTACATATACACAATGAATGCAAACCATCTATGTTATGTAGCATTTTTTTGACCAAAAGGACAGACGTAACTTCCATTTTTTTTTTTTTTTTTTTTGCTTTTCTAGCATCAGCATCCTCTCGTGTGTATTATTTTGTTAATGAGAATAAGACTTGGACTGAAGCACAGAGGTACTGCAGAGAGAATTACACTGACCTGGCTACCATTGATAACATGGAGGAAATGAAAAAGCTCCTTAATGCGGCAAATACTAGCTACTCAGGTTTGGCCTGGATTGGATTATATGATGATCCGGACAGCTGGAGATGGTCTTTGGATGATGATAGTCTCTACAATGTAGGAGAGAAGACATTCACTGGATGGTACCATGAACCTGATAACTACGACGGAAAAGAGCTGTGTGTGTTTATTCGCTCTGATGGGAAATGGTCTGATGGAAATTGTAACAGTTATATGAATTTTGTTTGCTATGACGGTGAGAATATATCAAAAAACTTAACTAGGAAGAACTATGTGAATTTTACTTTGTTTTATTCAGCAAGATATTCCTCTATTACAGGAAGAAATGTAACAGATGGTTACATCTGGGTTACACAGTTTATGCCATGGGCAGAAGCTCAGCATTACTGCAGACAGCATTACACAGACCTGGTCAGTGTGAGGAATCAAGAAGATAATAAAAAAATCCTCAACCTCACAGGTGGCTCTGCTGCTTGGATTGGCTTATACAGGACCAGACTCTGGTCAGACCAGCACAAGTCTACCTATGAAAACTGGAGACAAGCCAGCCCATATATTCCAGAACAACCAGATAATGGTTTATATGTTTTTTGGGAACATGGCAATCAGCATTGCACAGCTGTATCACTTGGAGATTACGGGCAGTGGACAGATGAGGACTGCTTAGCCACATTCCCTTTTATCTGCTATAACAGTAAGTTAACCTTTTTAACTTTTTTCCTCTTATCCCTTACACTAAGCGTCTTTAATTTTAGACATAATATGCCAGTTTGCCATCAGATGTTTATTCATGCAAAATAGGAAATACCTGTCATTCATTTGAAGGTCAAGGCCTGTCAATTAAAATATAAATTGTTGTGGGATTTACTTGGAATTCAACCAATGATAATAATAATAATAATAATAATAATAATAATAATAATAATAATAATAATAATAATAATAATAATTATTATTATTATAATAATAATAATAATAATAATAATAATTTATTATTATTTTTTTCTACTTTTTTTACATTTCAAATTTAATTTGAGGTACATCTTAAATTTTAGTCTAACTCACAAAACATCTAGATACAATGTTGTAATGGCACTGATGTTTTATTGTTTTATTTTATTTTATTTTATTTTATTTTATTTTATTTATTTTTCCTTTTTAATTTTTCTTGGTGAAAAGTTAAAAGTTGTGAAATTAGCATTTTTTTTTTCTTCTACAAAGTTCAGAGGGCTAGCACAAACATAATTAGTCAATAGCTAAACAATTATAACTAGTCTTTGAATTTTTTTGTGATTTAATATAAACACACACACACACACACAAACACACCACACACACACAACACACACACACACACACACACACACACACACACACACACACACACACACACACACACACACAAAGATCTACAAAAGACATTCATTTGTTAGATAAACCAACATAATTCCAGAAAATACGCACAACAAATTTATTCCAATATTTTTTTAATAAGGAAACCATTTTAAAGAATACCCCAGCTAAATTCATTTAATATAACCAGTTACAATATCATAATACAAATGATTCTGTTGCATTTCTAATTGATATTATAATGATAAATTATTATATCATAAAACTGTTTGCTTTTTCATTTTAATGTTTTAAATAAAACATGCTTCTCATATCCATTCTGCTTGTCAGAATTATAATTCCGTTTATCTGTTAATTGTTTTGAAAGAATTCTGCACAGGATCATTATGCATCCATCAATATCACTTCATTTCTGAGAACAAGACCTGGACTGAAGCCCAGAGATACTGCAGAGGGAATTATACTGACCTGGCCACCATTACTAACATGGAGGACATGGAAAAACTGCTTGACACAGTATATGGCAGCTATTCTGGTTTAGCCTGGATTGGACAGTATGATGATCTGAACAGCTGGAAATGGTCTCTGGATGATAATCATTTTTACAAGGAGGGAGAGAGAAACTTTAGAAACTGGTTTATATACAAACAGAGGAATTGGTTTGGAAATAGTTTGTGTGTATACTTTTCAGGTTTTGATGCAATATGGTGGGGAGCTTCTTGTTACACCATGATGCCATTCATTTGCTTTGATGGTAAGTACAGAAGTCAGAAACACTTAAAACACTTTTGAAAATAATTTGCACTGTAGGCTTTCTCTCTGAACTGTTAAAAATCACAGCTGTCCATTTTAGGCAGGGAAAATGCCAGTGAGAGATATGTCCTTATTTATCAGTACCTGAACTGGACTGAAGCTCAGAGATATTGCCGAGAGCATTACACAGACCTGACCAGTGTGAGAAACAAGACTGAGAACCAGAAGATTAAAACGTTACTATATAATAATAATTATAGCAGCAGCGTATGGATTGGCCTGTACGATACAAGGTCTTGGTCAGATAAGAGCAACTCTTCTTTCAGCCACTGGTATCCAGGGCAACCTGATAATTATGGAGGAAATGAATACTGTACTGCGGTTTTCACTTTATCTGGGAAATGGACAGATGAAAACTGTGATCAGGCTTTTCCATTCTTTTGCTACAGTTGTGAGTAAATTTCTTTTATTCTAAACATATGCCTTGTGTTTTTTTTCCTTTAAAGTGTATAATAATAATGAACAATATTGCACTTTGTAGCAATGCCATCGATCTCTCATCACTATCACTTCGTCAATGAAAATAAGACCTGGACTGAAGCACAAAAATACTGTCGAGAGATTTACAGAGACCTGGCTACCATTGATAACATGGAAGAAATGAACAATCTCCTTAACACAGCAAATGTCAGCTACACAGGTTTAGCCTGGATCGGATTGTATGACATTCTGGATGACTGGAGATGGTCTCTTGATGATGATGCTTTCTATAAGGAGGACGAGCGAGAGTTCAGAGGATGGTACCATGAACCGAATAACTATAATGGAAAAGAACTTTGTGTTTCCATGTATTACACGGGGGAATGGTTTGATCAGCAGTGCACACAGAGACTGGGATTTGTGTGCTATAATGGTGAGTGCAGAAAAAATATTTGTTTCCTAACACTTTTTTCTACTTCTTTTTTTTTTAATCCATTTGATGATACCTGACCATATAGTGCCAAAAATGTTTCTCAATAGGCAGAAGGAAATATCTAAAAGGAAATATTTGCTCTCGATCCTGCCAGATATTAGTTACCAGAAAATGTAGTGACTTTCCGAAGAAAATGTAATGACGCTCATGATTTTATTGATATTGTTACTATCCTTGTTAGGGTAGAAAATGGATCTGTTCAAGTAGTTCTATATTACATCAGAGTATTAGGATATTGATGTAAAATTACTCATAAAAAACTGGCTTAAATATTTACTGATGTAACTGAAGATGCCTGAAGCACAATATTTTAAAAGAAGAGGGAGATTAAGATATAAAGCTCTTCTTTTGTGATCGGCACCGTTTGAATCATATACACTGGACCCTCGGCATACGAATACGCTCCCTTACGAATTTTCTACTTAAGAATTAAAATTTTGCAAGAAATTTGCATTGGCATACAAAGCACTTTTGGCAAACGAATGAACCGAATCGAACCAAATGCCGGCTAAGTTGTGTGTATGTCCGGAAGCCATTCAAAACTTGTTTGCGTCAGTGGAAAGCCAAGCTAAACCAACTGAAGAGAATTTATGAATTTTGTGTATTTTTTTTCAGCCAGCTTAAGCTTTTTTGAAAGCTTACGCATATTTTTTTGCTGACAGATTGGTGGGGTGGGTGGTAATATTTTCGGGTGGCTGGAGCGAATGATCTGCATTTACGTTATTTCTTATGGGAAAAGTCGTATCACAAAACGAATTTTCGGCTTAAGAATTCGCCTCCAGAACTAATTAATTGGATGCCAAGGCAACATCTATATATGTTGCTTTCGGCTGCTCCCTGTTCGGGGTCGCCACAGCGGACCGACTGGTCCGCACAACAACTTGGCACAGGTTTTTTTTACGCCGGATGCCCTTCCTGCCGCAACCCTCCCATTTTTTCCGGGCTTGGGACCGGCACTGCATCCAGTGGCTGGGATTGAGGCATTGGCTGGAATCGAACCCGGGCCTTTCGCATGATAGGCGAGAAACCTACCACTGAGCCACCAATGCCTCCCAACATCTATATATGTTACCTTTCCATTAAAATGTGACTATTAAAATGCTTCACTACCTCAGGTACCAACAACACATATGTATGGATTTCTGAAAGAATGACTTGGGAAGAAGCACAGAGTTTTTGCAGAGCAAATCACACAGACTTGGCAAGTGTGACAAATGAAACTGTGCTTCAGCAGATACTAAGCATCACACAGGGCTATGATGTGTGGATCGGTCTTTACAGGAACCGGTTATGGTCAGATCAGAGCAACTCGACTTTTACGTACTGGAGAAAAGAGAATCAACCACATGTTATAGCAGAACCTGATAACGGCTTGTATTCATTTAATGAGTTTGGAAATCAACACTGCACCGCAATGGGTTCTACTGGCAAATGGATTGATGAAAACTGCTTAGCCAGCTTCCCATTCTTTTGCTACAGTTGTGAGTTCAAGTCTTTTCTCTACGCTAATAAGAATTAAAAGCATTTTTAATTATATAAGGATGCTACCATTAATCTTCTGACTGCAGCCACAGCTGAATAGCTAAACCTGTTATAAAATTTGAAAATAGCATTATTTACACAGAGGGGAGTCCCTATAAACAGAGGTGTGTTCATATAAACACTAACTATGTCATCTTTTTTGTCTTGCAGCATCCACTCCAGGTAAGCAAAAGCATGTTCTTAAAGCCAGATATCTAAATCTTTGTAGTAGATTTAACATTCAACTAAAAAATTGTAAAGTAACCTGTTAATAATCAATAACAATCAACAGTATGTCCAAATATATTTCCAAATACAGACATCAGATATAAAAATGATTATTCTGCATAATAAAACTTACCTTTTTGCATGAAGCAATGCACATTGTGCAAAAATTGCATATATATTAAACATTGTGCGATTGAGCTGACTGTAATACGGTACATTTACTGTATCACAGGAGTTGTGATAGGACTGCAAATGAAAATTAAAGTTAGGGGAAACATGCAGGAATCTCAGATTAAGGAACTGGTGTTGATACAAGTGAGTATGAATATAATATAACTATACGTGTATCAGATTTATTCTTTAGCTGATGTGTTGTAATTGCAGTAAGAAAAAAGTTTAAGGAAATATCAATTGTCTAATATGATGTATATGGAAGTTAAACTGGATGTTACATACAGTATTTATAAAGAAATGAGTTTTCTAATGTTCTCCATCAATGATCCACTCTTTTTTTGACAGCTTCAGCAAGAACTAATCAGACTGGGACTGTCGGGGAACGTGACTTTGAGAGTGAGAAACATCCGTAAGATCAGCCCATAAAGGAGAAAGGCACTCCAAAGTCATTGTGTAAGATAAAATAATGCTGAAAATAAAATATATATTTGCTAAATATATTTTATAAATAATTCTTGACTAGATTTTTTAATGAGTAATAAAAATAATTCAAAAAATAAATTAAATCAATAATAAATCATAAAAGTTTGTATCAAGGTATATTATAGGTACAAAACTTTATTAATTTATTTTAATTTTTTTGCCAGAATTCATCCCCTATGACTATGATTACGGTTTTACACCAAAACAAATAACTCATGGAAATTAAGGGCAACATAAGAAATATTTCGTATTTTACCATGTACACTCCAACTATATGCAAAAGCTATATACTTTACTTAATTGGAAATTCTCCGCTTAATGTAAATGTATATGTATAATACATATGTATATGTTGATCTATGTATTATTTTTTTCCAATGTGGATTTCCAGCAATAACTCAAATTAATATTTATAATGATAAATTAGCTAATATATGAGGGTTGAATTATTATGATTTTCATAATTTCCTAATTAAAATGACAAATTAGGGTGGCATAATTAAGAATGATTATTTAATCTCATTTCTGAGTGCATCCTATGAGGCATAAAACCTACAACACATTCTGTAATTCTTCTGACTAGCTTGTCTTTACTGTCATGCCCTTGTTGGGTAATTCATCTTATTTTCAAATATTCAGTGCTTATTAACTCTTTTTACATGGTATCTTCACTATGTTTGCATTCTATCGTTTCTCATATATTTACTCACAAATGCTTCTTTATATTATCTCTATATTCCATCTACACAAGATTCATTCCACCTCAAATTGGAGCTCTTTGGCTTCACACATTATGTGCAGGTTGGTTTATTTGCGCTTGCCTACGTTTTCGACATTGTGTTTTTACCAGAACATTCTTCCTGAATGTCTCCAAAGCAAATCAGAAGCAAGTCTAAAAAGTAAACAAGTAAAATTATAATTAACTACATTTCTAAATATATTTCTCATGCATTTTTTAGTTGTGTGCTAGCTGAAATGATCATATTCGGTTGCACAGAAGAAGACTTTGTGCCTCCTGTGCTAACAGAACCATTCTATTTATCTTAGTATTAGCTCCTACTTCCTGGTTTGAACCAGTTAAGTGTTAAGTTATTGATTCATTTCACTTATTGTATTCATTTGTCTCATGTTACACCCTCTTTAGTGCTTGTACCCTATGCTTTTCTCATTCTTTATCTTATTTCCTGTAATTCTAAGCCGCATTTTTCTCTTTTGCTTCTTCAGAGTCTGGTTAATGATCTTAAATACTTTCTTTCTTTCAGTAACAATATAACTATAAATCTTCAGTTTTACACATAATTTAATGCATGTATTTGTGTCTCTCTTTGTTTTTTTGTTTTTTTTTAAAAACTTTTTCCCCTTTTTTTAATCTGGAAACCATGAGTGTGTGTATTTTTTCTTTTTTTTTTTGCTTTAAGGTTAGTTGTGTCCTATTACAAATTCTGATGTTGTATCGTATTACTACTTCAATAGCACAAAATAACAGGCTTTTAACAATGGACTTTTTTTTTTTTTTTTTTAAATATAAAGACGTTGTATTACCTGAAATAAAAAAAAATACAATAAAAGGGAAACATGACCCCAATATCACTCAAGCACAGTTGTTTCTGTAATACAGGCCACCTTAGACTGCATTCCTCATGCCTCTCTCATTCATTATCAGTGACACGTCTGAATATATTCTACGGTTTTAATATTTTCTTTGAGTTGAATGGATCGAAGTTTATGTCACTTTTCTAATAATTAAACTTCAGTTTTGTTTAATTAATCATAACATTTTTGAAACGTCGTATATATTTTATACTTTGATGATCGTGAACTCTTTCACTTCATGTTGGCACATCCCACCAAATCCCTCCCACATCCTATAATACTTATACCGGTTTGTTCAGGATATGTTACTCAGTTATTTTAGGGCAGTACAACAAATTGGTGGAAAGGAACGACGAGGAAATGAGAATTGGGTAAATAAATTCTCAAATCTATCTATCTATCTATCTATCTATCTATCTATCTATCTATCTATCTATCTATCTATCTATCTATCTATCTATCTATCTATCTATCTATCTATCTATCTATGATACCTTAGCATTCAAATTTTCTATTTTTCTATTTCTATTACTATTTCTAATTTAATATTCTAATTAAATCCATTTGAACTGAATTTGTTCTTTGATTATGTTTTTCAGAGCCATGTGTCATCTTTTGCTGCTGTTAGGTCAGTAACCTAAAACTTTACATACATTTCTCTGAACTTCAGTAAACAAACAAAAAAACTTTTCATCAAGAATTCATTATTATTATTCATTGCAACGAATATACTATTACTTCTAACAACAATAATCATCATTATCATGAAGATACCTACTGTAATGATTAACACAGTTTAACCTTCACTTGTTGCTAAGACTATGTATCATATACAGTATGTTACTACATTTGAAATTGTATTCAGGATGCAAAACTATTACTGTGTCTTAAACAGGGTTCTGCATTATTGGGGTCTGTCTCTCTCGTCAGTATCACTTCATTAACCAGAATAAAACTTGGGCCGAAGCACAGAGATACTGCAGAGAGAATTACATGGACTTAGCCAGTATTGATAATGCTGAGGAAGAGCTGGCTCTTATTAGAAAGGCAGACATCAGGAACAGCAGGAAAACCTGGATAGGACTATATGATGATCTGAACAGCTGGAAATGGTCTTTGGATAATGATTCCTTCTACAAAGAGGGAGAGAGAATGTTTAGAAACTGGTATATAATGAAACCAAGGAACTGGGGTGGAAAAAGTTTGTGTGCATCAATGTCAAAATTTAATGGAGAATGGCAGGCGATGTATTGCTCTCTGTTGCTTCAATTCATTTGCTACGATGGTGAGTATACAAGATATCTGTATTTACATTTTAAAGCTTTCTCTATGAGTTGTTATACAAAGCTCTCTATCTTTTAGGGAGAATGCAGGCCAGTGAAAGATATGTCCTAGTTAATGAGCACTTAAACTGGACTGAAGCTCAAAGATACTGCAGAGAGCATCACACTGATCTGGCCAGTGTAAGAAGTGAGGCTGAGGACCACCAGATAAGACTGATATATAATACTAATAATGATTATTATTATTATTTTTATTACTCTTTTTGGATCGGACTGTACAGAACCAGGTCTTGGTCAGATAGAAGCAATTCTTCTTTCAGCTACTGGAAACCAGGACAACCAGATAATTATGATCAGAATGAATACTGTACTGCTGTGTCATTGAATAATTCCGATTCTGGGAAATGGACCGATGAAAACTGCAATCAAACTATCCCATTCCTCTGCTATAGAAGTGAGTAGCTCTATTCCAAAAGCATGTTTGCATCTATTGGATCATGAGTATTACTTAAATACCATAAATACAAATCTAGCTTTTTAAACAAAATATGAAAAATATCCTAACTCAGATTTTATTTTGTTTTCTAGCAATGTCATCAGCATCCTCTCGTGCGTATTATTTTGTTAATGAGAATAAGACTTGGACTGAAGCACAGAGGTACTGCAGAGAGAATTACACTGACCTGGCTACCATTGATAACATGGAGGAAATGAAAAAGCTCCTTAATGCAGCAAATACTAGCTACTCAGGTTTGGCCTGGATTGGATTATATGATGATCCGGACAGCTGGAGATGGTCTTTGGATGATGATAGTCTCTACAATGTAGGAGAGAAGACATTCACTGGATGGTACCATGAACCTGATAACTACAACGGAAAAGAGCTGTGTGTGTTTATTCGCTCTGATGGGAAATGGTCTGATGGAAATTGTAACAGTTATATGAATTTTGTTTGCTATGACGGTGAGAATATATCAAAAAACTTAACTAGGAAGAACTATGTGAATTTTACTTTGTTTTATTCAGCAAGATATTCCTCTATTACAGGAAGAAATGTAACAGATGGTTACATCTGGGTTACACAGTTTATGCCATGGGCAGAAGCTCAGCATTACTGCAGACAGCATTACACAGACCTGGTCAGTGTGAGGAATCAAGAAGATAATAAAAAAATCCTCAACCTCACAGGTGGCTCTGCTGCTTGGATTGGCTTATACAGGACCAGACTCTGGTCAGACCAGCACAAGTCTACCTATGAAAACTGGAGACAAGCCAGCCCATATATTCCAGAACAACCAGATAATGGTTTATATGTTTTTTGGGAACATGGCAATCAGCATTGCACAGCTGTATCACTTGGAGATTACGGGAAATGGACGGATGAGGACTGCTTAGCCACATTCCCTTTTATCTGCTATAACAGTAAGTTAACCTTTTTAACTTTTTTAGAACTTTTTCCTCTTATCCTTTAGACTAAGTGTCTTTAATTTTAGACATAATATGCCAGTTTGCCATCAGATGTTTATTCATGCAAAATAGGAAATACCTGTCATTCATCTTACAGTTAAGGGCCTTGATCAAAGGGCATTGACCTTGATCCCTTGGTGATCCAGGTATCTGAACTCCCAACATTCCAATCAGTATTCCCACATCTTAAGCGCTGATCTACTATACTAAATACTAAATACTACAGTATTTGAAGATCAGGATTAGTCAATCAAACAAATCTAATTTATCACTTGCTTGATTTAAATAACTGGTTTTAAAGACTAAAGCCTCCTTGGTTTTTTTAGATGAATAAATTAAATGATGGAAACAATCATGTATATCGATGAGAACTGCATTTATTTAGTCATTTTCAGTCATATTTCATAATTTTCCTTAAAAGAAACAATTAAATCAACTACAATCACAAACAATCACACACACACAATTATAAAAATTTACTGTTTCCTAAAAAAACATAAGATCTCTAGTGTACAAGTTAACTAAATTTAACTAAAAGATGAAGAAAAAGAAGAAGAAGAAGCAATGTAAAATAAAAAAGACTTGCATGGATAGCATTACTTTTATTGCTGATTTTTTTAATTATTAAAAAAATATTTAGAATCATTACATTGTGCTTTTTACTTATTTGTTTCATTTCCAAAATTTTTGGAATATCCCATGTACTTACTACAAGAAATATAATTATGCCTTTCTATTAATTGTTTCAAAAGAATTCTGCACAGGATCATTATGCACCCATCAGTATCACTTTGTTTCTGAGAACAAGACCTGGACTGAAGCCCAGAGATACTGCAGAGGGAATTATACTGACCTGGCCACCATTACTAACATGGAGGACATGGAAAGGCTGCTTGACGCAGTACATGGCAACTATTCTAGTTCAGCCTGGATTGGACTGTATGATGATCTGAACAGCTGGAAATGGTCTCTGGGTGATGATCGTTTTTACAAGGCGGGAGAGAGAAGCTTTAGAAACTGGTATATAAACAAACCGATGAACTGGCTTGGAAATAGGGCATGTGTATACTTTTCAGTGTTTGACATGGTGTGGCAGGAGGCACCTTGTTATTTCACACTGCCATTCATTTGCTTTAATGGTGAGAACAGCAATCCTACATCAAATACTGTTCAACCAAATCAGTATAGTACACTATCTTTCTAAATTGATAAATACTACTGTCTATTTTAGGAAGGAGAAATGCTAGTGAAAGCTATATCTTTGTTCAGCAATACATGAGCTGGACTGAAGCTCAGCGATACTGCAGAGAAAACTACACAGACCTGATCAGCGTGAAGAACAAAGATGAGAACCTTAGAATACGATCATTACTCCATCATTATTTTAGCAATGTATGGATTGGTCTATACAGAACATCGTATTGGTCAGATCGAAACAACTCCTCTTTCAGCTATTGGAATCATGGACAGCCTGATAATTATGGACAGAGCGAACACTGTACTGCTGTTTTTACTAACTCTGGGACATGGACAGATGAGAACTGTGGTAAAACCTTCCCATTCTTCTGCTACAGAAGTGAGTAGATTACTGTTTTGTAATAATTTTTAAAAAGGCATTTTTAACTCCAATCTATATTTTGATCATTATTTTGTTATGCTTCTCTAGCAACATCATTATCCTCTCGTCAGTATCACTTCATTAATGTGAATAAGACCTGGACTGAAGCCCAAAGATACTGCCGAGAGAATTACACTGACCTGGCTACCATTGAGAACATTGAGGAAGTGTACACACTCATTTACTCAGTAAATGGCAGCTACTCAGGTTTAGCCTGGATTGGATTGTATGGTGATCTGGGCAGCTGGAGATGGTCTTTAGATGACGATGCTTTCTATAAGGAGGGTGAGAGAGACTTCAGAGGATGGTATCAAGAGCCAAATAACTACAATGGAAAAGAACTGTGTGTTTCCATGCGCAGCACAGGAGAATGGTTTGATCAGCAGTGTACACAGTTATTGGGATTTATTTGCTATAGTGGTAAGTGCAGGAAATATTGGTTATCTAACCCATTGTTCGATTTATTTAATATTACGTTACACATTTTGCTTGAATTTAGTTCCTTTGTCAAGGTTAATTGGAAAATGCATCTGCTGAACTATTAGTTAAATTAATTTTATACAACTAGTACAGAGAAAGTTCAAACTTTAGCACAGCGTGCTAGAAAAGCAGTATTGTGTTAAATCATTCAAGACAACATTTTTTTTAACTCTCAGTATGTTTTTTTTTTTATCTATCAAGCTGAAAGTATCTTTTATATTCTCTAACAGGCTTGTAACCCAATGTCTCTAAAACATGCTAGACAAGATAAGTAAACCAAGTTAACCTAAATAGCTAGTGCCTAATTGTCACAAAACACTGAGCTTACGGAGCACGCTGGTCGTGCCGGTGTAGATGAATCAGACCCAACGCGGAGATAGACGGCAGACAGGGGTTTATTAAACAAAAGAACATAGATCCACACAGACATTACATAAAGACGCTACACAAAGACGAGGACTAGCAACTTAACTGAGACAGACGGCCACTATAAATAAGGAACGTGATTAAGACACATTGGGAACAGGTGAACAACGGCGGGAACACATTAGGGATAGGCGTGGCTAAAACAAACACATGGCAGAATAAGCAACCCCTGCTGAAGGCCCCCTAGTGGTCCATCGGGGGCACATGCCTCCCGTAACACTAATAGTCCAAAGTATGATTTCAACAAATTTTGTAAAATTTGGAGCAATTTAATGTAAATGCTATTTATTTAAAGACTAGTTGATGCAATGACATTTAACCTTACCTTTGAAAAATTTTAATAACCCCCCTTTTTTTTTTAATTAACAGTGCAGATCTTTTAAATCTAAATCTTTTTGCTCTCATCTAGGTATGATAGATCCCTGAGAGTTACAAACCATTGGTGTAGAACCCAAACCAGCTGTCATTTGAGTATTTATCACTAACATGACTATTCCATTAATTCCATCCTCAGGTACAAACAGGGAATATGTGTGGATTTCTACGAGAATGACATGGCAAGAAGCTCAGAGTTTCTGCAGAGTGAATTACACAGACCTGGCCAGTGTGAGGAATGAAACAGAGCTTCAGAGGATACTGAGCATAATTTACAGTGGCTATGACGTATGGATCGGTTTATATAGAAGCCGATCGTGGTCAGATCAGAGCAACTCAACTTTTACATACTGGAGACCAGAGAATCAAGAATACTACATATCCGAACCTGATAATGGTTTGTATATCTTTGGACAATCTGGAAGCCAGCGCTGCACCTCAGTGGATTCTACTGGCAAATGGACTGATGAAAACTGCTTTGCACGTTATCCTTTCCTCTGCTACAGTGGTGAGTTTATTTCTTTCCTGTGAAGAATTTCAAATATTGCTTATTTTATGTAAGGATATAGTGTGTATAGCTAGATGAAGTTGCATGTGTTCTACAAATGCTTTTTATGTCTTCTTTTTTTTTTTTTAAAGTAGAATCCATTCCAGGTAAGAAAATGCATGTTTTCAAACTTTACTTTAAATATCTAACATAGAAAATTTCATATTTCTTTAAATATAATTAAAAAAATGTATTAAAGAAAACACAACTTGCCTAAAGCAATGCAATTGTCAAGCATTGTGTAATTGTGTTCATTCTATAATACAATATTTTGATCTCAGGTGCTGTGATAGTTCTGCGAATAAAAATTCAAGTTAGAGGAAACATGCAGGACTCTCAGATTAAAGAATTGGTGTTGATGCAAGTGAGTAATTTAACGTAACATAGCCCTATAATGTCATTTTTACTCTTTAGGTAACGTCTAGGAATTTCAGTTCTTACACATAAGGCAATTTATAGCACTGTTTTTTGATTGACTCACTTTTTTTTCAGCTACGACAAGAATTGATCAGACTGGGGATGTCAAAGGTAATCAAAATGAGAGTGAGAAACATCCATAAGATCAGCGTGTGAAAGAGGAAGAGATCACGGTGTTTGTTTTATCATTTATTACTTCCTTCATTAGTTTAGAAGTGGGTTTAGTTTAGAAATGCTGTATATAATTATTTCAGTACAGACTAAAAAAAAAAAAAAAAAGCTAAAATTATATTTGTGTACATATTCAAAATAAATGAAGCTCACTAAAATGCAGATTTATTTTAAATAAAACACAGCTTGAAATGCCTCTTTAAAAAAAAATAAATAAATAAATAAAAAATTACACATGTATGTTAGGGATAAAAAAATTATAACAATTTTATAAAGAGTTAAAATTTTTAGTTTTTATAAATGATAAAGGTTTGGTTAGACAATATATTTTATACTACAGTATATATTTTATGTAATTTTTGATGAGGTATTTTTGGTTGTATGTACTTGAATTAAACAAACTGAATAAAAGGCTTTAAATGATGATTGAATCTAACCTATTTGTGCTGTGTGGAGTAAAATTGTTTGAAAGAATGTGGTAGGACATACATACACACACACACACACACACACACACACACACACACACTATAAGCGGGCATTAGTGATTTTTTACACATGTTTTCAAATATTTCACAATAGAAATTCCTCATTTTTATTTAAAAAACCCCCACAGACAATAGAAACAGTAGCTTTCTTGATTTTTTTTTTCATTGATTTTCTTGAAAATTTGTTTGTTCAAGCTACTTTTTTTATTTTCTATGTTCATAGACTAAAGTCTATCATTTTGCCTGTTAAATAACTAAAAAAAAAAAAACTAAAAAAAAAAAAAACTAAAAAAAAAATAACTAAAAAAAAAAATTGTAGTGATGTAATAATTGGTTAAAATATTATAAATATTTATTATATTATATTACCTTAAATAACAGTTTTAATTAATAAAGAAACCTCATTGGAATGCGTATTCCATTAGAAATATGGCCACTATATGGCCAAAAATTAATAGACACATGAGCCATCACATGAGCCTTTGCCAAAAATAAGCACACAATTATATAAGATGCTTTTTGTATGCTGCAAGATTTAATTTCCATTCACTGGAATTAACCTGTTCCAGCTTGACAATACCCCTGTGCTCAAAGTGATGTTCATGAATATTTATAGAACTTGAGTATCCTGTATAGTGCCCTAATCTGACCCCAATTACTGTGGCAGCACATATACTAAAATTGGAGTTATACAGAGAAGATTAGCATGGCTCCAAGGATGACACGCAAAATCGTGAACCATATTTCTATTCATTACATATTGTTGCATTTGCTAACATACTGAGACTACACAATCATCATGCACATCCATTTACTACCTCAATATACTATATATAAAAAGATATACATATCCATACATATGTATATGTATTACATACTTCCTCTACATTAGCACATACTGATAGCCTTATTTATTGATGTACATATTTATCTGCACTTGTTCATTTGCACAATTTCTGCTATTTGCACTTCTGGTAGATGCTAAACCACATTTCGTTGCTATGTACCTGTACTTTGCAATGACAATAAAATTCTATCTATCTATCTATCTATCTATCTATCTATCTATCTATCTATCTATCTATCTATCTATCTATCTATCTATCTATCTATCTATTCATACTGTACATATCCATATACTGTATATAATATTACTGTTCTTAAGTGTTTATTTTGCTTAAATTTATTGCTGTAGTTTGTCTTAGTCTCACCTAATCATTTCATTATACATACTGTCATTGACATCAGTACATATGACAAATAAACTTGAAACTAAACACCTTTGGGATGAAGTAGAATTGCACCCCAGACCTCCTCAGCCAACATCGGTATCTGACCTCACTAATGCTCCTGTGGCTGAAATCCTTACAGCCATTTCCCAAAATCTGGTGGGAATACTTCAGAGAAGAGCAGAGTATATAATAACAGCAAAGTGGGGAGTAAATCTGGAATGGGATGCTTTAAAAAGTTGCCAGGTTTCTTCAAGCTCTTGGTTTGATCCAGTGAAATTTTCCTGGTTCTGCTATTTGAGAAGATATAGAACTGAGGGCAAGAAGCCTTTATTATCGCCACACATTCATTACAACGCAGTGGAATTCTTTTCTTCACGTATCCCAGCTGAGGAAATTGGAGTCAGAGTGCATGGGCAGCTATGATACAGTGCCCCTGGAGCAGGGAGGGTTAAGGGCCTTGCTCAACTGCCCAAAAGTGGAGCTTGGTGGTACTGAGGATTGAACCCTGATCATCCAGTCAACAACCCCGAGACTAGGAAGTGAAACTTTTAAACATTTAAATGAACTTATTGTAGCCCTATTCCTTCGTAAAGTTATCAAGGAAGATAAGCTGAACCTTTAATGTGAGGGACCAGTATGTAATAGCAAGATCATTAACACCTCATTACCTGTTACTCTACAGCTTAGAATACATCCTGTAGTGTTAAATAAGTGAAAATATCTGTATATTGATTGTTCTTATGCTGAGTGCCTGTCTAGCAGATGAATACAGAGCGCCACTACGTGTGTCAGTATGGTTTGAGTCAACTCAATTAGGGGTAAGGTAGACAGCCTTACAAAGAGGAGAATGAGAAAGTAGTTGGGCATAAAGATTTTAATAATGTCTGTTGCTATGAAATTGCCTCAGTGCTAAAACATGCCATTCTATTTCAAAGAGACGATGTGCTATTTATTGTAATTTCATACTACACTCCACTACAAGAGCTTTTCACTTTGCTCCATGAGTAGATATGTGTGGAGGTATGTAACAAATACATGCTTTTCTACTCACTGACATCAATAGAACTGTAAAAAAAAATGCAATAGGACATAATATTCTGCCAGAATTCAACAGCATTGAATGGATTCTGTTGTTTGCCTGCATGACATTATTAAATGACTTAGTCACCATTTTCTCCTGCAATACAAAGAATCCTGAAGTGTGTTTGCAAATTTCTATGTATTTTGCAAACATAATAATAAATGAAGCTTTTTACTGTTACATCAAGACCGAACAAATTAACTGAATTATTGAGGAATAAATGAATTAAATTAATATGGGTTTTAATTTTAATCTGACATTTTTAGTCAGAAAATGGAGGCTGAATGGGTACAAATACAGAAAAGAGATTATTGCGGCATACAAGCCAGGGCAAATCCAAATAAAAAAAGAAACAGAGAAACAAGACGATATTAAAAGGCTTGATAAGAACAAGAATATGTCCGCTGAATGTCTCTTTTAAAGTGTGTGCGTGTGTGTGTGTGTGAGAGATTTTTAACAGGTGTGTATGATCAACAGTCTGGTGACTGTAAACGTGACAGAAGGCGGAAATGCAGCTCAGGGCGGCCATGTTTGTAGGCTGTGGTGTGTTCTGGGAAATAGAGTTTGCACTTTTTCACTCATACATTTCATCCATACATCAGGAAATGCTTTATACTCGTCAGGGTTACAGTGGGTCTTGGACAACTGAATGGGAATTCCTACTAAGTGGGTCGCCAGTATTTGCAAATTCTTAGCGAATCTTCAAGTCAGTGAAGGTAGAGTTAATAGTTGCTGATTAGTTAAGCTGTAACTAAGTGTGTCTTAGAATATAATTAGCTAATATGGTCATTTTTGCACTCGGAGTGCTAAAAGACTTAATTCAACAACATTATATAATTAAACACATCTATCTACTTTAAATAGCTATCAACCATCTAATAAGAAGAGAGGCCATTTCCATATAGCAGTCTTAAAGACCCAAAATGGAAAATGTTCATTAAACATGAATTACTCTTCGGTGAGGAAGATCAATCCAAGAAACAATGTAGACTACAGAACCTTTAATCCCCCATGACTTCAGACTCGGGATATAATACTGTTTCTGGCAACCCATTTATCTGTGTTAACATGATAGGAGTTGAGGGAGTGTGAATTGCTTGACACCCATTGTCCCTAGGAGATACTCTCCCATTACAGAGAATTAAAAATAAAGCAGAGCCTTATCAGGGAATCAGGTGGAAAGAAGCCAGACTGAGAGAGGTCTCTTTACAAATGGATGCTCTATCTCAATTGACAGCAGGCTGCTGACTGGGGATTCAGATTGAGATCGAGAACTGAATGTGATTTTCCATTTTCATTTAGAATCTTTTACTCCATCTGTGTTAGTGTACTTCTTTATCTGGAAATACATGCTCATTCGTGTGTGTTTGTGTCTGTGTGTTTGTGCATAATTGGAAGCAAATAACTAAATAATGTAAGAAAACTGTTAATAAGCGTAGTTTAAAAAAAAAAAAAGAAAAGAAAATGCGGCATTGAAATGTTGCTGATTAAGATTTTCCAGCGCACTGGCTTTAAAAAAGAAGTAAGAATTTCTCAATGCACTGCTACTGCGCCATCCTTCTCTAGCTTTGCCAATATATGAAGTTCACATTTGATTAGCCTGGAGTTACTGGCTTAATGTCAAAACTGCAAAGATTTCCAAATATTCTCTCTATATTATGAGCCATATTCAGTGTTTGCCGACTGATGTTCAAAAGACGCATCAATATTTATGCATGGATTCCTGGATGGCTCATTCAGATGAGTAAACCTCAGAGATTGGCCAGATTTTTCGTTGAGTTGAAGCGTAGCATTTGAAAAAGAGATACGTAAATGATAAGAAATACTAATGTGATGAAATGGCATTGAAATAAACATGATTGGAGGTCGCTATTTTGTTGATATAATCAACATTCACAGTTATTGAAATTTCTGTTTTCATGATAGTGCTTCGCTAAGCACTTCCAGGTCAGCTGACATTTTGTACCGTGTGGCACTATATACATCGATCAGAACTGACAGGTGAAGGGAATAACACTGATTATCTCCTCATCGTTGCACCTGTTAGTGGGTGGGATATATTAGGCAGCAAGTCAACATTTTGTCCTCAAAGTTGATAGAAGCAAAGATAACATAGTCTTTTCTGGATTAAAGACTTTTCTGGATCTTTGACTTGTTATTTGCTGCCCTTTTGGATACTCCTGTTGTGGCACTTTCTGTTGAGAGTTATTTTTGGGGTTTGATCTGTGCTTATGGACTTCCTGTCATAGTTCATAGGGTGAAAAAACTGCTGACACACATATTTGTGTAAATTTAGCCTAATTTCGCAAAGAGAATTAAAATTTTCATGCTGGAATTGATGTCTATTTTTTCATGGTTTTAACATTGATCATTTTATTATCTGTTTTGATTTGTTGAATGAACAAAGCAGCACTGATGTCGAAGATTTCAAAAATAAGTCAATAAAAAATAAGTACTTCTCTGCTATGATACATTTGATTCATTTCAATTCAATTCAATTTTATTTGTATAGCACTTTTTACAATGGACATTGTGTCAAAGCAGCTTTACAGAACATAACAAACCTAGTACAAAAAGTTCAAGTTTAATATTAGACTTCGATTTAAATTGTATATTGTATCCAGATAAAATCTGACCCTCGAGATACACAACTTCACTTATGTTCTTGCTGAACATCCCATTCCAGATTTAGTTTCCACTTTGCTGATATAATAACCTCTACTCTCCTGAGAAGTCTTTGTACTAGATTGTGGAAAGTGGCTGTGGGGAAGATGTTAGGTTTAAGTCCCTTGGTTCCACTATGCTACAGAATATAACTTCATCTTATAGAATTGTTTTGCATCTAATTTTGTAGCAGGAGTTTGGGGAAGGCATATATATGGGTGTGAGGGTCAGGTGTCCAATGTCCACCTATTTTTGGCTGTACAGAGTACCTTGAGATAAGATATCAGATTGAGATAAGATATCAGATTTCTAAGTCCCAAATATCAGATATAGATTTCTAAGAAATGGCTTTATAACCTTTTCCAGACTGATAGATCGGTAGGTTTGTGACCTTTCAAAGCCTAGTCAAAGTCCTGACCTCAATCCGATTGAGATGCTGTGGCATGACCTTAAAAAGGTGGTTCATGCTCGAAAACCCTCCAATGTGGCTGAATTACAACAATTCTGCAAAGATGAGTGGGCCAAAATTCCTCCACAGCGCTGTAACAGACTCAATGCAAGTTATGGAAAACGCTTGATTGCAGTTGTTGCTGCTAAGGGTGGCCCAACCAGTTATTAGGCTTAGGGCGCAAACACTTTTTCACACAGGGCCATGTAGTTTTGGATTTTGTTTTCCCTTAATAATAAAAACCTTCATTTAAAAACTGCATGATGTGTTTACTTGTGTTACCTTTGACTAATATTTAAATGTGTTTGATTATCTGAAACATTAAAGTGTGACAAACATGCAAAAAAATAAGAAATCAGGAAGGGGGCCAACACTTTTTCACACCACTGTATATTTGATATGCACGAGCCTTTGCAATAATATATTATGAGTCCAGACCAGCAAGGGAAATCTACTTGTGATCTGCACAGATTTTGCTTTTATTTTTCAATTAATTGCAACCATGTTCTCACTACTCTTTCAAGATCTGCCTACAATTTGCACTCAAATATCCCTTCAGTGACTCCAGCAATTAATCATTGCAAATAGAATATTTCAGCGGCATAAGTTTCTAGTATGAAACTATCAAATGAAAATGTCAGCCTTCTCATATCTGATGCTGTTTTAAAATTAAACAGGAAAACTCGAGTCAAGTAAACAGCTGCATTAAGAAACGAACCGGTAGCATCATTAATCTTTTATGCTTTGTGTTTTTATGTCAGAACAATCATGCAGGCATCTGGTCAGAACATAAGCTCAAATATAAACAGGTTTTTTTTTCACTGGAAAGCAAGGCGTAATGATGGAGTGATATCAAACTGTGCAGACAAAACAAATGAAGAGATCTTGAGAAATAGAAAGATTTAACTGATGCTAATTTTGATGAATTATCAACATTGTGACTTTAAACAAGCCAGCTGGGAGATTAAATCAATTCAGCTCAGCTTGATGTATATTACTCGGTTGTCACGCTATGCAGGAATCTAGAGTATGCCATTGATCGCTGTGCTTTTGATATTTATTTAATTCTACAGTGTTATATATTATAGAACACTGCATAGGCAGTTTGCCTATATGCAATATTAATCATAAACATTTCAAATTAGAAGAATTAGGGTTTGTCACACCACTTGAATAGTTGATTGACAGTTTAAAAAGGCTCTTCATGCATCCAAACATTCAGACCGAACTGGCAATACTTCTTCCTGGCTACATTTTCATGTGACACAACTCAAGTCGAACTGATGTACAGTCTTGATGTACCTATTTTGCTTTAAAAAATTCTCTAAAACATCGTGTTCCAGAGCTGCTGTAAGTCACCCTGGAAATCATGTAATAGTAACTTGCAGTAATTCACAGTCAGAGCTGTCAAGCCCGAATTGTCAAACCCACATGACATACAGTAGATCAGACACGTCCGACATCATTGCACCCGAAAGAAGTACAGCCAAAGACCCATCACAAATTTCCGGTAGAGCTTTATAGAGAACTGCAGACTTCATGCAGGCTTTATGAAGGCGGCTAGAGCTAACTGGTTAGTTCACTACTGTCAGCTGTATACGTGATCATATCTTGCATCATCATATCTGAGAGCAGAACTGATGGATCACAATAAAGTTGTTAGCAAGCTAATCAACAAGCTCTTGTTAATAGTCAGTAATTTTTTTTTTTTTCATTTCTTACTAGTGCAAATAATGTGGAATTATTTGAATGATGTAGAAATGATGAAAAATAATAGCTTTAGGAACAAGAGTATTACATAGCTGGAAATAAAACAGTTTGGAAACTTGCCTTTCTACAAGTGTTGTATCTATATGAATTGGCCTCATGTCAATCATGTTATAGACACCGCCCTTCACACCCTCATAAATCTTTCTGGAGACAATTTTTCATGTTTATATATTTCTTGGCTTTCAAGCACTCGAATGTCTGAATGCACTGACAGTCCTCGCTAATGCAAACTCCAGTTGAACCACTATGGGCGGAGCTTTGTGTACATACAGTAGGGGAATGGAAATGAGGATGGGCTTTTTGAGTTTTTGAGTAAAAATATCTTTCAAATAGTACTCAACACCACCTATGTAATGGTCCAAGATCTAATATTTCCCCACATATTTTACCTAGCTATTGCTACCATTAACAGACAGAGATTTAGCTCTGTCATCTAATACTCATGGCTTTATTCTCACAGCATTTCTGCAGCTCTGAGATGATGATAATTGCAGCAGTTAATTATACCCATCTTTAGTGTTGAAGAATTAGCATGTGTTAGATTTTGTTTCTATTATAGACGAAAAAATGTGAAAATCGTACTTCCGGCAGCTTTAACTCTCTTTAACTCAATGTATTCTTCGTGTTTACTTCAGCAGCCGTGGAAAAAAAATGGGGCTGTCATACATTTTTTAGCATTCACTTATTTATAGTGTTAGCCCCTCCCGAGGTTTGCCTCATTTTATGCACTGACTATATTATTCTTTTCTCACCATTTTGATGTCTGCCAGTGAATATAGGCAGGGGCTTCCTTTCAGTCCTGTAAATTAAATTTTTTTTCTATTTATGATAAATTGTACCATATATATCTAGGACTGTTTGTTTGTATCTAGGACTGTTTGTTTGTATATCTAGGACTGTTTGTTTGTATGTTTATTGTTTTTTTATGTTCTGTAAAGCTGCTTTGAGACAATGCTCTTTGTTAAAAGCGCTATACAAATAAAATTGAATTGAATTGAATTGAATTGAAGTATGTACCAAGTAAAACAGGTAACAGACTGAATAAAGGAAAAGTGTTTAAATGCAGCACTGTTACCCAGATGCCTGGCACCATGCAGCACTCTTTTTGATAATAACGATCTCTAATTTTCTGTGTAATCCATATAAATGTTTAATCACACCCAGTATAATGGAGCCAAATAAAATTTCTAAGTAAAAACTAAAGTGATTTAAATGATTTAATAGTGTAAACACTGTACTGCTTACGACTCTCATTACACATGTAGATTACACTGTCCGTATTTATCCATCTATTTTCTGTACCGCTTATCCTACACAGAGCTGCAGGAAACCTGGAGACTGTCTCAGGGGTACAAGACGGGGGACAAACAGCAGTGGTGGGGCAGTGGTGGGGTAGTGGGAGGGCAGTGGTGGCTCAAGCGGTAATGGCTCTGGGTTTTTGATCATTGAAACCTGAGTTGTTGATCGTTGAGACTATCCCAGTCTATTTGGGGTACAAGGCAGGGGACAAACTGCAGTGGTGGGGCAGTGGTGGCTCAAGCGGTTAAGGCTCTGGGTTGCTGATCATTGAAACCTGGGTTGCTGATCATTGAGACTATGCCACTCAATTCGGTGTATAAAGCGGTGGACAAACTGCAGCGGTGGGGCAGTGGTGGCTCAAGTGATTAAGAGTCTGGGTTGTTGATGGTGAATTGGGGTTCCAGCCCCAGCACTGCCAAGTTGCCACTCTATGAACAAGGCCATCAACCCTCTGTGCTCCAGGGGTGCTGTATCATAGCTGCACCTGTGCTCTGACCCCAACTTTCTCAGCTGGGCTATAGATAATATTGAGGGGGGGCAGCTTGGTGGTTTTGGGGTTTAAACTCCAATCTTCCAATCAGCAACCCTGAACATGCAAACTCTGCACACACAGGGCAGAGGTTGGGAATCAAACCTTCAACCCTGGACTCTGGAGATTTGAGTCAGACATGCAACCTACTAAACCAAACATGCCCCCTGTACATATACATATTTATCCCTATCCCTAAACCAAACATTTGTAAGAACAATGTCAATGTAAATGCAGTTTAATTAATACATGGCATTCAGTACCTCAGTGAGAATACAGAATGATTTCCAACATAGTGATTTAGAAACTTTATATAAAAAGTGATCTAAAGTGTCTTATAAAAAAAAAAAAAAATCTGTCATAATGCATACAATGAGATATCCAACTCTTGCTTGACCTTACTTTGTCTGAATGAATGCATACAAATTGGGCTGAATTTTAAATGGGCTAATGGAGGGAAAAAAAAGACTAATGGAATCCAGGTCATGCTCTCCGTCAGAACATGCTGTTTTCACATTAACATGTAAAATGCATATACAACTTATTATACATTCTCATTTTTTTTCCAAAAAAAAGAATAAAAACGAATACAGCTAGAGCTTTTCGAGTGTTTTTCATAATACAGACAGATGGTTGTTGAAATGCATTCAAGCCTTCATGACTAACTTAGCTTAGATATTATTACACTGTCAAGTATGCATGATCTGATAATAACCAATGTACTACTGATGTAGCAGTTACCAGAGAGGGTTTATTATTATTATTTTTTATATTTCTAAACATCAGAGAGATTTCCAAAAATGCAGAATACTAGACAAGTAAATGATTTACCCAATGGAAACATAAGGAGAAGAACAATGTTCATTAGAAAGAAGATTTTACATTCATAAGACATTATGAATTTCCATTTCTTTGATCTTTGTCATTACATAATTTTTTTTTCCCTTCACAGGACCTTTATGAGTCAGGAGGAAGCCACTGGAGCTGCATTTGGCATTTTATCACAAATGAACAGGGTGAATTGAAGCGAAGAGAAACTAACAAGAATTACCTTTTTTTCAGTTATGTATTCATCTGCAGGGCATACAGTAGCACACAGTGTCATCTACGTAGCTACTTGTTAAATGTAATTAAAAATGATTGTACCCTAAAATATTAGTGATTTTCCACGAAGAGAAAAACAACAACATCATTTTGCTCTGCTTTTATGTAACTTGTTTTTTTCTTTTCTTCTTTTTTTCTTTCCATTACATAATACCCAACACTGGCTAAGGCAATGCAGATTATACTGTATAACCAAGACCTACACACACACACACATATATATATATATATATATATATATATATATATATATATATATATATATATATATATATATATATATATATATATTCCCGCCTCCGCCATGTGTGTGTGGAGTTTGCATGTTCTATGTTCTCCCCGTGCCTTGTGGGTTTCCTCCCCTGGTCCAAAGACATGCATTGTAGGTTGATTGGCATCTCTAAATTGTCCCTAGTATGAGAGTGTGTGTGTGTCCTGCGATGGGTTGGCACTCCGTCCAGGGTGTATCCTGCCTTGATGCCCAATGACACCTGAGATAGGCACAGGCTCCCCATGACCCAAGAATAGATCAGATAAGTGGTAGACAATTTATATATATATATATATATATATATATATATATATATATATATATATATATGTATATAAACTTTATATTATTGTAAGTCTTATATAATGAGTGCTATTAATATGAGCATTACCAATAGGACTGTGCTTGAGGAAAAACGATCAAGGGACAGCCTCGTATGATTCAGAATGGTGGAAATGTCTACTTTGCAAACATGAACTGAGTCTGCAGTTCAGCTATGTGATGTTTGATTTCTTTCAAACACAAGACAATGGAGAAACTATCAACTCCCAGGTGGACTATACTAAACTATTATATATATTTTCAAGACCATTATTCAGCGTTCTATCACTTACACACACTAAAGGAGAATGACAGCAGTGTTACAGTCACTGTGTTGTTTTTTAGAGGTGAAATATACTTTTTTTTTTTTTTTTTTTACCAGAAGCTCTACTTTAAATACTTTATATTTACCAGTCAGTCTAAAACCCTCACTGATAGTCACAAGCTGCAGGCCAAAACAACAAGGTTTTTGTTCTCTTTGAAAGGTGAAGAGCTCACTGATCCATATGTGTCGTCTGAATTAAGGGTACTTGAGGTGGTTTGGGTATCTTTCAAACGATTCCCCTTGTAATCAGGCTCCAGGGAAGATCCAGGTTATTTTTTATAGGTGTTCCTGGAGGAGCTGGAATCTGGTTGGGAATAAAGTCTGGAAAAATCTTGGTGGTACCATGATTACCGCCTGAAAAGGTTAGTAAAATGTTTACGAAGAAAAACATTGAATTTAAGTAAAAATGAGGATCTTAAGTACTTTTTAGATAAAATTGAATGATATCTTGAATGACCTGAGAAACAGAAGCAGGTGAGACGCTCAAAGTTTGCATGTTCTCCCCGTGCTTCAGGAGTTTTCTCAGGCACTTCCAGTTTCCTCCCCCAGTCCAAAGACATGCATTGTAGGCTGATTGTCATCTCTAAATAGTCTGTTGTGTACGATTGTGCTTTGTGATGGTTGCCAGTTATAGACTACAGGCTCCCAGTGTTAGATACAGAAAATAGATGGATGGATAACTCAAAGGAGGTGGCATGTAGACTTATATGGTCAAAAGTATGATAAGTAAAGTAAAGGACACCTGATTACCACACCCATGTGTGGTTCTTTCTCAGTCTGTTGAACACACTTGATTGAACACTTTTCATTCATTCATTGTCTACCGCTTATCCAAACTACTCTCGGGTCACGGGGAGCCTGTGCCTATCTCAGGCGTCATTGGGCATCAAGGCAGGATACACCCTGGACAGAGTGCCAACCCATTGCAGGGTACACACACACACACTCTCATTCACACACTATGGACAATTTAGAGATGCCAATCAACCTACCATGCATGTCTTTGGATTGGGGGAGGAAACCAGAGTACCTGGAGGAAACCCCCGAGGCACGGGGAGAACATGCAAACTCCACACACACGGCGGAGGCGGGAATCAAACCCCCAACCCTGGAGGTGTGAGGCAAACGTGCTAACCAATAAGCCACCGTGCCCCCCCTGATTGAACACTTGGTTTGTGTTATTCATTTATGACATACTGTATATAATATACATTTTGTATGATTGTGACAAAGCTTTACACCAATGAGCTGTTTATCCACAGGCAAAGGTAAAAAGGGCAATGCTTAATGGTTATAGTCTGCATCTAAATGAAGTATTATCCCTTAATTTAAAAGAAAAATGCTAATAATACAATGCATTATGCAGAAAGTTTTTTTTAGTGTGTGAATGCAAAGCCTGAATTCAAATCAGTATGGAAATGTGACTGGATGTTGTTCACAATAAATATGGGCTGGTGTTTCTTTACAGTGACAAATTATTGCAAAGCTTACATATCCTTTGACACCCTTAGACTGCATGATTAACTAAAAAAACCCCTCTCAAACAGCATAAAACTGCCTGAAAAATCCTTGTGTCATTACGCTGTGACTTGGCTTGAAATACACCCCACATTTAGTCTGTAAAGTGGCAGGGGAAATGCTGAACTAAAAGGATGCAAAGAATTAATGTTGGTTATAGGGCAAATAGTAAAACAACTAATGTTTTGTTTCTCCCTCCAAAGTTCAAGAAGTAATGAGAATTTCTCAAATAAAAGCTTTATTATACCCATTATCTATCTTAGCAATTAGATTTAAGCATCTCATTAGACTAAACTATAAGCAAATTATTTATTTTTGAGCCACTTGGTCTCGACACAAAACAACAAATCAGTGCAACCCATGGGTTTTTGGTTATTGCACTTCTAATACAGTGTGACAGACGCTGAAGGTCCTGCATGATTCATGCTCGTCCGTCTCTGTCTGTGTATATTTTAGTCATATCAGCTCTCCTGGAACTGTCATAATCATCTGCCACATGTATCTTTTATGAGTGTAAATGAGCATGCCTATGGACATTATTCACGTTCAGAGAAATATTTTGAACAAACATGCTTAGGAAGACCAGTAAAAAGACTCCAAAAACAGCAGAGACTGAAGGACTGGTGAGAGACAGCAAAACATCATTAGCAAAACATCATTAAGAAATCTATTGGGAATTTGTACTTGCCAATTTTATATATATTTATATTGAAATCTATGCGGAGTAAAGGTCAGAATGGTATTGCAGTCAATTACAATCTTTGACATACTGCAAAGAAATTGCATCGTAGGAAAATATCCTATAGTCAAATGTATCTAGTATTTCCCATTGCAAGATTATGTCAAACAAAATATAAGATTATTAATCAAGACACTTGCACTAATTCTTCTTCTTCTTCTTTCGGCTTTTCCCTTCAGGGGTCGCCACAGCGAATCATCTCTCTCCACCTATCCCTATCTTCTGCATCCTCAACCCTTGCACCCACTAGCTTCATATCCTCATTAATTCCATCCATATACCTCCTCTTTGGCCTTCCTCTTTGCCTCCTGCCTGGCAGCTCCATGTCCAACATTCTCCTACCAATATACTCACTCTCCCTCCTCTGAACATGTCCAAACCATCTTAATCTGGCCTCCCTAACTTTGTCCCCCAAACGTCCAACATGAGCCTCTGATGTACTCGTTCCTAATCCTGTCCAATTTTGTCACTCCCAAAGAGAACCTCAACATCTTCAGCTCTGCTACCTCGAGCTCTGACTCCTGTCTCTTCCTCAGTGACACTGTCTCTAAACCATACAGCATGGCCGGTCTCACCACTGTCCTGTACACCTTCCCCTTGATTCTCACTGATATTTTCTGATCACACAGAACTCCCGACACCTTTCTCCACCCATTCCAACCTGCCTGCACTCGCTTCTTTACCTCTTTCCCACACTCTCCATTACTCTGGACTGTTGACCCCAAGTACTTAAACTCCTGTACCTTCTTCACCTCTTCACCCTGTAACCTTACTGTTCCACTTCCCTCCCTTTCATTCACACACATGTACTCAGTCTTACTACGACTGACCTTCATTCCTCTTCTCTCCAGTGCAAACCTCCACCTCTCCAGGTTTTCCTCCACCTGCTCCCTGCTCTCACTACAGATCACAATGTCATCTGCAAACATCATTGTCCAAGGAGACTCCTGTCTGACCTCCTCTGACAACTGGTCCATCACTATAGCAAACAGGAAGGGGCTCAGAGCCGATCCCTGATGCAGTCCCACCTCCACATTGAACTCCTCTGTCTGACCTACAGCACACCTCACCACTGTCCTGCTCCTCTCATACATGTACTGCACCACTCTGACATACTTCTCTGCTACTCCTGACTTACTCATACAGTACCACAGCTCTTCTCTTGGCACCCTGTCATACGCTTTCTCCAAGTCTACAAACACACAGTGCAACTCCCTCTGACCATCCCTATACTTCTCCATCAAAATCCTCAGAGCAAAAATTGCATCTGTTGTGCTCTTTCTGGGCATGAAGCCATACTGCTGCTCACAAATTTCCACTACCTTCCTTAACCTAGCTTCCACTACTCTTTCCCATAGCTTCATTGTATGGCTCATCAACTTTATCCCCCTATAGTTACTGCAACTCTGCACATCACCCTTATTCTTAAAGATCGGCACTAACACACTTCTTCTCCATTCCTCAGGCATCCTCTCACTCTCTAAAACCCTGTTGAACAAACTAGCTAAAAATTCCACTGCTGCCTCTCCCAGACACTTCCAGACCTCCACCGGGAGGTCATCAGGACCAACTGCCTTTCCACTTTTCATCCTCTTCAAAGCCTTCCTGACTTCATCCTTTCTAATCTTATCTACTTTCTGTTCCACAGAGTTCACCCCTTCTACTCTTTTTTCCCTCTCATTTTCCTCATTCATCAGCTCCTCAAAGTATTCCTTCCATCTCCTCTGTACACGCTCCTCACTTGTGAGCACCCTTCCATCTCTATCCTTAATAACTCTAACTTGCTGCACATCCTTCCCATCTCGATCCCTCTGCCTAGCTAACCTGTACAAGTCCTTCTCTCCTTCTCTAGTGTCTAACCTAGTGTACAACTCTTCATATGCCTTCTGCTTGGCCTTAGACACCTCCCTCTTCACTCTGCACTGTAACTCCTTGTATTCCTGTCTATTCTCTTCAGTCCTGTCCATGTCCCACTTCTTCTTGGCTAACCTCTTCCTCTGGATACTATCCTGAACTTCCTCATTCCACCACCAAGTCTCCTTATCTTCTTTCCTCCTTCCAGATGACACACCCAGCACCTTTCTCCCTGTCTCCCTGATCACTTCTGCTGTAGTTTCCCAGTCATCTGGTAGCACTACCTGACCACCCAGAGCCTGCCTCAACTTCTGTCTAAATTCCTCACAACATTCCTCCTTTTTCAGCTTCCACCACTTGGTTTTCTTCTCTATCTTTGACCTCTTCGTCTTACAGACCATCAAAGTCATCCTACACACCACCATCCTATGCTGTCTGGCTACACTCTCTCCCACTACCACTTTACAGTCACTAATCTCTTTCAGATTGCCTCTTCTACATAGGATGTAGTCTACCTGTGTTCTCCTACCTCCACTCTTGTAAGTCACTCTATGCTCCTCCCTCTTCTGAAAATAAGTGTTAACCACACCCATGTCCATCCTCTTAGCAAAGTCCACTACCATCTGTCCTTCAAGGTTCCTTTCCTTAACTCCAAACTTGCCCATCACCTCCTCATCACCTGTGTTCCCCTCGCCAACATGTCCATTAAAATCCGCTCCTATCACCACTCTCTCACCCGTGGGAATACTCTCCATCACCTCATCTAATTCACTCCAGAAACTCTCTTTCTCCTCCAACTCACAACCTACCTGTGGGGCATAACCACTAACAACATTCAACATCACCCCTTCAATCTCTAACTTCAGACTCATCACCCTGTCTGACACTCTCTTCACCTCCAGAACATTCCTCACAAACTCCTCCTTCAGGACCACACCTACCCCATTTCTCTTACTATCCACACCATAATAAAACAGCTTGAATCCTGCTCCTATACTACGAGCCTTGCTACCCTTCCACCTGGTCTCCTGTACACACAGTATATCCACCTTCCTTCTCTCCATCATATCAGCCAGCTCTCTACCTTTCCCTGTCATAGTACCAACATTCAGAGTTCCTATTCTCAGTCCTACTCTCTTACCTTTCCTCTTCTCTCTCTGTCTGCACATTCTCCTCCCTCCTCTACTTCTTCGACCAACAGTAGCCCAATTTCCACCGGCGCCCTGTAGGTCAACGGCGCCGATGGCGGTCGTTGTTAACCTGGGCCTCGACCGATCCGGTATGAAATTCGTACTGACGATTCGCATGGTTAAATTTGGCAATGTTTTACGCCGGATGCCCTTCCTGATGCAACCCTCTCTATTTATCCGGGCTTGGGACTGGCACAGAAGTCACTGGACTGTGACCCCCATGGCTAGATTACTTGCACTAATTCCAAGCTTGAAATTCTATTCTTGTTTTATTATTTAATATTGAGACCACGACTTGCTAAAATTTAGAATTGAATCAAGAAGAAACACAACCCCTTCATTCAGAAACCTTGGACAAAATATCAACCTTGTAATTTAATTTATTGCCAAGGTTGATATTTTGTCCAAGGTTTCCGAATGAAGGAGTTGTGTTTAATTTTCAATCCTGAAGTTGCTTTCGGCTGCTCCCTGTTCGGGGTCACCACAGCGGACCAACTGGTCCGCACAACAACTTGGCGAATGTTTTACGGCGGATGCCCTTCCTGATGCAACCCTCCCATTTTTCCGGGCTTGGGACCGGCACTGCATCCAGTGGCTGGGGTTCGAACCTGGGCGTTCTCCATGATAGGCGAGAAACCTACCACTGAACCACCAATGCCCCCCTAATTTTCAGTCCTAATTTAGTTTAATTTAATTTTTAGTCCTAATTTTGTATGAAAGCAGTGGAACTGGCAACTCTCACTCTTGCAAGTTCACTCTATTTCTATGAAAATCAGAGTTTAAAAAATGTATTTTTTTCTTAACAAGTGAATAGGTGAACCACATCTCTTGTGCTCATTCAAGTTTATTATGAGATCAGTTTTACTGTAAAAGACTATTTTTCTCATAAAGCAATAAATCAAGTCACTAACACTGGAAAATATTGTTGAGCAAACTTAAAATGCATTGTTTCTCTTTGATAAGAAACTCAGATTAGCCATTAAAGGCCAAACATTGATATATTTATCTTGCTGAGAAGATGGAATTTTTCATATATTCACAGAAACTAAAGTAAACTTGTATTTCTTAGTAATGGAGAGAGATGAAATGATTTGAAAATATACAGATTCAGTTATTATATATTGCATAATACACAGTACATTAGTACTTCAATAAACAGTGTTTTTGTGTGTAGGTTGTCTTTTATTTCATCACAGAGAGAGATGAGATTTGAAACCCACACAAATTGAGCTGTATTCATGTGCAGTGACGTTAACTTTATCAAAAGACGTGCAGATTTGTAGAGAATCAAAAGAATCAGGAAATATATGCTCGGGCATACTAAAGATTCTTATCTTGTACATGTTAAAGTCACTTTGCAGAACAAGTTACCTTACTATACATGAATGCAATCAAAGATGTCTTGAATTATGAACTGCATGTTTGTTAAGTTCATGATCATCTAAATTGCTTGCCTTGATCCGTAATGAGTTTTTCAGGCTCCAGTGAGGAGAAGAACTGTGAGTTTGCATGTTCTCCCCGTGCTTGGTGGGTTTCCTCCAGGTGCTCCGGTTTCCTCCCACAGTCCAAAGACATGCTTCTAGGCTGATTGGAGTCTCTAAATTGCCCATAGTGTGTGTGTGTGTGTGTGTGTGTGTGTGTGTGTGTGTGTGTGTGTGTGTGTGTGTGTGTGTGTGTGTGCCCTGCAATAGGTTGGCACTCCATCCAGGGTGTATCCTGCCTTGATACCCGATGACGCCTGAGATAGGCACAGGCTCCCCGTGACCTGATGATAGATCGGATAAGCGGTAGACAAGGGAATGGAATGGAATGGAATATATATATACACCAATCAGGCATAACATTATGGCCTAATATTGTGTTGGCCCCCCTTTTGCTGCCAAAACAGCCCTGACCCAACGAGGCATGGACTCCACTAGATCCCTGAAGGTGTGCTGTGGTATCTGGCACCAAGATGCTAGCAGCAGATCCTTTAAGTCTTCTAAGTTGCGAGGTGGGGCCTCCATGGATCTACAATATACACATAGGGGGGCATGGTGGCTTGGTGTCTTGGTGGTTAGCACATTTGCCTCACACCTCCAGGGTTGTGGGTTTGATTCCTGCCTCCACCATGCATGTGTGGAGTTTGCATGTTCTCCCCGTGCCTCGGGGGTTTCCTCCGGTTTCCTCCCCCGGTCCAAAGACATGCATTGTAGGTTGATTGGCATCTCTAAATTGTCCATAGTGTGTGATTGCGTGAGTGAATGAGAGTGTGTGTGTGTGTGTGTGTGCGCGCTGTGATGGGTTGGCACTCCGTCCAGGGTGTATCCTGCCTTGATGCCCGATGACGCCTGAGATAAAATAAAGTAAAGCCACATACAATACAAAAAAGGTCAACCATGCACCATGTTAGAACTGACTATCGGTGAAATATGAATTATGTCCATATAAATAGACTGGCATGCAGACCTGCCAATATGAACTGTGCAAGTCCTTATGGTTCCAGTAGATCATTTTAATTTTGAACTGGCATGCAGCCAATATGCAAATAAAGTCTTGAAATGCTGCTTCCAGTACATTAATTATAAACTAGTGTCCTGTTGATTTAACCGTTATGCACTTGCTTTGTAACCTGAGCTGGCCTATATGAGCACTGACCCTAAGCACAATGTCAGATTTTCATAAAAGACCATTGTTCAAGTGTGCAAAGCTGATATCTGTAGATCTGTCTGAAGATGTTGTGAAATGTTTTGAAAGATTAGAGTTCCCATACCGAGAGCTATGTAAGACAAAATTCTATAATCTGATTTCCAGTGTAGGATGAAAGGAGACTCTTATTCCTTTGGACTTTAAAAGACTGGTCATCAGCATGCCCTATAACCTAGTAGAGGGTTTCCACAGTGGCAGATAAGGAGGAGAACGAAGAATGATTTAAAGCTATGCTTGAATAAGCGGTTCTGCTAACAGATAGAAGGGCAGGACTGCTGGAGATTGTCCAAAGACAAATAGCTTGGCAATGCACTTTAATCCTCTGAGAGTCATACCCAATCACAGAGGCCATAAGGGGAAATGTTAGCTATTGCTGTTTTATCTCTAGACTCTAAATAAAGTCAGGTCAGCAAACTATGCATAAAATTGAGTGAAACACTGTGTATTCATGCTCAGCACATCATGCACTATGTATACGGACCATTTAAATCAAATAAACAACTTGCGGATGTGGAATTGAAGTAAGCTTTAAAAAAAATGTTGATTGGTGGTACAAAGAATGTTCCAGTCAGTAACAATTAGTCATGTCATCTTCAGAGACATGACTAATCTTTTTTAGTGCTGTTGACATGCAGTGGGTCATGCTTCGACTCTCAGCACTACTGTCTAATAAATTGTCTAAACGCTAAAGCAGGAGCTAAAAGAAGTGCCATAATGAATCATTTACAACTATAAAATGTACCAGGTTTGGCTTATTTTATTGTTGTACTAATCTGTTACTGGGCTCCTTCAAAAACATGGCAGTCAGCTTTCAGTAGGCATTTTACTGAATTGAGTTACAATCACAAAACCTAGACTTTAGCTCATAAAGCTGATTATCTATGGTTTGCTTAGTCTTCTGTGTCAGTGAAGATGCTGTTCGGGCAAGATATGGTAGCTTAGTGGTTAAGGTGTTGGACTAGTGCTTGGAAGGTTGTGAGTTTGAATCCTAGGATTCACTAAGCTGCCATTGCTGGGCCCTCAAGCATGGCCCTTCTTGCTCAGTTGTACAAAAAATTAGGTAAAAATATAAGTTGCTCTGTCCAATGCCAGAAATGTACATTTCCACAAATTAAGTTTCAACTTTTATTTGTTACAACCATACACAGTATGACATATAGTGAAATGCTTTAGAACTGTCCACGTCATAAATAGTACAATAGAAGAATAGACTTAAAAATAGAATAAAAAAAGTTGCACTAAAAATAGAAATAGAATTATCTTTACAGGCAAAGGGAAAACTATATAGATATATGGATATATGGATTGATGGAAGAACAGTATGACTATTGTGAAAACTTTTGTGAAATATTGTGTGGTGTGATGCTCACTTATGGTGTGGGTGTTTGTGTTTTGTATATTTTGTATATTTTGTGTCTGAGACTCACCTCAAGCATTTCACTGGAAACCTTGCATAAAGTTCCAGATTATAAATAAACCTTAACGTGACATGACTTGACTCTTCTCAGGCCCTAGAGAATATCAGCCCATTGACTGATCAGCAATTTTGTGATTCCAAATTGAATGAACAAATTTTACAATGACCTTTGCTGACCTTTGGTGAAGCTAGCTGGGTAATGTCACTGGAGGCATATTGAATTGTTGAAAATAATTTATGCACTCAGTCCTTGGGAGTTCAGTGAATCTTGATGAAAAGGTAGGTTATGACCTTTAGGACTGGGCAATATTTTTCCCAATTGGAGCTACAATTAAACAGCCCAGCATCCAAAATATAAAGGGATCCAATATAGTTGTGACCTTTCATCGGTTAGCATCGTATGTTCACAGATTATTCAGTAAGCTAGTGCTTGGGTATCACAAAAAAGTTTCTGTGAATGCCTTGAAGAATGTCACACATAATAATTACATATACAGTCTTACACACCAAGTACTTGGTAATTGGCTTCAAAAGTGGAAGAAGTGGCTGAGTGGTAAAGCATGGGATGTTAGATGAAAACAAATTGCTACACTCTGTATTCTCTACAGTCATTTACAAATAGGCACCGGTGTTTAAATGGGAAGGCCAGACTGGGGCAGTCCACAGAGGAGGAAAGAGGCTACTATAAAAACTACACAACTGGTCGTGATGTAGAAGCTCAATACTTTGGGGAGACTTTAAAATATTCCTGGAGCAATGCATAAGCTGGGTTTATATCTGTTATTATCAGGGATGGGTTTGAATAATGGGCTTTGGTTCCAGATAATGAGCGATTCAATGATAGTGGTGCCGTCTGTGTTCAACCGATACTGCATTATAAATAAGCATGTAAAGTGAATTCCTTCGCAATAATGTGCATGATTCTTATAAATAATGTAAAACATTAATAAAACATACCTACAGCATTTACAAAATGTCTGTCCCAGTGCACTTAAACTGCATTTGACCTTGGAATATTTCAAATTTTAACGTTTTCTGCTTGAAACATCATAAGATAATGGACATTTTATTTATAACACACAAAGTTCACTCAAACTTTGTGGTAGTTTAGTAGTTAAAGCATTGGACTACTGGTTGGAAGGTCATGAGTTCAAACACAAGCACCCACAAAGTGCCACTGTTGGACCCTTTACCTGCTCAATTAGAAGCAAAAACAGTTCTGGATAAGGGCATCCACCAAATTCTTGAAATGTTCAACCAGAATTTTTTATCATCCAAATTTTCTGTAGATAACAATGAACAATTTTCTGCAAACTCTTAATTGTGAAGAGAAGTCTAGCAACAAGATCAAGTTAAAATGTGACAGCAAGTAAACATGCCTCATAACAGCAAAAAGTGTTTCTGAAAATAGCGCAACAGAAAAGTATTGCAAAAGATCATGAGATCAAAATCATTTGAATCCAGACAGTACCACAGCCATCTGTGGCCTGAATACCAGAAAGCAAAATTGGCCATGTCCTCTAGTTGGGAGGGATGATATAATGGCATACTCTTTCCCCAGTTGATCACAGTAATGTTAGACAATCTTCTTGGGCATCTGTGAGATCATGTGTGATGAAGAGGGCATTTAGCACTTTTCTGTCGAGTGTGTTATGCTGCTTTGTAATGCAGCATAAGTAGTAGTTGATGCTCCTGAAATGCTGCTTTTGATTGGCTTCACAGATCTCTGAGAAAGCAAGTGTTAGCCATTCACCATCCCTGGCTGTTAGGTGTCATATGATAGTGAAGATCTGGCTGGTGGGTGAGCAGATTGAGTAGATAATGGTGGAAAATTTCCCCATAGCAACACTATAAAGTGTGTTTGTGTGTGTGTGTGTGTGTGTGCAGTGATGATTGTACAGTGGTTGGTGTTAGTCCAGGTTGGTATAACAGGTAGAAGTGTACTGAAATTACCAGTTACATTTCATCATTGCTTCTTCAAAACCATTAGCAGGTAATTAGAAGATATCTGAACTGATATGCTGTATTTCTGTGTATCTTGGGCAGGATGAGACTGCAGGAAGACCCATGTGGTAGAAGTAAGGTATTCAATTATAAGGCTATAGGGACATTACACACATACACCTCAACCAAAGAAGGCACATTCCTGATGATTAATGTCTAATACCTCAGAGGCTCTCATAGCCATGGCCTGTATTCAATTCCTGGGCAATTTACACTTGGGGTTAGCACTCAGTGCTGCTCCCAAGCCTGGATAAAATGGGATGGTCGTATAATGAAAGAATATCTTGTGTAAAACTGTGCCAAATCAAATATTTAGATCAGATGATTCACTGTGGTGACCACTAATGGGAGAACCCTCAGGGCTACCAAGCAACCTTGGTTCAGTGCACAGGTTTGAATAAGGACCTAAATACAAAATGTTTCCATAGACTTTTAAATAAAGTTAATAGGCCAAACTAAGACCTCTGGAAATTTCCAGAACCTCTCAGAAAATAGGTATGTTTACTGGCTATGATTTAAAAGGCAAACAAACCACAAAGCAGTATAAAGTCAATGCAATGCACGGAGTGTAAAAAAAACTAAATAAAATGGGCCTCTGCATAAATTGTTCCTGACAAATCTCTATAGATCATCTATTATTTAAGATCATGAATAAAGTACAAAATCTATGACTACTACTGTGAATGATAAGTGTGATTGAATGAGGGTGCATTGAGCGCTGTCATTACTTCAAAAGGGCATCATAATTTATTCCACAGCAAGCACACATAACCAGTTAATTACACTGTATCCCATAGTAGAGGTCAAAGGCTCTCTCCACCTACCTGTGCAGCAATGCTAATAGCAGCATACTTTGGTGTTGAATGAGATAATGGTGAACTTGTGCCCTAGATGCAGGGGCGTTACATCTATTAATTGTTGAGTTTCAATGGTAAGCCATTTCCTCCCGTAAATATCAAGACGTGTGAGATTAGAGTTCAGTGGAGATAATGGGTTGTAAGCTACTACCCAGCTGGCAGGTCAGTGAAGGTCCGCTCATACAATACTTTTAGTTTTTTTTGTTGTTGTTTATTGTTTGTTTGTTCGAAAAATGTCAAAAAGTCAAGATTCATTTATTTGGTATGCTAAATGTGGAAATTCAGCCAGCACCCACTTTAATAATACCTACTTATGGAAAATTTGTATATGATCTATGCTTTTTTCCCCCCATATTCCCTTTTCTGGAACTTAGATGCCCAAACCTGCTCCAGCACAACAATGCACCTGTGCACAAAACAAGCGCTATGAAAACATGGTTTGCCAAGGCTAAAGTGGAAGAACTTGAGTGTCCTGCCCAGATCCTTGACTTTAACCCCTTTGAAGACCTTTGGAATGAACTGGAAGACCGACTGCACAGTAGACCTCCTCACCCAACATCAGTCTCTGATCTCACTAAACCCACACAAAACCCCACAGTCATGCTTCAAAACCTAGTGGAAAGCCTTCCTAGAAGAGTGCAATACCTAAATCTGGTCTAGGATGTTTAAAAAGCACATAAGTGTGATGGTCAGGTGTCCATAACCTTTTGGCTATAGAGTGCAATTACACAAGATTCAGTATAATTATTAATGAGAAATTTTTCACCTGACTGAAACAAAGGAAAATAAAGGAATAAACTTTTATTCTGTTTGTTAGTATAAACTATATGAAAGTTGAACAGTTTATTTAACACTCCATAAGTCAGCTAACCTTCGTTCATATGGCACACTCCTTACATTTGGCTGGATAGAAAAAACATGGAGCTCACACCCAGAACTATAAACGAATGAATGTCTGGATGAATAAGTCAGTCAGTACGAAAGTAAGTAAGCAAGTACATAAATAATATATAAATAAATATGGAAATTACAAAATGTACACCAATGGCAGGTGCTACAATTCCACCAAGTGATATATGCCCTGATTAGAAACCTTATAAACCTGTGTAATACTCTCTATCACAACTGAAGGTAATTTTCAGTATTAAAGTATTATTTATACACATATTTTTTAAACATATGTTAATTCAGCATTAATTCAGCGGTTGCTAAATCCCATATGAGGTTAACTCAGGACTAAATAAACACCTTAAAGAGTAACTAATGATCTCTGTGGGTAGCTGTAGGAAAGGAACTGTAAACATCTTAATTTACAAAATACACCATTAGCTCTATTTAGCCGTCGGATTTTCAAATGCTGTTTCAGTTTTTACTGCGTACAAGCACTTGTTTCTCATAAAAGTCATTTGCTTTGTCTGGGGTCTTGAAAATGAGGTTTTCTCCCTTGAACATAATTTTAAGGTGTGTGGGATACAGCAGAGGGAACCGAATGCCCTCCTGATATAGAGCTTGTTTTACCCTGTTGCACATGTTTAGCAAGGGCAGTGCTCAGATTGGGATAGATCCTCAGCGTATTCCACATTAACTTCACCTTGTGTTGTTTGTCCCATCTGAATGCATGTTCCAGGTCACAATAACAGTGAAAACATCACACGAAGTCTCGCACAGGATCACCCGCTACAGCTTTCTGGCCGAAGGAGCGGTGCGCTCTGTCTAGCAGTGGTGGGCTTGTTGAATACCTTAGCCATTGCTTCAGCTAGCAGTTCTGAAACAAATACAGTGGGGTCCTTGCCCTCCTCACTTCCTTCAGGCACATTTATTATAAGTAGATTAGATCTGCACAATCTATTCTCCAGATTCTCTAGATACTCCAATAACAGGCTATTTTGAGCTTTAAGGGATCTTATTGTAGATTCGGCTACAACAAGACACTCAGAGTTTTCGTCTGCTATGGTTTCTGCCGATGTCAGGCGGCTCTGACAAGAGTTTAAAGTGTCACGTGAAGCCTCCACTGAAGTTTGAATTCGTTTTACAGAGTTTAGTATCAGACCTGCCATATCCTCCTTGAGAATTTCACGCTATTTAGTTAATTCAGAAATAAGCTGCGTCATAGAGAGAGAGTTATCCGTGGTTCTGTCTGCATCTTGATTTCCCTTTTGAGAGGAAGCAGGCACCATGCTTCCTAGTTTGTTAGCTACGCTAACCTTTTTCGACTGAGATGCAGAACTTATTTGCCTTTTGTTTAGGCGAATTTTTCCTCCCTTCACTACCCTTTGTCTGGTTGTTTCATTTGAGCCAAAATGACTTTTAAGGTAAAATTCTGGAACTAATTGGAGGAACTTGACCTCTGCTGCTTTCAACATCGAAAGTCCTCCGAAAATACTTTCCTAACTTTCCCTCACCAACAGTGGGAAGGTTTGCTTACTTTACTCTCCATAAGCATTGCCATGCTATCTATCAGGGGTTGGCCAATGAAACTGGCACACATGATTTAAGACCACAATAATCTAGAAGTATAGTGTAAGGCCTTGTTTTGCAGCCAATGAAGCAAGTTGGGAATAACAGATATAATGGCCAGAGGAATTTTGAGCCACTGTTCTTGTTGGAATGGCTCAAAATCCCTCTGGCCACTGCGCAGGACTTGTATCTGTCATTCCTAAGACAAATTGATGCTGTATTGGCTGCAAAAGGAGGCCCTACACCAAACTAATCAATTATTTTGGTCTACAACCAGGTGTTAGAGCTTTATTATCTAACCTGTGTGTCTATTTATCACTACATACTGTTTACATCCATCTTTCTATCAATCTATCAGTAGCACACTCACACACACACTCTGTCCATATTTCTTCCTATCAATCTACCTGTATCACTCTCTCACTAGTAGCAAGACCTAAAATCAGTGGAATCACAAATCTACCACATAGGATGCTATATGGAAAGGCTCAGCTCAGTGAGGAGATTTGCATTATGGGTATTCTAGTGACATAACATTTATGTCACCTATATGTCATGTACATGCATAGTAACAGTCAAAATAAGTGCAAAAATAAAATGACAGCACTTGTTCAATAACTAGTGGCTAGTGACTGCTAATAAACTGCTAGTCTGCTACTCATCACTATTGCTCTGTCACTAGCTATCGATAATCTGAAACTATTTCTCTATTTCTTAAGGAAATGCCATGCAATAATAGGAGCCTGCTCTTGTTGGTCATTGTTGCGCTTCTGTCATCAAAATCTGAACTTCCATCCATTTTTTTTTAAGTAACATGACACCAGATGAGTGTAGAACATTAAGCACAAGAAATATGACAGTGGCTAAATATTGTATAAATGTTGCATAATTTGCTTTGAATTAATGCAGTGGGTGAGGTTGAGCGAAAAAAAAGTCCTCTTTTCTAAAAGACAGACATTTAAACACTGATGTTGAGCATTTGCAGTTACATTGGCACATCAGATTTCTATTATAGGCTCTATCAAATTCTGATTACTGTAGAATCACCTAATTAAACTGAAACTATTCTCCCTATCGCATTTCTACCTTGGGGATTTTTTTTGTAATAACCATTAAAATTAGTTTAACATCTGCTACTTAATGAACACATCTGATGATAAAGGCTTTAACCCGTAAATATGTGTAGCTCCATGAATGTTACTGAATTTTGTGCAAAACTATTAGTATATAATTGTACAGTATTAACAAGTAACAAAAGAGCTCTGCTTATAAGTCCACGAATGTGATGAGGTTTGTTATTAAATTTTATTTAAAGCAAAGTTTATTGGTAGAGTCAAAGACCTAGCTTGACTTGGGTGTTGCCCCTAGTCATGGGTTCGATAACAGAAAATGTGAACTAGCAAGTAATTCATGGGGAGAGAGAGAGAGAGAGAGAGAGAGAGAGAGAGAGAGAGAGAGAGAGAGAGAGAGAGAGAAAATTATACATTTATATTTATTATCATAGTAATATTAAGACAAATGACAATTTTTAAACATATATCTGGCAACCAAGTTAAAGTGATCACAATATTCAACAAAACAAACTGAGGGCCTTAAACCAACAAGGCAAATTGAATTATGAATCACAAGATCATCAATCACACAACACAACACAACACAACCTGGACCACACACACACACACACACACACACACACACACACACACACACACACACACCCCTTTTAAAAGACTTTCATTCACATTGATTTTGTGTAGTAACACTACGTTTGTGTGTATCAACAAATCCTCATTTTCTGGACTTTCTGACCCCTTAATTCATGTGTTTCTGTTTGCCTAATTTGCACTGTATGTTGATCACCTGATCCACGCCTGTGTTTGACTTTGATTCGGTCTCACATTCTGGATTTGTCTGGCCCGATCTTATTAAACGTCCATAAACTGTGCTTGTATCCATCTCTGCTCACATTACCTAGCACTAGTACAGTTTTACAACAAAATTAAATTAAATCATGGGGTAGATGAATCACTCATATATGGCTGATATACTTCAGCAATTACTCCACTTTTATTTTACAATTTCCTATCATTTTTGTTATAAGTGAGTAAAAGATTTCACCTCAGAACTGCATGGGCAGGGCTACGATTAGTAAGTAGTAAAACTGCTGAATCAGATACTTTGACTACACCTCTTTTTTTTCTCTATTTATTTGTTCCCAGATTTCAACCTAGATTAATTAAGAGTTTCTTGGTTGTCCCACTAAGGTAGCCTATAAGATCTAATTCTAACTAACAACAGTGGAATCTCGGCGTATGAATACCCGCTCTTATGAATTTTCATGTTAAGAATTTTGCAAGAAATTTGCATTGGCATATAAAGCATTTTCGGCATACGAATGGAACAAGCTGAACGACGGCTAAGTTGCGCGTACATCTCGGAGTCGTTCAAAACTTGTTTGCGTCAGTGGAAAGCCAAGCAAAGCCAACCGAAGTAATTGAATTTTACGATTATTTTTTCAGTCAGCGAAAGCTGTTTCGAAAGAGTTCTATACGATACGAACGTTGCCTTTATCATGCGTTCAAAAGCTATGTGATTTTTCATGCGTTTTTTTGTTGACAGATTGGTGGTGTAGTTGGGCTGTTCTATTTTTAGCCAAAGCTTGGTGGCATGACTTCCTGTGAGGAACCATGACCCTTGGAAATTGGTAATATTTTGGGTGGCTGGAACGGATTGTCTGCTTATTGAAAAATTCGTATCGCTATATGAATTTTCTCCTTAAGAACTCACCTCCAGAACGAATTAAATCTGTTTGCCGAGGTTCCGCTATAAAAAGATTTTAAGACCTTTTAAGGACATTTAACTACCTAAAGAAGCCCTGGAGAAGAATGTATTTTAAAAAAAAACAATTTTTCCAAGCAGCTTCAAATCCACACTGTGTTACGGTGGGCAAGATCCCATGTAGGACCACTAGGGGGCTTTCAGCAGGGCTTGTCCTGTCATGTTTGTTTTTGTTTATGTCTGCCATGTGTTCGTTCTATCCCCGCCTTATCCTAATGTGTTCCTGCCTCTGTTCACCTGATCCCAATGTTCCCTGTGATTACTTACCCTATTTATAGTGGTGTCTGTCTCTTTCTGTTTGCTAGTCCTTGTTTGAAGTGGTGTGAGTAGTGTTGTGTGTTTGTTCTATGTTTAATGTTTTTCAATTAATAAACCCCTGTCAATGTCTACCCTCGCGTTGAGTCTGTTCCATCTCGCCGGACACTACCGGCCGTAACACACTGCTTTTGTAACAGTTTGGATTTATTTATTTATTTATAATTATGCTTTTTAAGGTTATGATCATTGACTTGTCTAATGAACAAAAACAATCCGTTCTAATAATTAAAAAAAGCATAGAAATCAAAGGTCGCAACCAATTTCACGTTTTCTGTGGTCAATTTGCATTTAGACCTCTTTTACAAATGGAACACAATGGTATAAATTCATGAACAGATTGAATTTCTACTGTTTCTTCATTTGCTTCTTAGAACCAATTAGCCACCAATCCCCTGCCCTGATGGCTAGTTGCTAATGAGAAATCTTTGTAGGCAGACAGAAGTGAAATTACGAGAAGGCTCGAGTGTTAACAGAAGTATTAGAGAAAGTATTGGAGAAAGTACTGGGGGCCATGTGGAATATATTCTCACCCAATCCTAGCGAATCTTTGATCCATGACCAGACTGATCAGTGCGCCGTTTAAAGATTCAATCCTTCACTATAGCCTCACATGCACTCTACCTCTCATGAGTCCATGATGCCTGACTACTGCTATAGATACTTTAAAATGACTGCAGTTGAGCTTGTAAACAAATTGGTTAAAATTGCTTTAAAACATCATCTTACATAATCTCTTTTTCCTAACTTTTTCCTAACATACTTGTTCTTTCTCTCTCAAAAATTCCTACACATGAGCCTAGACTTTATTCTGTCCAATTATTCCGTTTTATTTTCTAAGAAACTTCTGAGTTAAATCTCAACACTGTTTGGTTAAATCACCTGTAATGCCTTTTGATGATCTGCTGATCGTCACACTAGTATGAATTAATGCTCATTTCACGTCTACTGAAAAAGAGTGATGCAGCAGCACTTTAGTCCATTGAATCTGTCCAGCACTCTCACTTCCTCATCTGTACACTCTGCTCATATACCGTAGATTAGCTTGGCAAATTTTAAGGTTGAGGTTAATAAGACTGTCATCTTGTAGTCTTGCTAACGATCCAAAGCTGCATCCCGTCTGGAACTTTGAATGCAGTGTTTGTTGTCTTTACTATTTCTATACTTGATTTCTCATTAATATGACAAATGATAACAGAAATTCTTGCAGATTTGCTTTTATTCAAATTCAAATACACGGTACAATGTGTAGAGAAATGCTTTTCAACGATTCGTATCATAAAATTAGAAGAAAAATGTAAATTGGAATAAAATAGAATAAGAATAGAGTTACAATAAAAACAAACAGAATGATCTGTACAGTTCCAAAGGGGAAATTATATTGGAAATATAAATGTGGTTATTAAAGTTAGAATAAAAATAAAAATAGAATATAAATGAAAGAAAGTAGAATAAAATTAGTTACAATAAAAAACAGAAATACAAACCCGATTCCAAAAAAGTTGGGACGCTGTACAAATTGTGAATAAAAAAGGAATGCAATAATTTACAAATCTCATAAATTTATATTTTATTCACAATAGAATATAGATAACATATCAAATGTTGAAAGGGAAACATTTTGAAATGTCATGCCAAATACTGGCTCATTTTGGATTTCATGAGAGCTACACATTCCAAAAAAGTTGGGACAGGTAGCAGTAAGAGGCCGGAAAAGTTAAATGTACATATAAGGAGCAGCTGGAGGACCAATTTGCAACTTATTAGGTCAATTGGCAACATGATTGGGTATAAAAAGAGCCTCTCAGAGTGGCAGTGTCTCTCAGAAGTCAAGATGGGCAGAGGATCACCAATTCCCCCAATGCTGCGGCGAAAAATAGTGGAGCAATATCAGAAAGGAGTTTCTCAGAGAAAAATTGCAAAGAGTTTGAAGATATCATCATCTACAGTGCATAATATCATCCAAAGATTCAGAGAATCTGGAACAATCTCTGTGCGTAAGGGTCAAGGCCGGAAAACCATACTGGATGCCCGTGATCTTCGGGCCCTTAGACGGCACTGCATCACATACAGGAATGCTACTGTAATGGAAATCACAACATGGGCTCAGGAATACTTCCAGAAAACATTGTCGGTGAACACAATCCACCGTGCCATTCGCCGTTGCCGGCTAAAACTCTATAGGTAAAAAAAAAAGCCATATCTAAACATGATTCAGAAGCGCAGGCGTTTTCTCTGGGCCAAGGCTCATTTAAAATGGACTGTGGCAAAGTGGAAAACTGTTCTGTGGTCAGACGAATCAAAATTTGAAGTTCTTTTTGGAAAACTGGGACGCCATGTCATCCGGACTAAAGAGGACAAGGACAACCCAAGTTGTTATCAGCGCTCAGTTCAGAAGCCTGCATCTCTGATGGTATGGGGTTGCATGAGTGCGTGTGGCATGGGCAGCTTACACATCTGGAAAGGCACCATCAATGCTGAAAGGTATATCCAAGTTCTAGAACAACATATGCTCCCATCCAGACGTCGTCTCTTTCAGGGAAGACCTTGCATTTTCCAACATGACAATGCCAGACCACATACTGCATCAATTACAACATCATGGCTGCGCAGAAGAAGGACCCGGGTACTGAAATGGCCAGCCTGCAGTCCAGATCTTTCACCCATAGAAAACATTTGGCGCATCATAAAGAGGAAGATGCGACAAAGAAGACCTAAGACAGTTGAGCAACTAGAAGCCTGTATTAGACAAGAATGGGACAACATTCCTATTCCTAAACTTGAGCAACTTGTCTCCTCAGTCCCCAGACGTTTGCAGACTGTTATAAAAAGAAGAGGGGATGCCACACAGTGGGAAACATGGCCTTGTCCAAACTTTTTTGACATGTGTTGATGCCATGAAATTTAAAGTCAACTTATTTTTCCCTTAAAATGATCCATTTTCTCAGTCTAAACATTTGATATGTCATCTATGTTGTATTCTGAATAAAATATTGAAATTTGAAACTTCCAGATCATTGCATTCTGTTTTTATTCACAATTTGTACAGTGTCCCAATTTTTTTGGAATCGGGTTTGTAGAATGATCTGTACAGTTGTAAAGGGAAAAATATGTTGAAAGTAAAAATTTGGCTAGTAAAATGAGAATAAAAATAGAGAAAAACATGAGAAAAGAATAAAGTTGTAAAATAAAATAAAAGACAAAATAGATTTAAAATAAAAATAGAAATAGAATGATCTGTACAGCTGCAAAAGGAAAAATATAGTTAAAATAGAAATGTAACTATTAAAATAAAAATGAAAAAATAACAAAAATGTAAAATAGAAGAAAATAACAAAAATAGAGTTACAATAAAAATAGAAATAGGATGATCTATACAGTTGCAAATAGAAAATGTATTGAAAATATAAATGTGACTATAAAAATTCAAACAAAAATAAAGTTACAATAAAAAATAGAAATAGAATGATCTGTGTAGTTGCAAAGGGATAAATATATTGAAAATATAAATCTGACTATAAAAATTTGAATAAAAATAAAAAATAGAGTAAAAATTGAGAAAAGAACAAAAATGAAGAAATAGAATAAAGTAGAATGAAAAATAAATTCATAATAAAAAAAGAAATAGAATGATCTGTACAGTTGCAAAGGGAAAATATATTGAAAATATAAATTACTATTACAATTAGAATAAAAATAAAAATAGAGTAAAAATCTAGAAGAATAAAAATGTAAAATAGAACAAAATTGAATTGCAATAAACATAGATATAGAATGATCTGTACACCTGGAAACGGAAAAATATATAAAAAATATAAATGTGAATATTTATGTCAAGTGCTAAGGCATGCTTTTGTGTTTTCATGTGTTTATGTTTATTGTATTGCCGAGGCATTGGTGGCTCAGTGGTAGGTTGCTCGCCTATCATGCGGAAGGCCCGGGTTCGATTCCCAGCCAATACCTCAACCCCAACCACTGAATGCAGTGCCGGTCCCAAGCCCGGAAAAATGGGAGGGTTGCGGCAGGAAGGGCATCCGGCGTAAAACCTGTGCCAAGTTGTTATGCGGACCAGTCGGTCCGCTGTGGCGCAGCCGAAAGCAACTTCTATGTTTATTACATTGCCTATATTATACTGTGTTTTGTTGTGGTTTATGTCCTGTCTCCACTCATGTCTTGTCATTTGGTTCTTACCCTCATTTATCTTGATTAGACTCACTTGCTTTTGATGACTTGTCGATTCAAACCCTCATATGTCTTGTGTTCAGGGTGAAGTATGCGTTCCTTTTCCAAGTATACAAGCCTTTCTATCACATTTAGTCTTCCCAGTTTTTGCCTTATCTTCTTCCTTTTTTTTTTTTTTTTTAATTTTTTTTTACCTCTGACAATACTTTGAAATCCTGCACTGAGAAACATTTCAAGGTGGCTTAATTTAGACATGAAATTTCACATGTTGCCTTATAAACGTGAGTAAACTAAACCAGAAAATAACCTGTGTTTCAACTCATAAGTAGTCAAGACAATGGATTACTTAAAGATTAATTTTTAAAAACGTATAAACTTGAGTTCAATATCCAAAATCTGCGACAATTGGAGTTAAAGAGAAGAAATAACATTCACATTAATTAACTGGTGTTTCATCTCACCCCTGCCTGTTTATCGTCTTTGATTCTGCCTGATATTTTAGAAATATTACTGAACCATTCCTAATAAAGTGCCTGTCTGCACTTGTGTGCTCTCAGCCTTGTTATGTGACAGTTATGAATTTTGAATATGAACATTTTAATATTTTAGGAACCAAATATTGTCACAGCTGTTAACTAAGAAAAAAACCAACCAACAAAGTAGCACCAGAATCACTGGAATAAACATCTCCGAAACGTTTGAGTATAAACATATTGGCTTACCCAATTTATTACGCGATTTGTTTTCATTTTTGTACTAAATTCTCTACACTTGCAAGATATTACTGTGCTGTTAGGTAAAACACAAACCTGAACAGATTTAATTAAGTAAGATGTGTATTTCGGCCACATCCATTAGACCCAATAAAATGACTGAATTTCTTTATTTCAGATGTTATTAAACATTACTTACTCCTGGAGGGTGATGGCTGCATCTGTTTTCTTTAATCTATCAAGGACCTTAAGGCTTAAGAAAGCCTACTGTGGTTTTGGTGAAAAAAAGCAAGCAAGCTTGTTTAACATACGCGACAGTTAAACCGAGACAGTCAAACCGATACCCCTGGGCACTATTAAATGTGTGAGACGTTTGGCTGACATGTAGAAAAATCTGTTAATCAACTTTCCATCTGATGCCAATGAAAGCCTGTGGGTGGCTCAGTAACACTTTATTTGAAGCGAACCTACATAACACATTCCTAAACATTGCATACATCAGATATGAAGATAATTATCTAAGCCTTATGTCATAACGTGGGCTAAACACTTTCTAGGATTCTAGAAACTCTTATAATGCTTCATAAAACGTTCATAAAATGTTACACTGTAAAACATTCGCAAGACACGCTATAGGGACAAAAACATTGGTACACACCTTTTGTTAAAGGGATATAAAACCAAGCACCCAGGCACAGAACCTGCTTTTACAAAGATTTGTGAACAAATTAGGTCATTCTCAAGAACTTAGTGAATCCAAGTCAAGTCACTTCAAGTCAGGTCAGGTCAAGAAGATTTTATTGTCATTTCAGCCATATATAGATGACATAGTACACAGTGAAATGAAACGTTTCTCCAGGACCCTGGTGCTACATAAAACAACATGGAGCTAAGAACTAAAAGTAAGTTGTCCTAGCCACATAAAGTGCATTGTGTACAACCTAGTGCAAGCAGTGCAAGTAAAAGGCAGTACAAACAGACAATACAAAACAAAACAGTACAGGACAGATACACAAAATACACAAAATAGCACCGACCGGTATACATTCTGTATAATATGTTATGCAGTACAATGTGCAAAGATAAGAGAACTGTAAATAAAGAGGGTTCTTGTAAACATATATACTTCTGTAATCGCAGAAGATGGTAGCAGTTTGAAATGTGTGCTTCGTGTAAACAGTTATAATATGGGTGGTGCTATAGACATGGATGAATGTTGAATTGAATTGAGTGTTTGAGTGTGTGTTCAAGCGTGATACTGTGATAAGATGGCAACTTTGCGATCAGTCAGTTCTTGAAATTTCTTCACTGTTAGATATTCTGCATTCAGCTGTAAAGTGATATTGTTGGAAAGTGGAAAGGTTTAAGAAGAGAAGCAACTCATCCACGAACTGGAAAACCATGAAAAGTCACAGAGCAGGGTCACCGGGTGCCGAGGCTTAAAAGTCACCAAACTTCCGCTGGTGTTAATATCAGAACACAAACTGTGCAGCAAGTGCTTCATGGAATGGATTTTTCATGGCCGAGCAGCTGCAAGCAAGCCTCACATGGAGTGGTGGAGCCACTGGACTTTAGAGCAGTGGCAACGTGTTCTGTGGAGTGACCAATCACACTTCTTGGTTAGCCTGATGGGTGAGTCTGGGTTTGGTGGAGAATGTTACCTGCTTGACTGCACTGTGCAAATTTAAAGTTTGATGGAGGAGGGAAAATGGTATGGGGCTGTTTTTCAGGAGTTCACCTAGGCCCTGTCAGGGCACTCAAGTGTTCGGACCCAAATGCAGATGCAGGCAAAGTACAGAAAGAGAGAGTCTTTAATGAAGAAGTCCAATACTATTATGAATAACCAGTGCAAAGTATGACATGTGGTATGGAGCATGCAGGGCTGAAGGAGATAGCGTAGAAGGCAGACCAATAACGTCCACGAGAACACAGTTCAATATAGAGCAGGCGGAGACAGGGTCAAAGAACAGTCCAATAATCGTAATGAGATACAATGCAATTCTGGGCAGGCAAAAACAGCATCAAAACAATCCAAAAATCCAGACCAGGAACAGTGTAATGCAGGGCAGGCAATAACATCGTCAAAAACAATCCAAAAACTCAAACCGTGAACAGGGCAATTTAGGGCAGACAGAAGTAGGTAACCGGTAACAGGCAAAGTCGAGGTCAAGTGCGGCAGATACAGGAAGTAAGGCAGGATGTCTAGGCAGAAACGTGAGCAAACTGAGTAGACCATCTGGCAAAGAACAGATCTTTTCCTGAATGACTGTGCTGCCACAGTGCAAAAAGCAAGGTCCATAAAGCCCTGACCTTAACCCTATCAAACAAACGGCCTGAAAGGGCAGTTTTAGCTCAAGTGTTTAAAGCTCTGGGTTGTTGATTAGAAGATCAAGCTTCAAGCCCCAGCACTAATCTGCCATGTTGGACCCTTAAGCAAGGCCCTTAACCCTTTCTGCTCCAGGGGTGCTGTATCATGGCCCTGAGCTCTGACCCCAACTTCCAATGTTGGAATATGTGAAAAAATATGTGAACTCTTCTTCTGTCGAATTTCCCATTATCCCTATTTAGCATGCTTACTTGTTTTGTGTTATATGGAGGCATTGGTGGCTCAGTGGTAGGTTACTCGCCTATCATGCGGAAGGCCCGGGTTAGATTCCTGCCAATGCCTCAACCCCAGCCACTGGATGCAGTGCCAGTCCCAAGCCCGGAAAAATGGGAGGGTTGCGTCAGGAAGGGCATCCGGCGTAAAACATTTGCCAAGTTGTTGTGCGGACTAGTTGGTCCGCTGTGGCGACCCCGAACAGGGAGCAGCCGAAAGCAACTTGTTTTGTGTTATATCATTATTCACCTAATTTAAGCTCCTTTGCTTCATTATGCCTTTATCTAGCTTCAGTTGTTTTCACTGTGTTTTAGCCCTTTCTATTTTTTTTTGCCATAGCCTTGTTTAATGTTTGAGTCTTCTTGAGTTTGAGTCTTGAATCTTGATCCGAGTGTTTGTTTTGCTACCTAATTTTTCAACTTAGGTTTTTTTTTAATCACAACTTAATTGTTTCTACTGCACATTAAAGAAATTCTGCAGCTGCATCTTCGTCTTCCTCTTGTGACACTGATTAAGTGGTAGCATTCTGAGGAATGGGTGACGTGCTGAAAATGATTTACAAAGCACATGACTGGATAGACACATTTCCATAAAATATCAATCAGGTAGCTCGAGATGAAGCATCAAAACAAAAAAAGATAATGTTTTTTAAAATATGAGTCAATCCTCATGAAACAATCATGTTCATTATTGGATCATATAAGAAAATTAGTGATGAGTCATCATTTAGAGAGATGCTCTCTACCAGATGGGAACTGAATGATGAGTAAGAACTTGCGACAGAGCCAAGCTATTTTTTTAATCATTTTAAATTATGCAAAAGGAACATCTCGTAGCATGACATAAGGAAGATAGGGATTTGCATCGTCATTCTTCTGCACGCCAGAAGAATGAGATGCCTCTCGACGAATGGACTTATATTAATCTGACATCCGTCAGCAGTCGACAGATGGCTACGGATCGTTTGTAATTTTCCAGAATTTCACTGAACCATTTCTAATGTGACAGACTGCACAAGTTTGCGCATGTGTCTCTAGTCTGGGATTGATTGATTTCGTGTTAGGTTATTAGCAGGAACATGACGCTTCTGCTTGGTTCTGTCTATTTCTCTTTGTAGGCACTGCATAGGAAAGACAAGATGGAAACAAACCTAAGCATCATGCTGATGTGCTATTAGACCATAATGTAAGCTTAAATTTAACCTTCACATTCCTTCCAGCAGCCTGTGCCATTGTCTCAGCTCTGTTAAGGTCAGTTTTAGTGTATTCACTGTTGAGAATTACATTTATTTGAAGGTGCAAAAGTCATTCTTTTATTTATTACTGTTACAAATAACCTGGAAAATAAATTTTTTAGTTTCTTAAGCCATAGCCTCAACTCTCTGATGCCTCTTTACGCTGCCTTCAACATCAATATGAAATCGGTAAGCGCCCAGCACAACCGGATAATTCCCTTCTTAGCATAAAATTTAAAAATGACCAACATTGCTCCTGTAGAGGTATGTAAAAACAATCAGTATTACATAGCTTTAAATTGTTGAATAAAGTAGATATGTTTCATAACAAATAAAAACAGGGCAGTAAAAGCACTCTTGATCGGTCATAAATGATTAAAAATAACATTTTGTGTCTTTAAATTGCAAGAATTTGGCATTCAAACAGTTGTGTGGCCTATCATGTAGGTTAAGATGCTTATGATACTAATACGGGTGCTTAGGAGCTTAAAACCTCATTTCAAAGAAAAATAAGACAGCAAAAGCTCTCTTTCACCATTCTCATTAAAAGGAATGAGCCGAGTTTATTATAATTTTATAATATGGCTTAGGGGAAAAGTCCTGGACAGTCAGTCAGTACTGTCCTGGCTTATGCTAACTCTGTAGGAAGTACTGTAGCTTCAGAGGTGGAGCTTACTGTACGTGGGTGGGAAGAGAGCCTGGAGGTTTAAGCTGAAGGAATTTGATTGCACTGGTAGTGTGCCTGAACTGATTCCCTTTAACATGAACTCAACTCATATTCGGGTCCACGCTCATTCAGGAAGCAGAGTAACCTGCACGTGTGTGTTTGAACCGATGATGACATCATTAGTTTCATGCATCATGATTGGCGGGGGAACATTGTGGGACTCAGAAGAGGTGAAATGAAACCTCAAAGCTCTTATTATACCTCACACTGCACCACACTCCCTCCAATCTAGTAGCACTGCTCAACAGGTTCCACCATCTCTCAGGGTAAGAGGTAAGTATACATCTAGACTTTTCTCTGTTCGGGCACCGAGGTGGTGGAATGAACTTCACCTAGATGCAGCCGAGTCGCTGGCCGTCTTCAAACGACGGATGAAGACCTACGTCTTCCCGAAACACTTAAAGAAGCTCTTATTTTCCATATTTGCTTTATGTATTGTTGTATGTTTTAAAAAAAACACATCTTAACACAGTTTTTAGGCTGCTGGAATCCTGTGACCTATTGAACCAGCGTTAATTTATTCATTGATAAAGACTTCAAAGCACTTTTGTACGTCGCTCTGGATAAGAACTTCTGCCAAAATGCCAGAAATGTAAATGTACATGTAAATGATAGAATCAAGTCTGTCCAAAACCAGACCAACACTGCAAGGGATCAATCACACTCAGATCTGGACTGCAGCAATCATGCCCAGTCTCAAAACCACATAAAATTCACATCATTCAGAATCATTTCCATTTTTAAAGCATATCACCTGACCCTGTGATTTTCTGTAACTCCCTGGACCTACAATAACACACAGCACTCATTACATAGGCAAACCTCAAACCTCTCATGACAAAGTAGTCTACTTGGCTCATCGCTTTATTCTGCTTTTGACCTTGAATTGTTTGTTATTGGATTTGCTTTTCCTAGCCTAATCTGTGTATTGATCATCTGTACTTTCGATTTCCTGTCTGCCTTCTCCTTGGGATTTGTCTGCTTTGCGAATACACTGACACACATACATCCAAACCTCTCGTATTAATGACACATGCATTATATTCTAATTATATATTTTAAAATTGTATGCTGAAATGATCAAAGCAAAGAGTCTGATAGCGCACTCAATCATCACTTTAACAAAAAAATAGATATATTTTAGACTGATAAAAAGAATTAGACATTATATAACTTATTCAAACATAGAAAAAAAAAACAAAGAACACTTATATAAAGTGCACACACACAGAATATTAATCAGTAATGTGAAGGAAATGTATGGCAAAGAAATGGTGTGATAAATGAAAGTGTCCACTCTTGTATTCCCTTTTTTCTTATAAGTTTCCCTACTGGCTAAAACGTCAGTGCTCAAGGAAATGGAAATTACTGACAGTCAATCTAGATCTCCCAGAGCAGAAATAAAGAACTGCTGGCTTTTAGCCACTGAAAGAGCTGCATTGTTCCATCTAAAAGCCTCTTACTAAAACAATTTCCTGTTCTAAATGTAGGACACACTAATGAACCCAGCTAATTTTTGATTAAACTCATTAAAGGGTTGGAATGATCTATAAATGTTTAATCCTTTAAATAAACTTTAAATATGACCTTCTAAAATATTCCCAAGAATAAAAAAAAATATCTTTTGTGCTTTTATTAAATAGCAGACTAGTTAAAGATTTACTTTTGGTGTTTTGTTCATGAATGATTCAGTGTTTTTGAATGAATCTTTTCAAATCAAAAGAGATGAGTCAATGGGATGAATCGAAATGACCACAGCTAATATTCAATATTTACAAAGAATATTGAAAGTTTGACAAATCCTCATCTACATTCAATGTTTGGATGTTATGCTCCCTCACTAGCTCTATCTGAATCAGTTGTACAGGGTCTGTATTTGGATTTGAAACCCAGTGTGGGCCAGACTAAACCAGAGCCTAATCTTTCTTTTATTTTTTAAACTTATATTTCAGAAAACTAGAAAAATGAAGGAGAAATAAAATGCCAACATGGTCTGGGACGTCTGGCTCTGGCTCTTCTGGCTTTTTGGCTCTTCCCTCCACCTCAGCTACATCACTCCAGTCCATAAGAAAGGGAAGTGATAGCTGATTGGACAGTTGTGAGATCAAATCTCAAGACCACCAAGCTGCCTCTGCTGGGCCCTTCAGTAAAGGGCCCTAACCCCTTAATTGATCAGTTGTATAAATGAGATAAAAGTAAGTTGAATTCTGGATAATGGCGTCTTCTAAATGCAGTAAATAAAAAAATTGTAAATGTCTCTTGTAGAGATGAGAATAAGGCTGTTTTTATTTTCATATGTTCTTGCCAGCTAGAAAATAAGAAAATCTCAGGCGTCACTGGGCATCAAGGCAGGATACACCCTGGACAGAGTGCCAACCCATCACAGGGCACAAACACACTATGGACAATTTAGAGATGCCAATTAACCTACAATGCATTTCTTTGGCCCTGGGGGAGTACCCGGAGGAAACCCCCGAGGCATGGGGAGAACATGCAAACTCCACACACACGGCAGAGGCAGGAATCAAACCCCCAACCCTGGAGGTTTGAGGCAAACGTGCTAACCACCAAGACACCGTGCCCCCCTACTCGATCTAAGTGCAGCTTTTGACACCATTGACCACTCTATTCTACTTAACATGTTGTTGGTGTTAAAGGCTCAGGTCTTATTTGACGGATCGTTATCAGTTTGTAGATCTAAATGGTGACTTCTCTATGCATGCTAAGGTTATCTTTGGTGTTCCACAAGGTTCTGTCTTAGGCCCACTGCTTTTCTCCTTATATGCTACCCCTTGGTGCAATTATTCGTAAACATGGCATTAACGTCCACTGTTATGCGGATGACACACAGCTATATGTTTCAGCTACGTCGGATGAGAAACACCAGCTTATTAAGATTGAAGAAAGTGTAAAGGACATTAGACAGTGGATGCTTACTAACTTCCTCCTGCTTAACTCTGACAAGACAGAGGTGCTTGTACTAGGACCACATACAGTTAGAAGTAAGCTTTCTGATTACAGAATAACTGTGGATGGTCTTTCTGTTTCATCATGTCCAGCAGTAAAAGATCTTGGTGTGATTATTGACTGTTGTCTTTCATTTGAAGCTCATGTAGATAATATCACTAGGGTAGCCTTCTTCCATCTTAGAAATATTGCTAAGATAAGAAATATGATGTCACTTCATGATGCAGAAAAATTAGTTCATGCTTTTGTTACCTCTAGGTTGGATTATTGTAACGCCTTACTGTCTGGATGTTCCAGTAGGAGCATAAACAAGCTCCAGTTAGTCCAGAACGCAGCAGCTAGAGTCCTAACTAGAACCAGAAGATATGAACACATCACTACTATCTTAGCCACACTACATTGGCTCCCAGTCAAATTCCGCATTGATTACAAAATACTGTTACTAACCTATAAAGCACTAAACGATCTCTCGCCACAGTGCCTGGTGATCTTTTGGTTATTTATGATCCGCCACGCCTACTCCACACAACAAAGTCAACATACTGTATATAAATATAATGAGTGACCATGACCAAGAGGATGGATCAGTGGATACAGTGGATCAGATGGATACAGTGGATCATTTGGTCTGCAAGTTTTGATTTTAGCACAGGTTTTACGCCAGATGCCCTTCCTGATGCAACCCTCCTATTTTAACCGGGCTTGGGACTGGCACTGAGTTGACTCTTCAGTGGCTGAGTCAGCTCCCTGCACAGGAATTGAACCTGGGCCATGGTAATGAAAGCGCGGGAGCCTGCCTACCGCTGAACCACCAGAAGGCCTCCAGTAACTCCTTACAATAAACTTCTGAAAAAAATGTGTTGGAAAACTTTTCATGAATCAATGAGTTTCATCTTTCCTAAATAAGGAAAATGTTGTAGGGAAATATTTCTTGCTACTGTCACCCTTTGCTTTCTCATTAACAGTTAAGAGCCAGATTTCTGCAAGGCTGTTTTGTTACTGTCATTAAGAATGATATATACATTAATTAAAATTGTAATTGAAGTTTTATCTTTTTTTATCTTTGATAATTGCAATGAACAAACTTCATTAATCTTCATTAAATAGTTATTGTGTATAAAATAAGACTAAGCCTGCAATAAACTTTATGCTCCGGGAAAACTTAATTGTTATATATATAATGCTCACGACTTTTCTGTCACGATGTGCTATTTGCAACTCTTAATGACATTCATGCCTGGCAGACCTCAAGAATACATACTCAAATGATAAAACACCTTCTGGCACCTTCTAGTTCGGTGGCCTTGGCATATGTACGTTTAGGATATGAAATGGCAGAGCACAGCCATTATTTAAAAATTACCTCTACTCAGCTTTGGCTTGTGTAGAAATGCACAGATTGTGTAAGTACTCTTCACTATGCATTGCCTCTGACCCTCTCGCAGAATGAGGAAATCAGCAGATTCTAATGCATTGCACCACAAAATGTCCGCACGCATACAAATGAGAATAATGCTAGGTGCTGAAACACCTTTGAAAAAAAAAAAAAAAAAAAAAAAAAATCAAATGAAAGGATCTGTTCAATGCAGAAGGAAGAAGGACTGAATGAGCATCTAACACACCAGCAATTATGTATGACAAAGAGAGAGAGAGGCAAGCTGTTGTTCCAGTCTGCTCTTGCACTCCATATTGGTAATAACCATGAATCTAGTGGAGCATGCTTTAAAGCTTCAACCTCTATCTGTTCACAGACTATAAATGACTGTTACTCAGAAAGCTTTTAATGATGCATACGCTCCGTCTCTTGCCAAGCCAGGCTTGTGTTTCTGACTCTACAGGTACATAGACTGGCTTACAGGAATGCATCTAGCAGTTCTTCACATTTGATTTCAAATAAAAAGGGCCTTATATATATATATATATATATATATATATATATATATATATATATATATATATATATATGACTATAGAAGCTACTGAGAGTGGCATGGCATGGAAGAAGGACTTTCTCGCTGATAGTTGGCTGGTTGCTGAGGGATGTTTCATCCCTAAGGAAGAAAATTTCACAGGGATAAAGCAATTCCATACCATCTCACTCCTCAACGTCGAAGGCAAGATTTTTCTTGGGATTCTTGGGATGAGCATAGATCATCAAAGATGCGAAGAAGAACCATGGTGACCTGGCAGTCCTGTGGCTGGATTTAACAAATGCGTATGGGACGATTCCCCATAAGTTGTTTGATCTGATGATTAAGACCTACCATGTTCTAGAGCGTTTCTAGAAGCTTGTGCAGTGCTACTATGATTCACCTGTGGAGTTCAAACCTGAAAAGTCCAGAAGCCTAGTGTTGAGGAAGGGGTGCATTCAGGATCGGTTCTGCTTCAGGATCAAAGATACCATCATCCCAATGGTCCAAGAGAGACCAGTGAAGAGCTTGGAGAAGTGGTACAGGGCAGACCTCAATGATAAGCAGAGTGTGAGGAAGATGACTTTCCATGTAGACACCTGGATGACATCCTTAGAGAAGAGCGGCCTACCCGGCAAGTATAAGGCCTGGGGTTACCAACATGGGGTACTTCCTAGACTACTCTGGCCTCTGCTTGTTTATGAGGTAACTCATATCTGTCTTTATTGTCGAGGGTTTGGAGAGGAACATTAACACCTATTTCAAAAGGTGGCTGGGTGTCCCAAGAAGCTTCTGCTCCATTGGCCTGTATAGCACAGGCAGCAAGTTGCAGCTGCCAGTGACATCAGTGATTGAGGAGTATAAAACAACAAAGACACGCCAGGCCATGAGGCTGCGAGATAGCTAGGACGAAAGAATATGCCAGACAGGCATTGTGGTCAGGACAGGACGTAAATAGTCAGCCAGCAGAGCTGAGGATTGACTGCAGCATGCGGATAGCGTTGGGACAGTAGCTCAGGGCAGGCTTGGATTAGGTTGTTTCACCAGAATGAGCTGGAACAAACCTGACCCAAAAGTGTACCACAGCATGGTACAGAAGGAAGTTCACAAGGCAGAAGAGGAAACCCGGCAAGTCAAGGCTGTTGGCATGAAAAAACAGGGCAGCTGGGCAAGGTGGGAGGGTGTATGAGAAAGGGCCCTGACATGGCAGGATATTTGGACCATGCAAGGAAGCCGAATAAAGTTCTTGATGTGCTCTGTTTATGATGTTCTGCCTATTCCATCAAACCTCCATACTTGAAACCAACCTGAGGTGCATGGCAGCCAGTAACCCATCCTCCTGGTCATCCTTCATTGTGTGGGCTGAGTATGCCCACATCACCCTACGGTGCTCGGCCACAGGTATGTCCCCCTTTGAATGTCTGCCGTTCCCAGACCAGGAAGTGGAGGTTTGAGTTCCCTCGGCCCTACGGTTTGCTCGACGTTGTCGTATGGTGTGGAAGAAGGCTCGACACAACCTTCTCAGAGCATTGCAGCAATACCAAAGACAGGCTAATCATAGAAGCTGGCCCGCTCCATCCCTGCGGCCCGGGAAGAGGGTTTGGCTCTCCACCAAAAACCTTCCTTTGCAGGTGGAGTCCTGTAGACTCTCCCAACGCTTCATCGGACCGTTCAAAGTGGCCAGGAGAGTTAACCCGGTTACTTACCGATTATACTTACCCTAGCTCTTTGTTTTGTCTTGAGTGTTTGGTTTTGCATTTTCTTCTCTGGAGTTTGTTTCAAGACTGCCTTTGTGGATTATTTCTGTTTTTGGAGAGTTCCTAAGTTCCTTTCATGTTTTGTTCCCTTTTTGGATTTTTTGATCTTCATTAAAATTTACACTGCATTTTCAACCCTCCCACGTGCGTCTCACTTTTGGGTTCTACCCCTTCCTGTGGCTCAGTGATAGAGAGTTCGTCTCTTACACTGGAGACCTGAGTTTGAGCTCCGGCTCATGACATAAAGGCACAGAAAGATTAGCATACTTTTTAGTAATGTGACATTATATGTATTATTATGTATTGTGTAGTCATAATATAGCAATAACACTAATGATAATCATTATATTAATAGTCATTACTAATTAACCTCATTTTTTCCAAAGACATTATCATAACATTTAAATTTATATCTGCAGGTTTAGGGTTACAGGTGTATTTCTACAGTTTACAGTTAGTGGCATTTATAGATACTCCTGAAAACAAATAATATCCCTACCATTTCAAAGCTTCAAAATGTGAAATATATCATAGCTATGCTACAGAAAACATTTTAATATCTCTCCAAAATCTACACTTCAGAAGGAACTAACAGATTAGGGTCTTATTAGGGTCCAAAGTGTGTGGCTGAGGTTATACTGACTTGGTGCCCTCTGTATATGAATCTCTGAACCATAATTAGAAAATGTTTCATTATTATATCTCCAGACATGTAGCATAGCGATAGATTAAATAAACATTTCATATAAAAAAGAAAAAGTAGACATGCAGTCTAGATTAGACTCTTGCAATTGTGAGATGTGAGATGTATATTTTTTTAAACTAGGGAAAATGGAAAGGCAGTTTAACAGCACACCCCTTTAGGCATACATGATATGGAAGAAATTAGGATATATTCACAGTTAAGTTATGTATGTGTAGCGAGGAATTACTGAGTTAATATCATCAAAATTCAGACCGCAGGCATAACCACAGACCTACGCTCTACTCAGAAAGTTATGCACTAAGCAGGGTTTGTTAAAACTAGAGGTGTGTCTCCAGGGCCACTCACAAACACGCACTCTCTCTCTCTCTCTCACACACACACACACACACACACACACAAATACTCAAGAATGAACAGAACTAATACTTTATTAGATTGAAAGAAGGAAAAGCAATTTAATAAAAAAAAATCTAATCAATACAACAAAACTAGGGTTCGAACTAATACACAAAGATATTCTAAGTTGATTTTGAGCAATTGTGGCTCAAGTGGTTAAGGCTCTGGGTTGTTGATTGGATGGTTGTGGTTTAAGCCCCAGAACTGCCAAGCTGCCACTGTTGGGCCCTTGAGCAATGCCCTTAACCCACTCTGCTCCAGGGGCACTGCATGGGATATGTGAAGAAAAGAATTCCAATGTGCTGCAATGTATGTGTGGCAATCATAAAGGCTTTTTTTTCTGAAATCTGGCTTAAATATGTATGTGTGTTATGTGCAGGTGGTTCTAACACCCCCCCCCCCCCCCCCCCCCCAAACATTGACAATTTCCTTCTAGCACATGAAGTATTGATCAGTAGGACAACCCAAGTCCCCAGTGAAATATACAGAATGTTTTTTTTACAGCAAGCATCTAGTGTGCAGGTGGGAGCTTAGTGGTTAAGGTGTTGGACTACTGATTGTTGACCTGAGCTTGAATCCCAGGTCTGCCAAGCCGTCACCACTGGGCGCTTGAGCACAGTTGTATAAAATGAGATAAACAGGAAAGTTACCCTGGATAAGGGCACCAAATGACAGAAATGTAAATGGAAACATCCCATGCACATGATAGAAAACAAAAGTCTTCAACTGTCTAGTTTGCTTGTGTCTGTGCCCATGATAGCCTTCTTGCTCTCGGAGTAGAACCTGATGTGTTCTTTTGATGTGTTGTGCGGACTGAGATGATTTTCTGCTCATCTCATTTGGAAATTGTGTTTATTTAGTTACCAAATAAGCTCAAAATCGGCTGGTTATGTTATGTTCTAAGCTGTTTTAACCTGATGAATAATGAGGGTGAAAGCCATTTTTTTTTTGTTGTTTGATTAATGTCGCAATTACAACTTGAACTATTCATGCAGCAGTGTACTGTTGATTTATACCCCTCTGCTCAGATGCTTAATTGAATGTTTGCCATCTTCTGAATTATATATCAAAATGATGGTTAGAAGTCAGGGGAGAGTTTGTGGCTTGTTTACTGCTGCACTGTTGCTTTGAGCAGCTATTATTCAAAATCCAAATAATTGGGAAATTAAATAATAAAAGGGTTAGTGTTACGGGAGGTAGGCCCTGTGTTGGGGAGTTTTCGGCAGGGGTTGTGGGATGTCATGTTTTGCCATTGTTTGTCATGTCATGTGCTTTGTTTTAGCCCTGCCTATTCCCATTGTTTTCCTGATTGCTGTTCACCTGTCCCTAATGTTGTCATGATTATGTTTTGTATTTATAGTGGCCTTTTGCCAGGGTTCGGGGCTGGTCGTCGTCGTTGTATCGTCTTTGTGTAGCGTTTACGTGTGGTGTCAGTTCTCGTGCTTATGTTTGTTTTAAGTTAATAAACCCCTGTCCTTTGTCTATCTGCGTGCTGGGTCTGTTACTTTATGCCATGGACACCGGAAAACGTGACAGTTAGAGGTAGGGTTTAATTCAAATTCTGGACACATGTTAGCAGGTTCATTCTCAGATAAAAAACAAAACAAAAAAACAAACTTTTGCTTGAAATTGGGGTGTAATTGCTTTAAGCATGCAATTGGCTGAAAAGTTTTAAATATAAATAAATGCAGTTACATTCTATAGCTGGAAACATGTATGGACTAAACATGACTTACTAACTAGATAACTAAAAAAGCTAGTGAGCTACTGAAACTCAAACTTTATTTGGCTAAGATTTATTTTTTTACTTAGTTTAATTTCATTTAAATGTATTTTATTTTAATTAATTTAATTTCACTTCATGGGGGGCACGGTGGCTTAGTGGCTTAGCATGTTTGCGTCACACTTCCAGGTTTGGGGGTTCGATTCCCACCTCCGCCATATGTGTGTGTGGAGTTTGTATGTTCTCCCCGTGCCTCGGGGGTTTCCGCCGGGTACTCCGGTTTCCTCCCCCGGTCCAAAGACATGCATTGTAGGTTGATTGGCATCTCTAAATTGTGTGAGTGAATGAGAGAGTGTGTGTACCCTGCGATAGGTTGGCATTCCGTCCAGGGTGTATCCTGCCTTGATGCTCAATGATGCCTGAGATAGGCACAGGCTCCCCATGACCGGAGTATAGATCGGATAAGCGGTAGACAATGAATGAATGAATTTCACATAATTTAATTTTTTTAATAAATTGAGTTTCATTTCGACATAGCTTGCTTAGTTAACATTAATCAAAATCTCAAATCGAACATTTTTGGATAAATTGTGTTGGGTTTTTGACATGTAAAAGTAACATAAAATAAATAATTAACCATTTATTTTAATCAGAAGCCCTATTTATTCTTAAATGAGTAATTTTCTTGATCACTACTTTTACTTCTCAAGCGAATTATTATTTCAGTAGCAGTACTATGCTCAAATCAGTGTCTTTTGCACTTTACATTGTAATTAATGACATTTTGAGAACAACTTTTAAAAAATGCTCTGGGGCATCAATCTGAATTAGAAATACGGCAAAACTCACAAAGTGCAAATTTTATATCAAGTTAAATATATTGGATTGCAAATCCTTTTTTTCAAGAGCGATTAATTAAGACTCATTTGAATGAAGTTATAAGAGCGACTGATATTAATATGTATTAGCTGATCATAATTACTGTCAAGACAAAGTGATACGTTATTTTGAGAGGAGGTGACGTTTGTCTGCAATCGAGTCCCCTTTTATAACCTAGCATACAAGAGACACAAAAGAAAACAACAGCATGCTTATTAGCCAAGTGTGACTACATATGCATGCCTGTGAATACACACACTCCCACAGACACACACAAACAAACCCACACACGCGTTGCATATTCATAGTAGTTAATTAAGCACAATGCTCCAGCAATTCAAACGCTACTTCACATGAGCACTGAGCTCATGAGCTCCTTGGCCTGTGATAGGATCTGTATAATCAGATAAGTCATGAGTGCCAGTGCAGGCATATTTCTGTCAACAAATGGCACATGGAGATTTGTTTTTCTCCCTGACGCCATATTAAGTCCCATGAAGAAGCCAGCACTCCCAAATATCACATAATAACATCATTAAGGAATAAGTGCCAGGTAGACATCTTTGTAAGCTGCAAGCACAAACATTTTTTACTCTACTGCAGCGAATATTCACTCTCAGGACTTTGGTTTGCGGTCAGTTCTAACTGCCTGTTATTATGATGAGCTTACAGTATATGGTTTACTGTGGACTTTTTTATAATCACTGTCCAGAGCATGGGCAGACTATACATAAAAAAAGAGACAATCCATATCAACAACAAAAACACAAGCACCAGAAAGAACAGAGACACAAAACAAGTCGTTGGGATGTGGTAGCTTAATGGTTAAGGCATTGGAAGGTGGTGAGTTCAAATCCCAGGACTACCAAGCTCCTGAGCAAGGCCCTTAACCCTCAATTGCTCGGTTGTATAAAATGAGATAAAATGTAAGTCACTGTGGATAAGGGCCAAATATATATATATATAATTAGCTTTAATATTACTATTCATTCATTGTCTACCGCTTATCCGAACTATTCTCGGGTCACGGGGAGCCTGTGCCTATCTCAGGCGTCATTGGGCATCAAGGCAGGATACAACATGGACGGAGTGCCAACCCATCACAGGGCACACACACACTCTCATTCACTCACACAATCACACACTACGGACAATTTAGAGATGCCAATCAACCTACCATGCATGTCTTTGGACTGGGGGAGGAAACCGGAGTACCCGAAGGAAACCCCTGAGGCACGGGGAGAACATGCAAACTCCACACACACGGCAGAGGCGGGAATCGAACCCCCAACCCTGGAGGTGTGAGGCAAAACGTGCTAACCACCAAGCCACCGTGCCCCCCTAATATTACTATTATTGTTGTTTATTATTGTCTGAGTCTGGCTCCTCTCAAGGTTTCTTCCTCTTACCATCTAAGGGAGTTTTTCCTTGCCACAGTCGCCCTAGGCTTGCTCATTAGAAATTAGGGATTAGGGATTAATACAAATAATTTTAATAAATATAAGTCTAATATTAATCTTGAACATTTCTGTCTAATATTAATCTTGAGCATTTGTACTATATTTCTTATCCTCTGTAAGGCTGCTTTGAGACAATGTCCATTGTTAAAAGCGCGATACAAATAAAATTGAATTGAATTGTTTTATTGCTTAATAAATGACGGAGACAATGGATTCATACAAAAGCATGAGTCATTTTTACGTCTTATGTATTACATTTTAAGTATTTACACTCAATGAAACAAACAAACAGCACCAAAAAGAACCCAATGAAAGAAAACTAAACATGTAAACAAGTTATTTATTCATTTGTTTAATGTAATTACTGTAATATACATATGTATGTATATTTTATGATTCCCAATAAATTCAGACAGCTTAATTAAACGCCTGTTTTGCTTATTCGTTACACAGGTTATTATCGTTAAGGCTTCACAGGGACACAGGGCATATATACGTGGTGTATGTTCACTTGTTTTTATGTTATGTGGTGTATGTCCACTTGTTTGTTCTGTCCAGTAGATTAGTGAGTGAGTAGTTCTGTGAGATAGTTTGACAGCTCTGAAATTCAGACTCATTGCTCATGTCATCTACTGCCAGAACATTGTAAATAGAGGTGAACACTATAAGGGCTCTAGACATGACTGAGAGTGATTGAGGAAAGAAAACACAGCAGTGGTGAGGTATCAGGGGGGACATGGTGGCTTAGTAGGTAGAAAGGTTTTCTTGTGCTGCTGGGGATGGGGGTTCGACAAAGTTTGTGAGTGCAGTTTGCATGCACAGGGGTTTCCTCTGGGTACTCCGGTTTCCTTACCTAATCAAGAGATGTATGTTGTAGACTGATTGACATCTTTAAACTGTACGTATTGCCCTGCAATGGGTTCAGGATGGACCCTGACATGTGACCTGAGTCCCCTGGGATAGTATCCAGGCTCCAAGTGGTACAGAAATTGGAGGGATTGTGTGTGGTATCATAGGTATCACTGCCAAGTTGGAGCTTAAATATTTATTATCAGAGTTTCAAAGATTTCAATGAAATCAATACCAAGAGTTTATACAGTGTTACAATCCTGTCAGATATAATATGAATGATTAAATGAATGATTTCATGCTAAAACCTTTGTAACAACAATCAAAATTTGTTAGCATTACAATGTTAAAAAGTTTGATGTTAGAATCCATGACTAGCATGTATAGTTTTTCTTATGGAAAGATTTTATGAATAAATAAATAAATAAATAAATAAATAAATAAATAAATAAATAAATAAATAAATAAATATTTTTAAACAATTTTTCCCATCAGAAAACTTCAAAATAGATAAATTTTTTTAAAAGAAAAGTGAGTTATGTTACCAACTCTATTATTTTCTAGATTCACCATGTGTGTGTTTTTTTAAAAATATATTTTAATAAATGTTATTAATAGTTATGTCTAATGTTCAGAAATTGAGTTCCATTTATCACTTTGGTTTTAGCAGACAATTTTTTCTTATTAAAAGAAAAACAAAACAGCTTAAGGTGAGCAAAGAAACCTTAAGGTGCAAAGTCCTCTAACTCTCCTGTGCTGGAAAATGTAATGACTTTTGCAAAGTGAGACTGGAGACTCCTTTCACAAATATTAAATATATATCTACTTACCAGAGAGTTCACCATAACAATTATTATTAAAAAAAAAACAAAAAAAAAAACAAGAAACATTTTTAAATCCATTGTTTAATTGCTTTAGATTATGTGATGCTTCCAATAAGGTATTTAACATATGACTAGCATGTTAATATATGTAGCCCTGTGATTGACCAATCAAGAATTCAACAGCAGCAGCAAAATCAGTTCTTCGGACACTGTTATTTAGCTAGCTAGCACTCCAATCCTATCCTACTTGATTCTGGTTAATAGAAAAAACAAAAACACAAACAGAAAACAATGATTAGCATTGCCAGCAAACTCACAGCTTACACAGCACAAAAGTTCCACAAAGCTCCCATTACTGTCACTATCTTGTTTTTAGGTTCCCATATTAAGACAAAATGCCAAGCAAATGCATACGATGCTCTTTTGTTTTCATCTCTTTCCCCACACTGAGATCACACAGTCAGGTCCTGCAGTATCTCCCATAATATATTTCATCTCTTTGTCTGTTAACAGCTCTAGATTGACTTGAAATCTAAAGCTCATCAGTACCCACTGAGCTCTTCCCTTGTGGTATCTTTTATAGTTATTTCAATTAATGGATAAATGAATGAATCATCATGCAGTTGGTCAAATAAATAGTTGTCATGCAAATTGTAATTAACTGTGTCCTTAGATTAATTACAGATGATATTTTGCCAGAGGGGCATTGAAATTACTGCACAGCTTGCTATGTGCCATATTTCATTAATTTATTTTAGATTGACTGTGTATACAAATTGGCTTGAATGTCCCCTATCAAGGTCAGAGAAAATAGATTCTTTGGAATCATTGTACTCTGATGTTAAAGACACTGAAATACAGAAGCTGAAGGACAGTTTTTCCACATTGACTCCACAGCACAGAAATGTCTCTCTGACAGTATCTTAATGGACAGATGATGCTATTACCAACAACCCTGAGGCCTTTTTGGTCATCCTAGCAATCATCTGTATCTTTCCTGCAGATACTATTTCCAAAATGGCACAAACAAAACTCTGTGCAATCATCGAGCATTATTCTGGGCTGATGCTATTGTCCAATCCAGGGTCTGTATGCCAGTCAACTCACATTATTTACCTGAAATGACCCTACTGTCTGATTAAACACAGAGAAGGCAGAAATTGTACATAATCCCCAAATAGTTGAAAAGAAAATTGGCAAAATTGTTTGCTAGGTCTCTGTGAAGTTCTATTCAGATTTAGACTAGCAATGGATCCTGGTGTGGATAAGGATTTCAGCGCATTGAACCCAGCAATTTAATATTGTCAAAATTGGAATTGGAATTGAAATAGGTTTTGATGTGGCTGCTATCCATGGAGCTGGAATTGTGACTTCTGAGGGCTATGATATCCATCAGTCAAGACTGGCATCTTTTGCTGAAATATTAGTACCATGAATACTAAGAACAAGATGTGACCTTTCTCATAACTTTTTATATGACTTTGTTATTAAGAATTGGCAATCATGGGGGTCAGGTGAAGTGACCTGACATGGACATTAACATTGTGAACACATGTACGCGTGCACAAAACCCTCAATGACACACCTACAATAATCACAAAGAAGCTGCCATTCATCGTGATTGGTTCTGACAGCAGTGCCTAGGATCTTGCCAGCATCTTGCCAGCACAGGATAATGGAGCCAAATGAAGTAAAGATATGAAAATTATTGCACTAAAAGCTTTTCTAATTAGATTACATAATGACTGATTCCAGAGAAGCAAACTGTGAACTAATCTGAATAATGTGATACAAAGAACTTTTCATTTTTGCACTAAGTGTATTTCTGGATTTGGAACAGTGAGCTAAATTTCTGCAGAGAATAACTAGAAATTCTAATTAATGCAGTCATTACGTAATCATTACTTAATTGTACATTTCCATAATATTAGGGTGTTATGAAAAGCAGAGCATGATTCAGTTGATTTCAATCCCATTCATCATTGCGGTTCATGAGCAATTCTTGAGCAAAACTATTCAAATATTCATGAATATAAACTCCAAATTGAGAGTTACTCTCAAAATTGTTTACGAGAAGCATAATATTCATGAGCATAATATAATCTCTAAATTAATCTCAAAACTGTGCCTAAAATTTAATTATTAAATTTTTGTTGAGGTTTTGGGGAAAACACTGTATATTGAGTTTGAAAAGTAAGTAAATAATTGATCAGAGAACTTCGTACTTGGAACTTGGTATATCAATCCCCTGATCAAATTGCTTTGATGCAGACTTTGACTAAAATCCAGTGAAAGATTTTTGTATAAATAATATTCAGCTATTTAATTATTTAATTAGCCATATCTCAGCTTGGCATAGTCTGATACAAACTCACCATGAGCAGGCTATTAAAACCTAGTTACCATTTATTATGGAGATCATTTTACTGAAATAGAAATATTTTTCTATTCAGTGTCACTGAATTCAAGACCCTGTGATATACTCTACAGTGGTGTGAAAAAGTGTTGGCCCCCTTCCTGATTTCTTATTTTTTTGCATGTTTGTCACACTTTAATGTTTCAGATAATCAAACACATTTAAATATTAGTCAAAGATAACACAAGTAAACACATCATGCAGTTTTTAAATGAAGGTTTTTATTATTAAGGGAAAACAAAATCCAAAACTACATGGCCCTGTGTGAAAAAGTGTTTGCGCCCTAAGCCTAATAACTGGTTGGTCCACCCTTAGCAGCAACAACTGCAATCAAGCGTTTTCCATAACTTGCAATGAGTCTGTTACAGCGCTGTGGAGGAATTTTGGCCCACTCATCTTTGCAGGATTGTTGTAATTCAGCCACATTGGAGGGTTTTCGAGCATGAACCACCTTTTTAAGGTCATGCCACAGCATCTCAATCGGATTGAGGTCAGGACTTTGACTGGGCCACTCCAAAGTCTTCATTTTGTTTTCAGCCATTCAGAGGTGGACTTGCTGATGATCCAAAACACACCAGCAAGTCCACCTCTGAATGGCTGAAGAAAAACAAAATGAAGACTTTGGAGTGGCCTAGTCAAAGTCCTGACCTCAATAATTTGATTCATTAAAACCATGGAAACAGCCTGCCTTATGTTAACACTTGGTGGTGGTAGTGGTGGTGGTGTAATAGTGGGGGAAATATTTTCTTGATACACGGTTGCAGCATTGACTGAATGCCACAGCCTATCTGAGGATTGTCGATGATCATGTGCATCGCTTCATGGCCACAATCTACCCATCTTGTAATAGCTATTTTTAGTGTGATAATGTGCCATGGCATCTCAAACACTTTCTATAAACATGCCAATGAGTGCATTGGATCTGCATCCAATAGAGCATGTGGTAGAAGAGATTTGCAGTATGGATGTACAGCTGACAAGTCTACCACCAGATATTATCATGTCAACATGGACCAGAATCTCAAAGGAATGTCTCCAAGATTATGTGAAAGCCATGCCTTCAGAATTCAGCCCAAGGATATAATTGAGTAGAAGAGGGATAAAGCAGTTTTCTAGCAGTTTTGGGATGTACAGTCTACTAGTAGTTCTGGGATTTCCAACCTTCTAGACACTAACACAAAATTCTAACCAGAAATCTGAGCATTAATAGCTAAATAACAGCATTTTCTTCACTAGTTGCCAACTATAAACCCAAAAGTATTTCTAAGGATAACTGGGAACTGTTGTTTGTTTTATTTGACTGCACATCTATACGCTTCTGTGGCCATGGAAGTGAGATTCAGGGCTCAGAGGGCAGCTAACAGGGCCCTATTTAAGGAGAACCAGCACAAGTCTAAGCACAGTTATATTTCAAGGGAAATGTAAACAGGAAGGTTGATTGCCACCATTAGCTTTTTCAGATTACTCACGAATCTGAGCTTCCCTGCAGAAGTGAAGAGGTTGGATAAGCTTCACTGGCTCATGAACACAGGGGAAAAAGACAAGTTGCTCTTAGCACAAGTAGAATTCAGAGTAAATGTTTTAGCAGTCAGCCCATCACATTCTATGTACTGCAGTGTTTTTGTGTACACTCTGTCTGGCTTATGATTCTCCCTTGTGACGAAAATCACATACCAAACCATTTCCCGGAACTTCTCTCTGAATTTCAAATCATTCCTTTCATACAAATGTGTTCCCCATCCTGAAGCTCTACAACAAACAAGTAACAATCTGTACATGTTGTTGTTCTTTCAGCTGCTCCCTGTTCAGAGTCACCACATCAGATCATTTGGTCTGCATGTTTCAATTTGGGACAAGTTTTGCCCTGGATGCCCTTCCTGATGCAACCTTCCCATTTTATCCAGTTAACTCTTCGGTGGCTGGGTTAGCTCCCTGCCTCAGAATCGAACCTCGAAGAGAGCACAGGATCGTGCAGCTGGACTACCAGGAGGCCCTAAGAACCAATCTGTACATAAGCAGTAGTTGTTGTTTCTGTTCTTTCGGCTACTCCCTGTTTTGCAGTCACCCCAGCGGATCATTTGGTTTGCATGTTTCGATTTGGCAGAGGCTTTACACCGGATGCCCTTCCTGGTAAAACCCTCCCATTTTATCCAGGCTTGGGACCGGCACTGAGAGTTAACCCTTCAATGTCTGGGTTAGCTCCCTGCCCAGGTATTGAACCTGGGCCGCAGCAACGAGAGTGTGGGATCTTTCCACTGGACCACCAGTAGGCCCTAAGAACCACTCTGTACATAAGTAGTAGAATTAGAAGCATATTTCAATATACTGGACAAGAAAAGTCGGCCATGTTACTTGTTACAGACTGGGAAATGGGCCAGTTTGAATGTGGGCCAGACAAAAATGTGGTAGCAATGTAACACAGTGTAATTACAGGAGCTATTGAACTTGTTAGCTAGTTAACAAGTGAGACGAATAGGTTTATGTATTCCTAGAGAGGACACTAGTATAGAGCCATGTGGCAAAGTCACTAAGTCATTGGCAACGCTTTGGCTATGAGCAGTAGTGTTCTGTTCTCAGATTGCAAGTAATTCAGTTCTATATTTTGTCTTAAAATATTTCACCATGAAGTGACTGTGTGTGGTAAGCAGAAAAAGTTTAGAAATGTATTATTTATTTGCTTGGTTTCATCAGTGCTTCCTCATACCTGTGTGTTCCTGCTTCTGAAAGGATTATCCACCTAGTAAAAATGTCATACCTTCAGCCAGATTATGGCCTGGGCTGATGTGCGTACTGCAGCAATTGGTGGGATTCAGAAGCAGAGAGTATCATTGCAGCACCAAGGGAGCAAGGTTAGCAAGTTTGCCTCTGAGGTCAGGGGTTCGATTCCTGCCGCTACCTTGTGTGCCTGGAGTTTGCATGCTCCTACTGTGCTTTGGGGGCTTTCTTCACATACTTAGGTTTACTTTCCCAATCCAAAGACATACTTTGTAGGCTGATTGACATCTCTAAAATTGTCTGGAGTGCATGTGTGATTGTGTGGAATCGTACAGAATGTCCTCTGCCTTCTCCCCTGAGTCCTATGGGAGAAAGCTTCCAGGTTCCCTGCGACCCTGTATAGGATAAGCAGTACAGAAAATGGATGGAGGGAAAACCTTTGTTCCGGGAAAGTCAGAAAGAAATAGGGTTTATTTTCTTTGCTTCTTTATTCTTTTTCTCTGGTTGTTGGACCTTCACTGGAAAAGAAATCCGCTTGCCCCTTTTCACTAAGGTCCAGGCCTTTTGTTCATCATACAGTCAAAATGTACATTCACAAAGAAAAAATGTGTATCCATGAGAAGACACGTCTGCCAGCTAGAATAGAGTTCACTTCAAAGTGAACTTTAAAAGCTTATAGTCCAGGATTATGTTGAAGGGAAACTTCGGGGAGGGGAAAAAATATGTTTAAAGCAGAAAGCAGGAGTAGGAGAGGAACTGAGGCAGGGCTATGGTGACAAGGACAGATAAGAGAGGATAGAAGGTCCTGGTGAATGTTTAGAGCTTAATTGAACTGTATGAAGATAAGAGATAACATAGCTAATGCAGATCATGCAGGGTATAGCAAAACACAAATACACACACATTAGACCTTGGAACTATTTGTTCTATTCATCAAAGCAACCTTTTCCTACATTCATCATTAAAGCAAAGCCAAGTTGTCCCTTGCTGCTTTATATACATAAAAGTCAAGAAGCTAAATAGATGAGACAAGAAAAAGACGTAATGTGTGTGTGTGTGTGTGAGAAACTTTCTATAGTCCTGTTTACACATGATGTAGGGTATTCAAAAAGAGTTGATCAGATGATCAAAAAGCCATCTTTTTAGTTCTGTTTGATTACAGACATCCCTGAGGTGCATCTCAATCACCTCCCTAGCTCCATAGGTTGTGACTCAGCATATTGTGTACACAATTTAATGTACTAAGGACCCTGTATCACTACACATTAAAAAAAACACGGGTGACTTAATTTGCGGCAACATTACTACATACTCGTATATTAAAAGACTGAGGTGTTTCTGAGGAAAACGTAGGTCAAGCAAAACATTTTTTCAAACCACTATCAAAAGACATTCACCTGAGCACTGTTCTGCAAGAGGAATGGCTCAAAATACCTCTGTCCAGTGTGCAGGACTTGATGCCACCTCGAAAGTAGGCCCTACACCATACTAATAAATTATAGTTGTTTAAAACCAGGTGTTTCAGTATCATTGTCTATCCCATGTACATACAGTGGGACCTCAGCATATGAATGCCCTCCCTTAAGAATTTTTGTCTTAAGAATTGAAGTTTTGCATCAGCATAAAGTATTTTTGGCATACGAGCAAACCAAACCGAATGCCAGTTAAGTTGCGTGTATGTCTGGGAGCCATAAAAAACTTGTTTGCATCAGTGGAAAGCAAAGTGAAGCCAACTGGAGTGAGTTTAAGACTTTTTTCAGTCAGTGAAATCTGTTTTGAAAGAGTCAACCCACGATACCAACATTGCCTTTGGTATGCGTTTAAAAGCTATATAATTTTTCAGGCATTTTTTTGTTCATTTTTTGTGGGTGGTCTGTTCTATTTTTAGCCCAAGCTTGGTGGCATGACTTCCTGTGAGGACCCTTGAACGTATTATCTGCATTTACTTTATTTCTTATGGGAAAATTTGTTTCACTATACAAATTTGTGCCTTAAGAACTCACCTCCAGAATGAATTAAATTCGTATGCCGAGGTTCCACTGTGTATGTTTCCTGACTGTGTTCAACTGTACTGTGTTAACTTATTGATTAATCTGTCTATTTTAATCCTGTATTCATTTCCACATCTAATTGTGCATTTGTGTAGTTAAGTCTTGATTAAGGAGGGTTTGGATTCTTGCTTGAACATGAATTAGCTGCTTGTGTATTGACCCACTCTATGGGCTATGGCAAAAATTCGACATAATATGACAACACATTAAAACACAGGCAGAGCTTATACACTTGTGTCCAGCCTCACACTCCACAATGCGCCAAAAGGATAGCTATAGTGTCATGAGGAAATTGCATTTAGAAGAAGAAGAAGAAGCCTTTATGATCAGCATAGATATGTTACACTCCAGCACAGTGGAATTCTTTTCTTCGCATATGGCAGCTAAGGAAGTTGGAGTCAGGGCACATTTACATTACATTTAGCAGACGTCAATATCCAGAGCAACTTACATTTATCTCATTTTTATACAGCTGAGCAATGGAGGGTGAAGGCCCCAAAAGCAGCAGGTTGGTGAACCTTTGATACAAACTCATGGATTGGAGGAGATTGGTGGAGCTTGAATTCAACCTCGCACTGCACCACACTCCTTCTGATCCACTAGCACTGCTCGACGGGTTCCACCATATCTCTGGGTAAGAGGTAGGTGAAGTATTACTGGAGAGAATTGTAAGTTGGTAAGAACATCTTTAATCTGTGCTCAACATGTTCACCAGACAAATACGTCCGGTACACACATGCAACGTAATGTGTAACATCAACATATTACGTATCACAACATCACCCCTGTTAAACATAAGCATGTAATCATCTCTAATTATGATTTGTCCAGACCGTGTGTGTGTTGGTACTGTTGTCTTATTGCCTGTATTGTTTGTTTTAGTTTCAAGAGGTTGAGTGATTTTGCTTTCAACTGTGTGCTTGGGGTTTTGTTCAACCAAAGCTCTTTTAGGTGTTTCAGCGAATTGCACTTTCTTCTGGATGTTCTGTGTGTGGTGTAACAGTGGAAGTAAGTCTTTATCACTACATCGATCATGATGTGTTTTCATCATCGTTGTCCTTTTTTCTAGGTGTTGTCTCTGTTCCATTTTCCCTGGATCTGCATGGCTTGGTGGGATTGTGGTGATAGGTCTGAGGTGAGTCAGGCGACTGTGGCAAGGAAAAATTCCCTTAGATGGAATTAGGAAGAAACCTTGAGAGGAACCAGACTCAAAAGGGAACCCATCCTCATCTGGGTGACACCGGAGAGTGTGATATGAACAATGTCCTTTCTGCATTAGTTGTGTGATGCAGATACAGCATGTGTAGAATGTTATGTGTAAAATATCCACATAGGGTTGGCAGTGCTGCTTTGAATACTCCAGTCAGAAAGCAGAACCCAGCTGGAGCTGGTCCATCTCTGGATGCCACCAGAGCTGGCACAATCTCTGTGTGTCTCGGGGATGGGTAGAAGAAGGGAAACAAATGGAAAGGAATTAGCGTAGCTGCTATTCATAATATTAGCAGGCACTAGATGATGATGTGCATTTAATCAGATGTATTGGAGTACAAAGTTATGGAATGTATTAGGTGTATGCCCGGCTAAAGAGATATGTCTTTAGTCTACGTTTGAACTGGGAGACTGTGTCTGAGCCCCGAACACTGTCAGGAAGACTGTTCCAAAGTTTAGGAGCTAAATACGAAAAAGCTCTACCCCCTTTTGTAGACTTTGATATTCTGGGAACTACCAGAAGTCCGGAGTTTCAAGATCTTAAGGAGCGTGATGGATTGTAAATGTGTTAGGAGACTGGCTAGATACGTGGGAGCTAAACCATTTAGAGTCTTGTATGTAAGTAGTGCTAGTTTATAATCAATTCTAAACTTAACAGGCAGCCAGTGCAGGGATGATAATATTGCTTAAATGAAAAAATGCTAAAAATATTGGTGTTTTGTGTGGAATGAGCAGTTCTTTTGGTTGTGCGCCTTGATGCTCTGCACAGGTACTACGAGACTTGCACATTTTTTCAATGTCTGTGTTTATTTTTGTCCAATACACATACGAGCCAAGCTGCGCGTTTTTTGATACCTTGGTGGCCTGGATGATGTTGAATCAGAATATCAGTGGTCATAGATTCTGGAATAAACACTTGTCTGCCTTTGAATACAACTCCTGCTTCCACGGCAAGGTCATCTCGGAAAGGCCAATAGCTGCATAGGTCTTTTGGCAGGTCTTGTATCCTATCTGGCCAGCCCTGATGGGTGATTTCTTTTAATGCACTGAGCTTGGGGTCCTTTGCAGTCTCAGTTCTGAGACACTCCTGTTTGTTCAGGGAGAAGTTTACAATTGCAACAGTATGCTGCTCAGGGTCTTCAAATTCTACATCCAGTCCATCTATGCGTTCGATGTCTTCATTGTTTTCAGGGTTTGGCAGGCGGCTGAAAATGTCTGCAAGAATCATTTGGTTTCCAGGATGATACACGATGCTGTGGTTGTAACCCTGCATCTTGATCAACATTCATCTACCATGTAGAGGCTTCGTGCATATAGTGACGAGAGGTTTGTAGTCAGTTACCACAGTGAATGATTTGCCATACAAATATGTATGATATCGCCGCATTACATACACAATATCAAGCATTTCTCTTTTGATGTTGCTGTATCTTGATTGACATTCAGTTAGTGTTTTTGAACTGAAAGCAATGGGCCTGTTGTCTTGCACCAGCGCTACACCAATGCCTCTCTGGGACACATGAGGCCAAACGGTAAACGTCTCCAGCAGTATCTGCCAAAAGGAGTGCGGAACATGGTTAGGATTTGTGACTCTTCATCAAGATGTATCGACCAGTATCTGGCTTTTGCGTCTAGCTTGCTGGATACTTTTGCATTTGCAAATTTTGGGTTTAGTTCTCCCAGAGTTGGAATCTTGTGAGGGCACCTCTTCTCTTCAGGCTTGCATTTAATTTCTGTGGGTCTAAACAGATCCGAAGTGATCTGTCTTTCTTTGTGCTGAAGGCAAGGCTAGAACACCAATCTGTGTGCTCTTCTACTTTTTGCAGAACTCATTGATTAACAAGTTTGTTCAGTCCATTTTGAAGCTTGTCCTTGATGTGGATACTGCATTTACATGAAGGGTCGATGAATGGATTGGCATTTTCCTTTAGGATAATGATCTTTGCTCTGACTTTGAAACTGTCTATTTTATCAAATTTGTCTGGGTGTTTTTTCTTTCAGTTTTTTGATGCTTTTTATGTGTTGTCGGGTACTCTCTTTTGTTTGTCTTCCCTCTTTTGCATTGTTTTCTTTTTCCGCTATTACATGAACATTTACTGTCACGAGGCTGAGGAGCTCACATGTGGGTAGTCCAACTACGGCTGGTACAGGTACATCAACAACGTAAAACTTTGCATCTATCCATCTGGACTCAGTGTTCTGGCATGGCATGCTGATGGTTCCAAAGCAGGGAATTACATCACCAGTGTATGATGCTAGTTTTACACTGGATGCTGGTTTTAGACATTCCATGCTTCGTATCGATGTACCATACATCTGTTTGAATGTGCACAGTGGAAGTGTGTTTCCAGATGCTCCGGTTATCTATTTTTAGGGGAAGCATGTATCCATGTCCTTGCAGAAAGGGTGGTTTAACATTCCGAGTTGTATATGTCTTATCCCTAGGTGGTTTCACATGGATGCTGTGCATGCACTTTGCACTGATAGTGATGGAGTAAAAGTGTTTTTGGTATGCATACTCGTCATCATCTTTAATACCATCTATGACATCAATGCTGGTCTCATCTCTGTGTTTGTGGTTTTTCCTTGGGTTCGTGTGGGTTTGGTATCTGTTGCATGTTTGTGACTTACTCTTTCTGTGCTGGTTGGATATCTGTCTGGCCTCTGTTACCACACATAGAGCATGTATCATTGTATCCCGGGCACTGCCTTGGCTTACGGTTTGTGTCACAGTTTTGACATGTTCGTCCTCTTGTTATAATGTGGACTTTTTGAGTGTTTGGCATGCCAAGCTGTTGTATTTGTTCATTTCCACAAGCTAAGGCTTCATACTTTCTCCCCTCTGCTAGTACGTCAGCAATGGGATGGCCTTTGGGCTTGCTGTAGAGATCATTTCTGATAGCATCAAAAGGAGTACTGGCAAGTCATCAGCTCTCATTTGGGTTTTGCCTGTATTGCATGAGATGGAGCCTGTGAATTCTAAAGTTTAATTTTAATTTTATTTCATTTTAGTTGTCCTTCAAAAAAATTCCACAAGGTCTTAGTTTTTTTCTTATCTGCATCACTAAGCCCACTTGCATTGAGTCGTTTCAATCCTTCATCTCCAATTCCATTGTTTATCTCTTCATCCTCCAGGTACAGATTCATTTTTTGTCTAAATAAAGACATTGCTTCACTCAGATCAGGGTCAGACCAGCTCATCATCGGTGAGTGTGATGCCATTTTATTGTGTTTATCTTGTACTCACGTAATAAGCAGTTGTTTACTTTGAGTGTTTTTGTTGTACTCTGGACCGTTTAGCAGTTATCACTCAGACAATGTGCTCCCGGTCCCACAACGGTGTATAAGAGATTGCGTGGAGTGGACTCACGCACTTTGTACAGCAATCAGCCACAGGTTAGGCTCGCGGAGTAATAAGTTTCCGCTTCACAGGTCACGGACACTAACGCAGGTGACAGTGCAGTTGTTTAGCGCTTCACAGGTCACGAACACTAATGCAGATGACACTGCAGTTGTTTACCGCTGCCACCAGGAATTATTAAACTGGACAGCATTGTAAGTTGGTAAGAACATCTATAATCTGTGCTCAACATGTTCACCAGACAGATACTTCCGGTACACGCATGCAACGTAATGCGTAATGTCAACATATTACGTATCACAACAGTAGGTATACATCTAGACCCTTTTCTGTTCTGGCACCGAGGTGGTGGAATGAACTTCCCCTAGGTGTCTGAACAGCTGAGTCACTTCTTCTTACGACAGATGAAGACCTACCTCTTCCTGAAACACTTAAACTAGCTCTTATTTTTCCTGTTTGTTTTTAGGCTTATGGTATGCTAAGTTTGTGACCTATTGAACCGGTGTTAATTTATTCATTGATAGCACTTTTGTACGTCACTCTGGATAAGAACGTCTGCCAAATGCCAGAAATGCAAATGTAAATGTAACTCGTAACCTTCTGATCATTAGTCCAACCACTTTAACCACTGATTCAAAAAACAATCCTGATTACCTCAACCATGCAAGCCCAGATCATGTAGCTTGATAATAATTTGGATCATGTTTATTTATTTGGATCATGTCATAGAATGTGATTGAAAAAACTTGTCAACTTCTCAATAAAAAACACCTTTACTACAATATAAATTGCCTTACAATAAACAATTTCAAACATCAAATGTTTCTACTTTCCACACAGCCTTCTCTCTTCCTGCATTCTTATCCTTTTGTTGTGAAGTTACAGTCTCAGAAATGTGAAGAAAATGCAATTCTATACCCTTGATTTTTTTTTCTATGCAAGGCAAAAAACTAGTCATGTTCAAAGCGAGTTGCTCTTCGCCCTGATCATGCATTGGTTTATCTCATTAGTTGTGGTATGAAAGGTCAGTGGCAAGCCGTGTCAAACATAGCTGAATGTGACTGATGTTTCAGCGCAGTGGCGAAGTATAAAATCCAAGCAGGATGTGTTGCCCAAGGCAGATTTGCTTTCTCTCTCTCTCTCTCTCTCTCTCTCTCTCTCTCTCTCTCTCTCTCTCTCTCTCACTCTCACTCTCTCTCTCTTTCTCTCGCTCTCTCTCTCTCTTTCTCTCTTTCTCTCTTTCACACACCCACACACACACACACTCTGTCTCCACAGTAAAAGCACTGAAGCAAAGCAATTTTGTCATTTATCCGTCAGCATCTTGGGGTGTGTTATCCACCCATCCAATCTTAACCCAATCCATAAATCAGCCAAATCACAATCACTATAGCTGATGTTAGTTTTCAAGGCAAAAAACAAACAAACAGAGGTATGATAAAGTTAAGATTAACATTGATAGCTCAGCTCCTTCATCTCTACCTTTGTTAGTGCTTATTGTACCGAACATGTCACGGTCGCTTTTGATAATAGACCTGAAAAATAAAATGTAATATCGATTAAATTCTCATATACACTTGGTTTGAGAATGCTAGTCTCCAGTTTCTTATTGAAATGTCCCTGTGGCAAGTCTAGGACAGACATGAGTGCGCAAAGTAATGCGCTACTGCTGTATTTTGTTGGCCTTTTCAAAAGCGGTGCTGGCATAGATAAACTAAACAAAATCGACAGATGAGACAATCATCATTCTTAGCACAGAGGTTCCTGCAATCATTCCCCTTGAAGGGAGCAGCATGCACCAAATCTTCAAGGAAAAAAAAAACCTTCACATTTGGGCTGCCTGCTTATTGATGTGAGCACCGGGCTCTGGGTTGTCGATCAAGTTGCCACTTTTGGGCCCTTAAGCAAGGTCCTTAACCCTCTCTGCTCCAGAGATGCTGTATCATGGCTGACCTTGTGCTCTGGGATATGTAAAGAAAACCATTTCACTGGGCTGTATATGTGACAAATAAATAAATAAAGGCTCAGTCGTGTTTAATAAATCAGGAGTTGTTAGAATATCAAGCACGTACTGTAGGACTTTTCACACAGAGCTTAACCCCGGGTTATCGTCATTTCAAACCCTGCTTTTAACCCTGGGTAGAGAAAGGATTCACGCTTGTAATTTAGGAGCAAGGTTAATGCCCATTTTTAGTCAGGGTTATGAATCCCAGCTGTACATTGCGGTGCCAAACATGTACAATGTGAAATTACACTGTTTTAGAAAATTACTGTCATGGACAGCTTGGACAGTTCCCAGCCAGAACACCAGAGGGTCCTCCTATATACCCCTGCTGCCTTGTGTTTGTTTTCCACTGAGTCCTTGCCTCTTGTAACCCATTATTTTGTCTCAGATTTCCTGCCTCATGTGTGTTAGTATTTCTGTATTTTTTTCAGTATTTCTCTTGCCTTAGTGTTTTGCTATGTCTGTTAGTGTCTTTTTGTTTAGTTATTTTACTAATAAAACCTGATATCCCTGTAATTGAGTCTGTATTCTGTTCCCATTGAGGCACTTGCACCTGACAATTACGGCCAGATGCTCAGAAGCAGACATTTTATCAGAATCATGTGAAAACTAGGACGTAGCAAAACGACTCAGTATAATGTAAGATGGCAAAACACTGAACATCATGGAAGAGTGTGCCATATTCAGGGGGAAAAGTGCGACACTGAAAAATTAGCTGAAGTCAGGTATCAACAAACACCTGCTCAAGTACTACAAACTTAAAAAGCCAAAAACAAACTACAGAAATCTGTGAAAGATAACAATATGTCCTTTTTTCCCTTACTGATATAAAAGCATGAGACAAGCCATTATTTATTGTTGCCGGTGCAAATATGCAAATAAGAAGAAGGTTAATCCAGGGTTTAGGAATGTATAGTGTGAAATGTGAGATTAGAAATAGCCAGGATTGATTGCTAACCCCAGGTTAGCGTGAAACGTTAAACATGAGAACCCAGGATTCCCTTTACCTGGAGTTTACAATGAAACCATCTATCAGACTCTCCATTGAAATGTATTTCAATGGAGGGATCTGATCGATATCAAATCCATGCTCATATGTAGATGTGATCACAGACCTTATATTAGGTGATGCAGAAATGTCATGAAAATCCACACATTTTTTAGATTTATACACCACACAACATACAGACTCCGTCCAGGGTGTATCCTGCCTTGATGCCCGATGGTGCCTGAGATGGTGCCTGAGGTGCCTGAGGCACAGGCTCCCCGTGACCCGAGAATGGATAAGCGGTACAGACAATGGAAACAACATACAGAGCAGTCTGTGTGTATTTAATAGCTGTTGACTAATTTCTGTTTATTTCTAATAAACAAGAGTGCTAAGTGGCAGTGCACAGAGCTGGAATTTGTTATGTGAAAATATGTGAAAGGAAATCCAGGTTAAAATCCGCACATGATGTGCATCTACAACAGCCAAAGTTCTACCAAATAGAACAAAGTTTACTTGTAAAAAAAAAGATTCTCAAAAGCAGGTTTTTAGCGAGAGGCGGAAAGTTGCTGATGTGGCAGAGGAAGCTTCGGTATCCGTGCACACGCATTAAGCCGACCCTCATCACTCGCTTCATCAGATCCATCGCCGCATAGTCAGAATCTTGTTTTTGTTGTTTGCGTTATAAAACTGATGAGTCAAGCAAGGGTGCTAGCAAAGCAGAGCTGCCCCTGGATATGCTAAAGTAAGTGTACACATCATTACATATATAACTGATATAAATGATTGAAGGTGCAGGATGACTTTTTATGTGAGACGTTCAAAACAATACATTTATGGAAATAAGTGTTTCTACTTTTGAACAAAAAGGATTTTTCAATATGACTGGGGTGTGTTTTTTTAATGAATGACAGCTAGCCCTCAGGTGGAAGCTTATTAAAAGAATTATTAAAATGATTATTAAAAATTATATTATAAAAGACAGAGATGTGAGGCATGATACAAGTTAGGGAAAAGAGGCAAGGGTCCAAACTAGGAAGAACAATGACATGCACAACCCAAAACAATGCTTAAGGATGAGCCAATAAATGCACAATGATTGAGGCTGTGTCTCAATCAGCTCCCTAGCTCCCTAGGTCATGAATCAGTATATAGTGTACACAACTTCAGGCAATGGTAAAGACGCTGACTCACTGCACATTGGAACTCTGGTAACATTCAACTCTTTAACATTCATTCAACTTGGGTTCTGCAGCAGGACAGTGATCCAAAACACACCAGCAAGTCCACCTCTGAATGGCTGAAGAAAAACAAAATGAAGACTTTGGAGTGGCCTAGTCAAAGTCCTGACCTCAATCCGATTGAGATGCTGTGGCATGACCTTAAAAAGGTGGTTCATGCTCGAAAACCCTCCAATGTGGCTGAATTACAACAATTCTGCAAAGATGAGTGGGCCAAAATTCCTCCACAGCGCTGTAACAGACTCATTGCAAGTTATGGAAAACGCTTGATTGCAGTTGTTGCTGCTAAGAGTGGACCAACCAGTTATTAGGCTTAGGGGGCAAACACTTTTTCACACAGGGCCATGTAGTTTTGGATTTTGTTTTCCCTTAATAATAATAACCTTCATTTAAAAACTGCATGATGTGTTTACTTGTGTTATCTTTAATCTTTGATGTGTTTACTTGTGTGACTAATATTTAAATGTGTTTGATTATCTGAAACATTAAAGTGTGACAAACATGCAAAAAAATAAGAAATCAGGATAAAATGTGTATATACAGTGGGGCAAAAAAGTATTTAGTCAGCCACCAATTGTGCAAGTTCTCCCACTTAAAAAGATGAGAGAGGTCTGTAATTTTCATCATAGGTACACTTCAACTATGAGAGACAGAATGAGAAAAAAAAATCCAGAAAATTACATTGTCTGATTTTTAAAGAATTTATTTGCAAATTATGGTGGAAAATAAGTATTTGGTCACCTACAAAAAAGCAAGATTTCTGGCTCTCACAGACCTTTAACTTCTTCTTTAAGAGGCTCCTCTGTCCTCCACTCGTTACCTGTATTAATGGCACCTGTTTGAACTCGTTATCAGTATAAAAGACACCTGTCCACAACCTCAAACAGTCAGACTCCGAACTCCACTATGGCCAAGACCAAAGAGCTGTCAAAGGACACCAGAAACAAAATTGTAGACCTGCACCAGGCTGGGAAGACTGAATCTGCAATAGGTAAGCAGCTTGGTGTGAAGAAATCAACTGTGGGAGCAATTATTAGAAAATGGAAGACATACAAGACCACTGATAATCTCCCTCGATCTGGGGCTCCACGCAAGATCTCACCCCGTGGGGTCAAAATGATCACAAGAACGGTGAGCAAAAATCCCAGAACCACACGGGGGGACCTAGTGAATGACCTGCAAAGAGCTGGGACCAAAGTAACAAAGGCTACCATCAGTAACACACTACGCCGCCAGGGACTCAAATCCTGCAGTGCCAGACGTGTCCCCCTGCTTAAGCCAGTACATGTCCGGGCCCGTCTGAAGTTTGCTAGAGAGCATTTGGATGATCCAGAAGAGGATTGGGAGAATGTCATATGGTCAGATGAAACCAAAATAGAACTTTTTGGTAAAAACTCAACTTGTCGTGTTTGGAGGAGAAAGAATGCTGAGTTGCATCCAAAGCACACCATACCTACTGTGAAGCATGGGGGTGGAAACATCATGCTTTGGGGCTGTTTTTCTGCAAAGGGACCAGGACGACTGATCCGTGTAAAGGAAAGAATGAATGGGGCCATGTATCGTGAGATTTTGAGTAAAAACCTCCTTCCATCAGCAAGGGCATTGAAGATGAAATGTGGCTGGGTCTTTCAGCATGACAATGATCCCAAACACACCGCCCGGGCAACGAAGGAGTGGCTTCGTAAGAAGCATTTCAAGGCCCTGGAGTGGCCTAGCCAGTCTCCAGATCTCAACCCCATAGAAAATCTTTGGAGGTAGCTGAAAATCCGTGTTGCCCAGCGACAGCCCCAAAACATCACTGCTCTAGAGGAGATCTGCATGGAGGAATGGGCCAAACTACCAGCAACAGTGTGTAAAAACCTTGTGGCGACTTATAGAAAACGTTTGACCTCTGTCATTGCCAACAAAGGGTATATAACAAAGTATTGAGATGAACTTTTGTTATTGACCAAATACTTATTTTCCACCATAACTTGCAAATAAATTCTTTAAAAATCAGACAATGTGATTTTCTGGATTTTTTTTTTCTCATTCTGTCTCTCATAGTTAAAGTGTACCTATGATGAAAATTACAGGCCTCTCTCATCTTTTTAAGTGGGAGAACTTGCACAATTGGTGGCTGACTAAATACTTTTTTGCCCCACTGTATATTCCATTCCATTGTCTGTACTGCTTATCTTATCTATACTTGGGTCACGGGGAGCCTGTGCCTATCTTAGGCGTCATCGGGCATCAAGGCAGAATACACCCTGGATGGAGTGCCAACCCATTGCAGGGCACACACACACACACCCATACACTCATTCAATCACACACTATGGGCAATTTAGAGACTTCAATCAACCTACAATGCATGTCTCTTGACCGGGGGAGGAAACCGGAACACCCGGAGGAAACCCCTTATATATATATATATACAGAGGGAGAGAGAAAGAGAAAGGGAGACAGAGAGAATCAGAGAGAGCTTAATGTGCCCTGACTACTCATATAGTGAGCACACAGCAGAAAATGAACTAACAAACTTATTAAGGACCAAACACAGCACAGGTGAACACATGCAGGTAACAACTGAATGTAAATTCAGACACAGGACAGAATTCTCTGTTGGCTGAGAAACACAAAACAAAATAACAGATCTGAAAAGAAAAATAGGGGGGGCACGGTGGCTTAGTGGTTAGCACTTTTGCCTCACACCTCCAGGTTTGGGGGTTCGATTCCCGCCTCCACCGTGTGTGTGGAGTTTGCATGTTCTCCCCGTGCCTCGGGGGTTTCCTCCCCCAGTCCAAAGACATGCATTGTAGGTTGATTGGCATCTCTAAATTGTCCATAGTGTGTGATTGCGTGAGTGAATGAGAGTGTGTGTGTGCCCTGCGATGGGTTGGCACTCCGTCCAGGGTGTATCCTGCCTTGATGCCCAATGACGCCTGAGATAGGCACAGGCTCCCCGTGACCCGAGTGTAGATCGGATAAGCGGTAGACAATGAATGAATGAATGAAAAGAAAATAACAAAAATCCAAAGTAAACAATAACAAATCCAAAAACACAACAACAATTTAGACAAACTGGAAAAGGTAGGTATAGTTTGTGATAGAATTCGATTGGACAAGACATCTGTCACTCAAGATATACAGAAAGTACTGCTGGCTGCTTCAATAGAAAGTCGATTTGTGTGTTTATAAACGTAGTTCTGCTCTACTAGCATTCCTTACATCATTTAATCTGGAATAGTTTCGTGTTCAAAACATATCTGCATTCTTCAGGTGTGTTTTTACTCCTAGCCTTTATCCCATGATTCGCTATCAACATATCCAAAATCACGGCATATGAATTTCCTTCCTCAACGTAGCGCTGAATGAATTCCATTTTCTCCTTCCTTGCCAATGGAGATTTTTATTTCCTTCGAAATAAATAAAAATGGTTTAAAGTGAATGCAGCACTCCACACATGTACAAGAAATAAAACAATTTCCTACTTCTTGTATATCTCATCCAATTAGCAGTAAGAATTCCATTCGCAAACTATAACTACCTTTAACAGTTTGTCTGAATTGTGTTTTCTGGTTTGTTATTTTGTTTCCGAATTTGTTGTTTCGTTTTGCACTTCTTGGCCACCGTACAATTCTCTCAAAACTAGTAGGAAGTAAACACACTTCCCATGCTTCTCCTTGCTTGTCTCTGTAGCTGAAGAGCCTGAATAGTGTACTTTATGTTTACTACAGCAACATCATCATCACTTCTGTGCATGTGTAATATGTCTATCGAGGCCAGTCGTAGGTCACATGACAGTACCAACATGGCAGATGTAGTATGTCGGGATTGTATTTATACCACACACACACACACTGTATCGACAGCCGAGCAGCGAACACAGTAGGTACACATTATCATCTAGTGCTTGCTAATAATATGAACAGCAGCTACGCTAATTCCTCTCCTCTTGCTTCTCTTTTTCTCAAGGAATATAGAGATTGAGCCAGCTCTAGCTGGATTCTGCTTCATGAAGATTTCAGACATTCAGAGAGAAGATGTGGACTTTGAGGACAACAACCTCCTCAATCAATATACAAAATAACATTCTACATATGCTGTATCTCCATCATTGAGCATTTGAAGGCTTCGACATGGAGGAGTTGGTGTTATATCTGTAATAAACTCAGATGTTGAGCTAATTTATGAGTTGCTCAGGAACTCCAACTGACTGTATATGACTGTAGAAAAGACATTATTCATAATCACTCTCCGCGGTGTTTATGATAATTCACACTCTCTGGTGGTTATAATAATTTATAATCACATTCTCCGGCGTCACCCAAATGGATGAGGTTCCTCTCAAGGTTCCTTACTTTTACCATCTAAGGGAGATTTCCTTGCCAAAGTTACCTCAGGCTTGCTCATCAGGGATAAATACAAATAAATTGAAATAAGTCTAATATTAATGTTGAACTTTTTGTACTATATTTCTCATGTTCTGTAAAGTTCTGTAAAAACCGAAAAGAACAAACACCCCAGGTTAATTCTGCCAGCTCATTGAGCAAACCGCAGATCAGAGTGTTTTATATCTCGCTCCATGTGCTTGCTGTTCAGCTTTGTTCAGCGTGTCAGTCATTTCCATAATATTCACAGATCAGAAAGGACGTCAAGATCTATCTCCAATCCGCGCAGATGCTTGATCAAATGTAGCTGTGATCACAGACCGTGTGCTTGACTAAACACTGTACTTTGCTGTCAGTTATAGCAGGGGAAGCAGAAATGTGTTGCACATGAATTATGGGTTAAAGGATATGTGTGTATGCTGTTACATGTACAGTGGAACCTCTGAATGTGAATACACTCCCTTATGAATTTTTGCCTTAAGAATTGAAATTTTGCAAGAAATTTGCATCGGCATATGAAGCATTTTCGGCATACGAGTGAACCGAACCGAACTGAACGCTGGACAAGTTGTGCGTACGTCCGGGAGCCCAATTTTACCAATTTTATTTTAGAAAGCTGTTTCGAAAGAGTCAACCCACGACACCAACGTTGCCTTCAGCATGCGTTCAAAAGCTACGTGATTTTTCTGCCGTTTTTTTTGTTGTTGACAGATTGGTGTCATGGGTAGTCTGTTCTATTTTTACCCCAAGCTTGGTGGCACGACTTCCTGTGAGGACTCTTGACATGGAATGCTTGGCTTGGGTCAATTCTTCTGCATTTACATTATTTCCTATGGGAAAATTGGTTTCGCAATACAAATATTTCGCCTAAAGAACTCGCCAGAATGAATAAAATTTGTATGGCAAGGTTCCACTATATGTATTATACTGCATAAGTGTTCTTGTGCTAGAGGTTGTATATAAAACCATGAGATGATGTAATCATTTATGAGCAAATAAACAGGACTGTACTGTAGATTGGATATTTGTTGAAATTCGGGAAAAGTTAAAAAGGAAATGAAGGGAAACACACACATATATATATATATATATATATATATATATATATATATATATATATATATATATATATATATATATATATATATATATATATATTTGCATGTTTGTCACACTTTAATGTTTCAGATAATCAAACACGTTTAAATATTAGTTAGAGATAACACAAGTAAACACATCATGCAGTTTTTAAATGAAGGTTTTTTATATATATATAAAAATTAATAAGCCTAAAGGTGGAATGGAAACATCCAAGAAGGAGAAGAAGTAGAAATAGTCGTTCATACCAGCTGCCTTGTATAAAAACTGATGTTTTCTGCTGGGGGTTTTTTATGTTTATTTTTTAATGCTATGACATAAAAATGGAATTTTGTGTGGAAATCACACAAATTAACACAATATCTACATCTGGTGTTTAAGGCATTATAAAAAATCTATATTGTGATAAATACAAATTGCCCAAGTAATTGCAGCAGTACACACCACAGAGCACTTAAATGAAATTACACAAACTCTAATTACCTATTTTGCACACTAATATTGCTTTCTGCTTTAAAATTGCAAGGATAAGTGTGAAGAGCATTTTTCTCATATGCTAGCTGTATATAACCTGCTGAATGAATAAACAGTGCTTCATCCATATTCAGTTGCATCCTGTTCTTTAGAGGATTTGAAATAATAAATAGCAGCATGCATGTTCTCTTTTGTATCGTAGAAACATGGAAGAGGCTTCTTTCATTTACACCGGACGTAGCTGATTCAGATTAGTCAGAACTCATTAAAGCCTGAACAATGGCGGATCATTTGCATCCTTGCCATGTATTTTACTTGCAGCTGAAGGAGATAAAAAATTCAGTCTCTCTTATGAGAAATAAAAGCTACAAAGAACCAAGCATGCTTTAAACCCTGTCCATAATCGCCTGATTGTTATCAGGGTCTAACTTCCCACGCATCATACTGTCTCATCTGCCTTAACTCCAATCAGATTAATGAGTGTGTTGACATTCATGAGAACTTTCTGAAGAATAGGTGTGAATTAAAAAAAAAAAAAAAAGCAGGTCAAGTCATGGCATATAGACACCAAAGCAGCATGAAACCTTCTTCTATGTGATTCTTCCAGGTGATTCATTTATCTTCTTGAAGTCCAATTAAGCTCTGGTTCTTGGGACTGGTCTGTGACTTCCAAATTTCTCTTTCTTCAAGGGTCCATTTTTGCCAAACAAATAGTAATCAAAGCCAGGAATTCCCACAAGACCACTCCTTCTTGTTACTAATTTGTATGCATGCAACACCATAAAAATATCCATCAAACAGGAAGGCAGCTATTCAAGAAAAAATGATTCCGGATATTTGAGAATGATAATCTGTAAATGAAACATGTTAATGGAGAGAAAAACACATCCTTATTACCTCAAGCTCACTTTGAATAATGAGTCTGGATCACGGGGATTGATGACGTCAGCTGTAGTAATCACAGGTCTATTGTTAGAGGATCTGTATTATATAATCAGGTTTGGAGAATGCATGTTATCGCACGGTTGCTGTCGAATTCTGCCAAGATTTTATTGGAATCATCTCAAGCAGTGTGTCTCTTCAATTTAATATGGATGTAAATTTAAGCATGGCTATTGTTTTATGTTCGATTTGTCAACATGGGTTGGTGTTACTATTTGTATTCAATTTCCACTTAAACTGATATACAGGTTAAATTATATTACTTTGATACTCTCATCCCTGACAGTTATCTTCCTGCCCTGGGTTGCTCCTAACTAGCGCAACCACATGAATCATTCATGAGCATATGCTCTTTGACCATCAGACCATGTGATGATGAAGGGGAGAGTGTGTAAATACATCTGATGCACTCACTATCTGCTTTAATAGGAACAAATGTAGATTTATTTATTCCATTAGCCAATCATGTTGTAGCAACACGAAGTAAAAAATCATGCAGGTACAGGTCAAGAGTTTTAGTTCATGTCGGACATCACAATAGGGAAAAATCTCTGTGACCTCTGTGAATCTGTTGGTACCAGATAGGCTGGTTTGGGCAACTGCTGATGTCCTGGTATTTGCTCAAAACAGTCCATAGGGTTTACACAGAATGTGCAAAATAAAAAAGAAATCTCACGAGCAGAGGGCTGAAACACCTGAGAGACCAGAGAGAGCGAGAGAGAGAGAAAGAGAGCGAGAGATCAGAGGAGAATGAACAGACTGGTCTGAGGTGACAGGAAGTCAAAAAATCACTCTTTACAACAGTAGTGAGCAGAAAAGCATTTCAGAACACACAACACATCACAACTTTAGGTGAATGGGCTACAACTGAAGAGGACCAAATCAGGATCCATTCCTTTCAGCCAAGAACAACAATCTGAGGCTTATCCTGGGCACAGAATCCAAAACTGGACGGTTGAAAACCAAAAAAAACAAAACAAAACACTTGTCTGTGCATCAGATTCTGGTTCTTGGCTAAAACCTGGTGGCTGTTTAAGGTTTAAGGTTTTACCTTAAGGTTAAGGTTTAAGGTTTTCGTCTGCTGAAATGCTTTTCTGCTCACCACAATTGCAAAGAGTGATTATAAGAGTTACTATATCCTTCTTGGATCCTCAAAGTATTCTGGTTGTTCTCCTCTGACATCTCAGAGACGTTTCCATTCCCATGATTTTTCTCAAGGTTGTGGTGTGTGAAAATCCGCAGAGACAATATCCGCAATACGTAAACCAGCCCATCTGGCACCAACATCCATATGAACATGAAACGAAGCTCTTGATCTGTATCTGCATTTTGTCACCACATGATGTAAATACATAAAGGTACAAGTGTCACACCAATGAGTATGATCCATATTCATTGCAGAAAGAGAGGGTAAATAAATAATGAGCCTGCATTAATAGATCTTACGATTAAAGGTTGTAGAGAGAAAGTCCGATAGATCTGAGGAGTAATTTGCACTCAGATAATGACTTTCCATTTCCATTTTAAAGTGTTTTGTTTTTATCCCAGCGTCGCCCATTTGCATCTCAATTACGGGTTATAAAAGGAAATTATGGTTTCTGTAATGATGCGAAATTACAAAAAGAGTATTTTAATGCAGTGGGTTTGTTGTGTTCCATGGAGAACTTCACTTCAATTCAGTCTCACTATATTCTCCAGACAGAGTGCAGGAGTAAAACAATTACTCCCATTCATGGAGGGGAGTTAGCAATCAGGATATGATATCTGCTGCTCAGCTACTTTCTCTTCCCATGAAATGTCCTGGATAGATTTATAGGCATCCTCAATTAGAGTTCATTTTCATAAAAAAAATAAATAAATAAAAAAAATAAATAAATAAAATAAAACGTGGACAGAGTACACAAAATGACCGAGATTGTCCATGATTGGTAGGAATTAGAGTTTAATTAATTGATTAATAGTAGAATTATGTTTAAAAGTAAAAGAAGATGCAGGAGACCTCACAAAAGGTTAAACGAAGTTTTCTCCATTCTAAACTTTTGAAATCATCCACATAGCAAGGCAGTAAATACAGAAAGAAAATCAAACATGTACATTCAAGTGACTAAACAGTTTTGTGCCGTTCAAAACCAAAGATGGTCAACAAAAAGTTTTGGAGAACTTTAACTCTTGGAGAACTCTTTAATCACAAACTCATATGAATAACATATTTTCTTTGCTTTTGACAGTCACTTGTTCCTCGGTTTATGAATATGGACGATTGTTTCTTGTGTGTTCATACACTATGGACTTTGATGATCATTCTTGGTTTGTCCACAAACTACTGCTGAGCTACAAATACACTAGTGTCAATAGCGACAAAACTAGTTTTCCTACCTCTATCGCACAAGATAATGTTGGTTGGTTGATCTATAGATTTTTTCACAGGTTTATCAGTAGAGGATCCTCTTATTCCTAATTATTTGGCACAGAGAACATGTTATAGCACAGCTTGTTATAGATATCAGGCTAGAATTTATCTAGATCATCTCATACAGTGTGACAATAATAATCTTGTCATAAATAGATAGACAGATAGATAGATAGATAGATAGATAGATAGATAGATAGATAGATAGATAGATAGACAGACAGACAGACAGACAGACAGACAGACAGACAGACAGATAGATAGATAGATAGATAGATAGATAGATAGATAGATAGATAGATAGATAGATAGATAGATAGAGATAGATCAGAAAGATAGAGAGAGAGACATAGAGACAGACAGATATACACAGGCAGACAGACTGACTGACAGACAGACTGATAGATAGATAGACAGATAGATAGATAGATAGATAGATAGATAGATAGATAGATAGATAGATAGATAGATAGATAGATAGATAGATAGATAGATAGATAGATGAGAGACAGACAGACAGACAGCAGAGAGACAGACAGACAGACAGACAGATAGATAGATAGATAGATAGATAGATAGATAGATAGATAGATAGATAGATAGATAGATAGATAGATAGATAGATAGAAAGACAGGCAGACAGACTGACTGACAGACAGACTGATAGATAGATAGATAGATAGATAGATAGATAGATAGATAGATAGATAGATAGATAGATAGATAGACACACAGGCAGAGAGACAGACAGACAGACAGACAGACAGACAGACAGATAGATAATAATAGCCACTACTATTCTTTCCCAAATTTTAAGCTGTGTTATCCATATGCTGAAGGCATCATGTTCTTTCACTTCTTAGTTAATAACTATTAGTGCGAGACTAATGCCTGCTCATAGTAACAGCTGCTTTGTAAAAATTAAAAAAAGGGCCACTGATGAAGCACGCCAGCCTTCACTGTCCCTGGCGTGTGATAGGTGAGAGCTGGCTAGTAATTGTTGTTTACTGTAAATTGAGTTAATTGCACTGGATTATGTGGTTATATGCATCAAAATGGACGAGTGGGCATTCATTTCTTAACATATATATATATATAACTTTTGATACACATATCAGTGTAGCGAATATCTCAACTTTACCATACTCTAAAACTCCATTTTTTAACATTTATTTCCACTTTTCCTTAATCCATTATCTTTCTGGTGGGTCTTGGGTCTTGGGTCTGCCCCAGGAATTTTTACCACTTTATCTGTATCTATGAGCCTTTCCTCAAACACATATTTAATCACTTCACCAAACACCTCATTGCTTGTTTTAAGAGACATCAGGAAAGATGAATCAATTCATAATTTAAGGAAACTGGTTTAAAAACAAATCAACTTGCATTTTCTAATTATCTTTATGGTCATAACTTTGAAGTGACCAATAAACATTTCTTCATCAGAATAATAAACCTTACAGGATTAGGTAATTAGGTGTTTAATTTATTAATTAGCATTACCAGGCTGCTGAAATGAGACATTGTGCTCATTAAGGTGTAATTACTGACGGTTAAGGTCTATTTCACAGCCGAGCAGGCAGCTAAACCTAGAGGCCGATAAACATTTGCTATGGCCAAACAGTGTTTAAACAGCACGCTGGTTAAAACCAGCAGATCGCTGCCCACTCACATCACCGTATCACTGATCAGGGAGGAAAACTAAAACTCCTAATGCTGGTCTGTGTGTGCATACTGTTTCTCCTCAGAAACCCCCAAACGCACACACTTTTGCATGTTAACCTGATTTTATAATAACGAACACTTTGGTAAAAAAAAAAAAAGAATCGATCGTGACACACAGACAGACAGACAGAGAGACAGACAGACGGATAGACAGACAGAGAGAGAGAGAGAGAGATAGACGGATGGAAGGACGGACGGATGAATGGACAGACAGACATTTTTGTGAGCAATCTTGCTGATGTTGCCGATTCATTCTGCCTACAAAGCAGTCTTTATGAATACAAGATCACCTCTAAACTCTCCAGATTCAAAGAAATTCCCAGCAGTAAGAAAGATTATACTTACAAAGCAGAAGTGGGATGAAAGCCATCTGTAGAATGAAAGTGGTCAGATGTATTAAGCAGCAATGTTCCAGCAATTTGTATTATAATTTTGTATAAAGTATATTATATTAACAGTTAGGGGGGGCACTGTGGCATGGTGGCTAGCACGTTTGCCTCACACCTCCAGGGTCGGGGGTTCGATTCCTGCCTCCGCCGTGTGTGTGGAGTTTGCATGTTCTCCCCGTGCCTCGGGGGTTTTCTCCGGTTTCCTCCCCTGGTCCAAAGACATGCATTGTAGGTTGATTGGCATCTCTAAATTGTCCGTAGTGTGTGTGTGTGTGTGTGTGTGTGTGTGCCCTGCGATGGATTGGCACTCCGTCAAGGGTGTATTCGCCTTGATGCCCAATGATGCCTGCACAGGCTCCCCGTGACCCGAGAATAGATCAGATAAGCGGTAGACAATGAATGATATTAACAGTTAGTTCTGATTTTTTAATTCGATTACACAAGAAGCAATCCACAAAAGAGTGATGATATTTACTGTACTTAGTATATTATATAGTATTTGATACTTTTTTGGTATATTTTCACTATTTGTATCACTCAGTTTGTGTGTATTTACCCCATACAATTTAAAAGCAATAGAATTTGTTTCTTTGAAACCATTATAGCACTTACTGTGGCTGTCAGTCAAACCGTGTGCAGCGCTTTATCCAGCTTTAACCTTTTTGGGAACTATTTTCCCCGAAGAAAAGCAACAAAATATTTGTCCATATTGTGTCTGAAATGTCATTTAGTCGATATTAATTTCTTGTCCATACTGTACAGCGCTCTCACTTGAGTGATATTGCTTAAGCAATTTTTACCAATAACAATCAACTGGTGTTTTTATACTCTTTGTCATCTTTTCTATGGGGAATAGCAACGTTCTGGTATATATTGTGTTTTTATTCTTATTGAGAATCATTTGGAATGATGTGCCGCAGTACCTACATAACAACAAAATTGCGATAGAAATGTAGCAAAAAGGGGGAGGGGGGTGGGACTAAAAGAGAATCCTCTTTTCACAAATCACACCCATTTCCAAAGATCTGTTAGATGTGGCAGAAAGTAAATGGTCATGGTTGCAAAGCAATACAGCTGAGGGCATCAGGAAAATAAGGCCCCTATACTTTAAATATTTCTGTAATAAAATGCCTATTGAATGGCGTCCCAAGATTGCATCAGGGACTGTGTGAAATAATAGCTATCATTAGCCAAGAGGCACAGCTCCAAAACTCAATAAGGTATTTTCTGAGACCACTCTTTGAAATAAGACTCTCACTTCCATCATTGACAGGAGCCTTCAAAGAGGCTTGCTAAATTAAATTTCACATAGTGCCAGAATGAAAATGGGGCATCTATTGCTTCAAACGAGTCTGGAATGTTCGAGAACAAATTGGATTGGAATAGCAGCCCAACAAATCGCTCTTCAAACAACAAGTCAGTGGAGACCAAATAAAAGGTAAGCCATATGAGCGCTATTAAAACTCAGTTGGCTGAAAAAAAAAAAGTTCTGAGTAACACTACTGAGCCGTCGACTGTTGAGAGCTAACTTTGAAACAAGCAAAGCATTTTCACGATAAACAAAAGGATTGTTCAAGTGTGACTGACAGTGCTGGAAAGGAAAAGGGAGATGAAAGGACAAGCTTGATTTGCGTCGCTAAGTCCTGAGATGGGTGGATACTTGATCAGCATTTCTGTTGTGCAGTTTTATATTTGCTAAGCGCTCAGATCGTGACAGGTCTGGTTTGCTAGAACCTGATAAATTAGAGGTGTAAATTCTATGCAAAGCCTAAATGGCAAACTAGAATAATCTAGATATAAAAGATAAGACTTGACTTGATAAAATAAGACTTGACGAAATGACTAGAGTAGAGAAATTAATCAAGGATGAAACACAGAACTGGCAAACAAGTTAATCAAGGTTTGGACACAGAACAGGTGAACACAATAGGGCAGCAAATCTATCTATCTATCTACCTATCTATCTATCTATCTATCTATCTATCTATCTATCTATCTATCTATCTATCTATCTATCTATCTATCTATCTATCTATCTATCAAAATTAATCAGTACTAGACACAGAACTGGTGAACACAGAAGGGCAACAAACCAATGACAGGTCTGTCTATCTATCTATCTGTCTATCTGTCTGTCTGTCTGTCTGTCTGTCTATCTATCTATCTATCTATCTATCTATCTATGTGGTAATCCAACAACAATGTGTCCATTCCGTGGGTCAAAACACAGGGGGGTTAAAAAGGGGGTCAAAAAGACCTTGCAAATAATACTAATATGCCACAAATTTTAAATAGGGGGCTTAATCAAAATTAATCAGTACTAGACACAGAACTGGTGAACACAGAAGGGCAACAAACCAATGACAGGTCTATCTATCTATCTATCTATCTATCTATCTATCTATCTATCTATCTATCTATCTATCTATCTATCTATCTATCTATCTATCTATCTATCTGTAATATGTGGTAATCTAAAAGTAATGTCCTAGTTGGGTGTCAAACCAGAGGCAGGCAAATAAGAATAATCCATAATCAAGTTGAACTGCAAGTAAGAATCTAAAAATTGAAACAGACTTGGGAACAAGAGACCAATGATGGGACTTAAAACCATAAAAATGCATGATAATACTTCACAGAAATACTATGACAAGTTAGAAATAGACATTGAAAAGATGTGTTTGATTTGTTCTACATAAAGTTAATCAAGGATTAGACACAAAACAGGTGAGCAGAGTAGGGCAATGAACCAATGACAGGATAAGGCAGAACTAATTAGATTACATGACATAAAACTTGTGCTTGTCAAACTGCTTGTATTAAAGACCTAATGAATGCAGAAACTGCAGTATAACCATTTCTATTTATACTATGTCTGTTTATTTAATATATTTTTATATGTCTATGATTTCCAATGCTGGCCTGCGTTCTGACTCAGTGCTTTGACGTCTATCCATTAGTAAAGGAATTCCCTTAATAATGCCCTTATTAATAAAAGACCCAAGCACACGCACGTACATCGTGCTTCATTATCACTCACATTACAATTTGTCTCTCGTTCCTCTTTGCATATTTTTATTTGTATTATTAAATGCAAATCCATTTGTTTCTGCCTGATCTAAAGGAAATACAGTAAAAAAAAATTTAATTAACACGAACATTGCAGTGAGCATCTAAATTTCATAACTAGTGTGATGAGTGTGACTCAGCCCTGTGTTCAGTGACAATAGAGTTTATCAGAGCAACTTCCATTAGGGAGCTTTTTGCACTGTTATCAGTCCCTGGAGGAGGATACGCTAGAGAGTGCGACTTTGGGCTTTAATTAAGAGTTTGACTCTGAGGAGATGTGATTTGCTAACACTCTGTTCAGTGTCATCCTTAGAGAAAGATTCTCTCTTATCTTAGCAAAAGAAGCATTGTGCAAAGACAAAATGCAGGCTTGGTTCATTTCGAGCTCTCTCAGGCAGGACATTTCAGAAGGATTAAGGTTATTGTGCTCCTACCTTTATTAAAAAACATAACGGCTGCATGAATATCATGAGAATTCAAACACTCCTGGTATCTTGATACCTACATATTCACTGTTCACTACGTGACCTTCGTTTCTATAGTAACAACGTACTCAAACGACAGACTCACATGACATATTCGTTCATTCATTGTCTACCGCTTATCCGATCTATTCACGGGTCACGGGGAGCCTGTGCCTATCTCAGGCGTCATAGGGCATCAAGGCAGGATACACCCTGGACGGAGTGCCAACCCATCGCAGGGCACACACACACTCTCATTCACTCACGCAATCACACACTACGGACAATTTAGAGATGCCAATCAACCTACAATGCATGTCTTTGGACCACGGGAGGAAACCAGAGTACCCGGAGGAAACCCCCAAGGCACGGAGAGGACATGCAAACTCCACACACACATGGCGGAGCCCCCAACCCTGGAGGTGTGAGGCAAACGTGTTAACCACCAAGCCACCGTGCCCCCCTGCATGACATATTATCCACATAAACATTAGAGTAATTTTTATTATATATAATATATTGTTTTTATTATAGTGATTGTTCATATTTCAAAGTTTTCTGTGATTTTATATGAATTTACAGGTGGAGTCTTCAGTTTCAGAGCTTCATAACAGTATGGGTTTGAGTATGAGGATGGGTTCATTTTGAGTCTGGTTCCTCTCAAGGTTTCTTCCTCATACCATCTAAAGGAGTTTTACCTTGCCATCATCGCCTCAGGCTTGCTCACTAGGGATGATTCTGTTTAACATTAATCTAGGACTTTTGTACTGTTTCTTATGTTCTGTAAAGCTGCTTTGAGACAATGTCCATTGTTAAAAGTGCAATACAAAGATGAACACAGTGACATAGAAAAAAAGTGTTCTTTATTGTGTTATTTACTCTCTTCTCTTCAGAGAGAAAAATAACACGTGTTGTTAGAAACTAGATTTATTTACTTACTTAATCCAGAGATAAGATAAGATAAGATAAGATAAGATAAGACTTCACAAAAATAAAATGACACAAGAAGTAATAAATAATAAATAATTAGCCTAAAAACTGAGTTTTATTTATTTATTTTTGATACAACATAATATATAAACAGGGAAAAATAAGAGTTAGTTTAAGTGCTTCTGGTAGAGGTAGGTCTTCAGTTGCTGTTTGAAGACGGCCAGTGACTCGGCCGTACGGATATCTAGGGGAAGTTCGTTCCACCACCTCGGTCCCAGAACAGAGAAGAGTCTAGATGTATACCTACCTTTTACCCTGAGAGATGGTGGGACCAGTCGAGCAGTGCTAGCGGACCTGAGGGATCTAACAATGCACATTGTCTCAAAACAGCTTTACAGAACATAAGAGATATAGTACTAAAGGTTCAAGATCAATACTAGACAAAAGTTCAACATTAATATTAGACTTATATTTCAATTTATTTGTATTTATTCCTAATGAGCAAGCCTCTGGCAACAGTGACGATGAAAAACTCCCTTATATGGTAAGAGGAAGAGACCTTGAGAAGAACCAGACTCAAAAGGGAGCCCATCATCATTTGGCTGAGTCACACAGAAAGATTTAAACAGACAAATGAATCAGGAGAACAGGTGAACACAATAGGACAACAAACCAATGACAGGATGGTGGCAGAATCAAAGCAGAAACAGAGATGGCCATATCTAAACAATATTAAACCATGCAGTGCTTGAATATAAGAAGAAGTTGCTTTCGGCTGCTCCCTGTTCGGGGTCGCCACAGCAGACCGACTGGTCCACACAACAACTTGGCAAGTGTTTTACACCGGATGCCCTTCCTGCCGCAACCCTCCCATTTTTCCGGGCTTGGGACCAGCACTGCATTCAGTGGCTGGGGTTGAGGCATTGGCTGGGATCGAACCCGGACCTTCCGCATGATAGGCGAGCAACCTACCACTGAGCCACCAATGCCTCCAGTGCTTGAATATAACACTTATATATTTAAGACTAAACGTATATAAAAGCCAAGTGACCACTTCCTTCTCTTGTTATTTTTTTTATTATATAGAGACCACAAAGAAATAAAAGTGTCTTCAATCTCAGCTTGAGGCTGACACAATGAGTTGTCCTACTACTCTTCCTCTTTCAGTGTCACTCCCTGATGGAGTTCAGCTTCTGCTCTGCATAATCAAGATGATAAGGAAGTCAACTGCCAGCTGCGTGCCAAGATCCAGCCAACGTCGACATAACAGGAGTGTGATGCAGAGATAAAAAGCAGGATGCACAGGGTGCAGTCTGACTATCCGAGCGTGTGTTCATGTGTGCGAGGATTTCTATTGTGTGCCATTCGTAAAAATCTTGAATACACTACAGGCAATTTTGTCTAACAGTGTGAACTCTGTTGGGGTAAATCATTTGATTTGTCTCCTTAAAGACATGTTCCAGTGGATCATCACACACTTGATGCACAGATATTACAGGTACTAGCAAAATAACTTTTTAGCATGATAAATCAATTTAAATATAATAACTGGTGCTACTCCACACACACACTATCAAGTATTGTTTTCTTTTCCTTGCATATATATTTAAATTTCCTGAATTTATCTGATGGAAATACTCTTCAGACATGGTAAATATTTGCACAGCACACACACACACACATTTTGCTGCGAGGTTCATTCAGCTTGTCATGTCTCATCATTTTTCACCGCATGAATGTTGAAGAAGCTGTCAATCATATCAAGTCTAATTCAAACAATTAACCTATGAACCCACAACCATATGGAGGCTTATGACGCAACACTGTGTTGTGGGTCCATTATGACAAAAACACTCCTTCTAGCACTAAACAACTTTTTTTCCCATCTTGTGCTTGTATTCAATAATGAAGACATAAAAAGAAAGCACGCTACCTTTCTTGATCAGTTGCTTCTTTCTTAAATGCAATATTTTTATTTGAATAGAGAAATTATAGCACTTTTTTTAGGAAAGACTTGAAAAAAATTTTTTTGAATCACTGAGGAAATTATTTTATATTTCCAAAATTTGTGTTTGTTGGTTTAGTTGAGTTGAAATTTTGCATTATTAAATAATGGTGGCTTAACTTCTTTACCAGAACACTGAAATCGATTTTCTTATCTGACATTTTCATTCAGTAAAAACAACTGAATTGTTTTATCATTATTTCCTTACTAGAAATAAATTAAATAAAATTATTTACTTATCTTGTCTTACAGAATAAGATCATTTTAAGCTTAAATAAAAAAAATAGAATCTTAAATTTGCTCAAAATCTTAAAAAAATAGAAATATTTATCTACCTGTTAATATTAGAAAAATGGATTATAAGGGTATACAGTCACATATGGTTGGTAATCCAGTCCAATTTTTACTTCTACATCCGTATACTTATACACGTTTTAAGCAACAGTGAGCAAAGACTATAATAATAATCTGACAGCTTTAATTATTATTTAAATATATTCTGTTAAAACTGCATCATAAATAACAGTTCATTAAAAAACATTCATTCATTCATTGTGTACCGCTTATCCGAACTATTCTTGGGTCACGGGGAGCCTGTGCCTATCTCAGGCGTCATTGGGCATCAAGGCAGGATACACCCTGGACGGAGTGCCAACCCATCGCAGGGCACACACACACACACCCTACGGACAATTTAGAGATGCCAATCAACCTACAATGCATGTCTTTGGACTGGGGGAGGAAACCCCCGAGGCACGGGGAGAACATGCAAACTCCACACACACATGGCAGAAGTAGGAATCAAACTCCCAACCCTGGAAGTGTGAGGCAAACGTGCTAACCACTAAGCCACTAAGCCATATTAAATATATAAGCCATATTAAAAATATAATAATAAATTAATAATTTACAGCAATTCAATTCACATCTCATTGTGTAGAGATCTCATGGCCCCAAGGTCAAAAAACTATAATGCAAAAAAAAAAAAAAATAAAAAAAAAAATAAAAAAAATAAATAAAAAAAAAAAATAAATAAATAAATAAATAAATAAATAAAAAATCACTTGTTTTCACAGTGGTGCAGAGAAGTGAAAAAAAAATGCATTGGCAGTTTTTCCAATAATAGTTTTTTTTTTTGGTTTAGTATTTGCACTACGTACTCACATCCACACTGTATGAATGATGAGAGTCTTCTGTACTAACCCCTGCTCGTCATTCTGCAGGCTATATGAACTGCATGCCACTTATAATAATAAGCGGATCGCAGAGTTCATATATTTTCTAGTGTATTAAAAACCCAGTGCCCTTTAGTTGTTAGGTTTTCAATATATGTCTTATCCGTGGCTTTGAAAGTGACAAGTGGTTGAATAGGGACAGGATGACTGTTTACACTCGTTGAAGCCATTACACCCGCTCTCTAATGCATACTGAACAGCTTGCACGGGGGTAAAAATAGCTGTTTTTCAATACTTTTCATGCAACTCACATTAAAAAAGGACAGATATTACACTCCAAAGGAAAAGAAAAAAAAAACAATTATATTCCTTTGACACTTTTTTGCTTTGATTTAAAATGCAGAAATGGTAGCTCAGTGGTTGAGGCATTGGACTACTGATCATGAGTTCAAATCCCATGCACAACTAAGATGAACCCTTGAGCATGGCCCTTAACCTTCAACCACTCAGTTGTACAAATGGGATAAATGTAAATTGGTCTGGTTAAAGGTGTCTGTTAAATTCAAGATTCAAGATTCTTTTATGGTGTCTGTTAAATACAAGATTCAAGATTCTTTTATTATCACTATACTGAATGCATCGAAATTAGAGCAGTTCTTACAGTGCAATTTAGACATAATTTGGCGCAAACTATACATCCATTTTAGCAAATAATGAAATAAAAACAACTGCAGTCAAGGCAATAGTAATAAATAATTCACTTATTGTAAGTGATGTATAAGGTACAAATAAGTATGTACTATTTATATAGATATACATAAGTTATTGCACAATAATCAAACATAGGGATTTGCATATAATGAGAGGGTATTAATATATCACAGTCTATTGGTTTGTGAAGTGAAGGACCTAAAAGTGATGTCCAGGGTGAGGAGGGTCATTTAAGTTCTTTAAATGTAAAGTAATTAACATTCATTCTCCTCTCTCCAGGGAAGTCCTATCCCAGGACTTTCAGGGCACAAGGCAGGTTACACCCTGGACAAGATGCCAGTCCATCACAGGGCACTGCAGTTAAGATTTCTGGCAACAGATCAAGTGTTGAAGTAATCGATGACGATCAAATTGTCACCAATTTGTCATAGATTTCTTGAACCACTCTTTACAAATGTGGTAAGTGGAAAAGCATCTCCAAATACACAACATATTGAGGTGGGTGGGCTACAACAGCAGAACATCACATCAGGTTCCACTCCTATCAGCTTGAAAACAGAGGCTACATAGGGCACAGATTGACCGAAAATGGTAAATGAAATATGTCTCCTGGTCTGCAACGTGCAGATGAAAGGGTCAGAATTTGATATCAACTGAATGAATCCATCAGCTTAACCTTCCTTGTGTTAACAGTTCAAGCTGGTGGTGGTGTAAAATTGGTGTGTGAGGAATGTTTTCTTTGCACACACTGGACTCCCAGGAACTAATCAAGTATCATTTGAATGGCAAAACTTTTATGGACACATTTGTCTTACCTATTATATATTAAAAACCCGCAGTAGTTCCAGCATAATAATGCACCACATCATGTACCCATAATAATACACCACATCATGTACCCACATCATGTCCCCTGTGTCCAATAGAGCACCTTTGTGTCATTTGATAGGATGTAAGATTCATAGCATGAAGGTGCAAGACACTAAAAGAACAATAAAATCTATGTATTGAAATAGCTGAAGATGACACACAAGTGTCCACAGCTGCACTGAGGCATATGGGTTACTTAACAGAAAAATTTTATTTGCTAATATAACGCAATTACAGAATGCTGAAGCATTTACAATCATTACCTCCTGCACAGTAGCGACATTCACAGCTGTGGCTAAAACTAATCTGCACCTAATGAGCTAAGAGTTTTCCCCGAAGGACAGGTGCTCTCCAGGAAAGCCTAACAAAGCTCAGAGTACTTCTCATTATCTCATTTGGTCTCCTTTTTTAATAGGCTCCTCATGACCTGGTCCAGCATTAAGCTCAATTGTTCCAAGGCTTTAGCTTCATTGCCAAAGCTCATATGAGTCCACATGGTCTTAGATGGTGAATGCGATGCTGGCTGAAAGCAAAATGACCACACTGAGACACATTACATATAATTATATTGAAATATTTGTGATGTGTTTAGCAATTTTGACACTAAGTAGATGGTTGGTGATATATATTATTTGTTTTATTTCTCTATGAAGTCAGAAGGGCTGGAACTGGATATCGGTCAGGTTTTGCTGTTAGCTCCTGAAAACAAAAGAACAAGAGAATCTTTTCTCATGCACCTTCTTGCAGGACTTAATGAGAAATTCCAATATAGAAGAAATGAGACATACATAATGGACTCAAACGTCCAGAATGCAATACAGCTATACATCCCAGATGATAAGCATGATCATGCCGATGGCTATTTCAACATGAAATTTAACACTTTAGAAGCAATCAGGCCCAGCTAAAGGACTTAAGCGCCGCTGAATCACTTTCTTAAGCTATTTTAACACATATTTATGCTGAAAGTCACCAATCGCTGTATTATAAAGTCACCAGGAGATGTTCCTACTACTGGTTGCCATAGTAGCAATATTTATCAATGGGTTGTGCAACTAGCATTCCACTTGACAACAAATCAGTTTTCTTGCCGCTAAAATGAAGCATTTTGGACATTGTATATAAAATTCACCAGTGTATATCTGCATCATATCATACAAGATCATGTCTTCATTCCTACTAGTCACTGCACCAAGTCGCTCCATATTTGCATAAACTTTGTCGCAGTGGACACGCCCATATCTGGTAGCAACTGAAGTCGTCAGCTGTCATTGTAAAAGTATGAAAGCATTAGGTAATGTAATGTACAAGCATTAGATGAAGCAATAGATCAGCTGGTAGTCGAATGGAATTGATGGTGATGCAGAAAACTGTTAAGCAAAGAAAAAAAACAATATGTCAACAAAAGTTTTTATATAATGAAACAACTTTCATTCTAAAATAAATCTTGAACACTATTGAAAATGTCCTATTATACATCCAGTACATGCCACTTGTCCAGGTTGGATTTTTTCCTTTTTGTTTGCATTCTGATTAAAGAGGCTGTTTGAGAAGTGCCAGAATCTCTATTCACCCTGTATGAAATCACATTAGAAATGGGGCAGGTGCTTGAGCTCCAGTGTGGCTCAAACTTGTGCCCTCAAATTACCAATGAAAATGAAGGCTTGCCGCTCCAACGCCGCTCCAGTGTCACAGCAGCGCTCCCTTTCAGAGTGCCGCAGGTGGAGAGGCAAAGATGCATTGAGCAGGCTGATCGGGTCACGGAGAGCAGGACTGACTGACTGAATGACGCTTTATAGGAGCAGAACAACAGAATAGTTATTCAAATCTCTACTCAGCATGTGGGCTGCTGCTTGTTTGAGGGTGTACCTGATTCAAATAGTGAACAAACAAACAAACAAATAAATAAATAAATAAATAAATAAATAAATACTAACTCACATTTATGCAACATTTATGCTGCCATCCCTTGTACTAAAAACTTCACTTACTACACACAAAAGCACAAATAAACATCATTCTACTCGGAATTCCTGGTTCCCAGAAACACATTTTCCATGCATTGCATTATTTTCTACCTGATAAAACCTGACTGTACATGATTGTTTGCATATGTGTTGTGGAGTGATTATTATTGTTAGTTTAGAATTCCATTCAGTTGAATTTTATTAAAGCAATAAACTTATGAGAACTCTTGAGGTTGTTGACATGAGGTTGTGGAAAAAAAAAACCCCTGAAAAGCTTCAAATGATAAAATTGGTACTGAATATTTAGTAACACTTTGCAATAACAGCATATGAATAATCATGTAGTAATAACCTGAGTTAGTACAAACCCGATTCCAAAAAAGTTGGGACGCTGTACAAATTGTGAATAAAAAAGGAATGCCATAATTTACAAATCTCATAAACTTATATTTTATTCACAATAGAATATAGATAACATATCAAATGTTGAAAGTGAGACATTTTGAAATGTCATGCCAAATATTGGCTCATTTTGGATTTCATGAGAGCTACACATTCCAAAAAAGTTGGGACAGGTAGCAATAAGAGGCCGGAAAAGTTAAATGTACATATAAGGAACGGCTGGAGGACCAATTTGCAACTTATTAGATCAATTGGCAACATGATTGGGTATAAAAAGAGCCTCTCAGAGTGGCAGTGTCTCTCAGAAGTCAAGATGGGCAGAGGATCACCAATTCCCCCAATGCTGCGGCGAAAAATAGTGGAGCAATATCAGAAAGGAGGTTCTCAGAGAAAAATTGCAAAGAGTTTGAAGTTATCATCATCTACAGTGCATAATATCATCCAAAGATTCAGAGAATCTGGAACAATCTCTGTGTGTAAGGGTCAAGGCCGGAAAACCATACTGGATGCCCGTGATCTTCGGGCCCTTAGACGGCACTGCATCACATACAGGAATGCTACTGTAATGAAAATTACAACATGGGCTCAGGAATACTTCCAGAAAACATTGTCGGTGAACACAATCCACCGTGCCATTCGCCGTTGCCGGCTAAAACTCTATAGGTCAAAAAAGAAGCCATATCGAAACATGGGCCATTTCTCTGGGCCAAGGCTCATTTAAAATGGACTGTGGCAAAGTGGAAAACTGTTCTGTGGTCAGACGAATCAAAATTTGAAGTTCTTTTTGGAAAACTGGGACGACATGTCATCCGGACTAAAGAGGACAAGGATAACCCAAGATGTTATCAGCGCTCAGTTCAGAAGCCTGCATCTCTGATGGTATGGGGTTGCATGAGTGCATGTGGCATGGGCAGCTTACACATCTGGAAAGGCACCATCAATGCTGAAAGGTATATCCAAGTTCTAGAACAACATATGCTCCCATCCAGACGTCGTCTCTTTCAGGGAAGACCTTGCATTTTCCAACATGACAATGCCAGACCACATACTGCATCAATTACAACATCATGGCTGCGCAGAAGAAGGATCCGGGTACTGAAATGGCCAGCCTGCAGTCCAGATCTTTCACCCATAGAAAACATTTGGCGCATCATAAAGAGGAAGATGTGACAAAGAAGACCTAAGACAGTTGAGCAACTAGAAGCCTGTATTAGACAAGAATGGGACAACATTCCTATTCCTAAATTTGAGCAACTTGTCTCCTCAGTCCCCAGACGTTTGCAGACTGTTATAAAAAGAAGAGGGGATGCCACACAGTGGGAAACATGGCCTTGTCCCAACTTTTTTGACATGTGTTGATGCCATGAAATTTAAAATCAACTTATTTTTCCCTTAAAATGATCCATTTTCTCACTTTAAACATTTGATATGTCATCTATGTTGTATTCTGAATAAAATATTGAAATTGGAAACTTCCACATCATTGCATTCTGTTTTTATTCACAATTTGTACAGTGTCGCAATTTTTTTGGAATCGGGTTTGTATTTACTTAAACATGAATTAATAATGAGCATGAATAAACATGAATTAACATGAATCAACAACGGCATATACTAATTATTAGCTAACGAAGCATTTTAACAACGTCGTTTTAACAATGCTCTCTCACTGTTAAGCTATCATTGTAGCTCTCTGTCAGTTCTTTGCCTCCTTTGTGGTGTTTTGGGAAACCGTGTTTGAAAATCTATGCTTGATTGACAGTTTTAAACAAAGGAACATGGGTGTGTGCTTTTGTAAATCTGGCTTGAACTAGAATTTTTTTCATCTTCGATCCTATGAAAACATTTACACACGCTTGAACACGTTTGTAAAAGATATTAATTGAAGCCTGATGTCTGAAGATCAAACTGTTCTTGTAGAATTGCAATGCATCCTTGGATCTGTAAATCAAAGCCTTGATAAATTTATTACAAAATCGTGTTAAGCTAATTTAGCAAAATCCCTGTAGCTCTGAAGAAAACAAGTTGAGTCATAACAGCATGTCACCTTTAATTCTCGTTTGGTACGTTTTATGTCATTTGACTCGGTGGCTGTAGAGGAAATGAAAGAGCCTACCAATGTAATAACACTAATGGCTTTTTGGATTTCCCAAGCGCCAATGGGTCTGTTTGACCTCCATCGCTTCATGCTAACAAATGCATGCAGTCTAGTGCTCCAGGGACTACACAACCTAGATTATCATTTCATTTCCACAATGCCAATCAATCCTTGTAAACAGGAGTGCTCTCTGGATAAACCTTTGGCAGATTGGAGTGTGTGTCTTGAGAGAGTCGTTAAGTTGTCATTGGACAGACAAAAGAGAGCTTGAGGAACATCTACCTCACGTACAGTACGTCAAGTTGTCTACTGTTGTCAGTTTGTGTCATCTGTTGGAACGTGGCTGCACCAGGGAACATAGATAAGATATAAAATTTTGAGGTTGTCTAGGTAAAAGCGTACATTAGTAGCCTTGATTTCAAAGCGGGGAAATGGCTTCATTGACAGCTGAAGCTTGCTAGTGGCTATAAATAAATTGAATTCGAAAGAATTTGCAAACCTAGCTTCATTATATCACATCTCTTTACTAAGATCATTATTCATATTTAGATTTCAATATGAGACCCGGTCCACCAAACGGAATCATTTCCAGTTCCTGTAAACAGCACACACAAAAAGCAGTTGATAAGAGTCATGAAAAAGCAATACCCAGAGTGGAAAGGACACTATGTAAATAACACTTTTCTTAGTATGTTCCAGGCATAGAAATTGCATCCCTGAAAATCTCCAGGCAGCCTGATGCTTAGAATTCATCGACCTTCACGTGTCAGAAATGCCACCGGCTTACAGCACTGTAATGTAGCGCCTTTTCTTGTGTCAGAAACGAGGCTGTTTTGTGGCTGTAATGGACACACTCTGAATGTGTTTTTATCATTACTGGCTCCAGACTGACATTTCACATGTCTAAAGCACTGCTAGGGGAAGAAAAAAAATGCTGTACTCTCCATTTTTGTTTTATATAAATAAATAATGAAAATACATTAAAAAATGGTAGGCCATTTGGTTTACCATTACACTGGTTTGCTTGACAAAATGACAAATAATTGCCACCACATACAGAAGCATATAGCTATAGAGACGATGGTCAGGTTCGTGCGTAGAAAGAGATGCGTACTGGAACATCCTTGAGAGCTTGGGGAAGTAAAATCGGTTCTGCTCTTGGATTTTGCGAATTTAAAGCCTGAAGTGGGAAATCAGATTGCGATGGAAGTATATAAAGCCAGCGAGTCATTAAGCTCACACTTGTCTACTGAAATTAATGTAAAACATAGGAGAAAAATCCTTCTCTCCTTCTCTGGATTATGAACCGTGCAATAGAGAAAAGAGGTTGTCAGATATAAGACAGATGTATATTTGGCAGCAAGATAAAACAAGAATACAAAAAGGCTTCTGATCCCATATTGCTTGTGCAAATTTAACCAATCCATTCTTGTTCTGTGTGTCACTCTGTGTTTTGTATTTGTGTGTGTGTGTGTGTGTGTGTCTCTTCATGGTGTTGTGCTTTTTCTGCTGGTTTGTTGGTGTGTTCTGAGCCTGTCGTGTTTATTTATCACCAGCCTATGTATTTATCTTTCATTTATTTCCACAGAGTACTACGTTAGAAAGTTCTCCACTCTGTGTACTAAAGTCATTGTCTTGGCTTTCTAGTTAACAGAAGATAGCAACAGAAACTAAATGCGTGTGATTAAAAACTGATCAGTATACAATCCAGGTACGAGACACATGAAATGATCAGGTGTAAGTGTCTCTCTGGGGCAATAAAGTATACAAAACCTAAAGTTCATTACAGTGCAATTTCTTTACAACATTTCTAGATAATGTTTAGTATATTTTCATTACAATTACACTGGATATCTTCACATGTTTCACAGAGGCCTTCAGGGTGTGAGCCAAAATGACAATGCATTTGGAGATATCTATAGTATGATTCCCTTTGTCTTGTGTTCCAGCTACATAGCACGATGCTGCCACCACCGCGCGTCACTGTGGTAATGGCAATATCGGTGGATAAGCTGCATTATTTTTTGCTTGATTTTAGAATTATGCATCAAAATTTCCACTCTGGTGTCGTCAGGTTTATCATCAGATTTAGGGAGGCTTGGAGATTTTTATTTATTTATTAATGTATTATATATAATTTATTATAGTTATTATTATTATTATTATTATTATTATTATTATTATTATTATTTTTATTATTATTATTATTATTATTATTATCTTTTTTATTTTTTTTATTTATTTATTTCTTTATTTTTATAGGAAAGGACTTCTGTCTAGCTTCCCTACCCCATAACCCAGACATGAAGAATACTACAGTTTGTCATCACATACAGTAAATTTTCTTCTTGTCCTCTTGTCTATTTTGGTTCTTTTCTTGGTAATGTCTCTTACATTATGGGACCAGGTTATTCTTTTTCTTTTGTCTATTTTTTTTTTTTTTCATTTTTCACAGAAAATGTGCCATTTTTTGTGGGTGTATAAACTTTTTATTTCCATTTTAAATACATTTATTTGAGCTAGAGGTGCTATGAGTCAGAGCTCACTCTGAATTCATTTACATTTGAGCTTCCAACAAATCCAACAGTGAGGTTCATGCAAGGAATAAACAAGTTTATGCAAATATGCTCATGCTGTATGCAAACTCAATGCCTTGAAAAAAAAACATCGATTCTGATATATTCTGAATCACACATTAATCTTTGTTGTGCTTACTGCATATTTGCATATATTGTATTATCCTTTTTTTTCCTAATTTATGCATTACTAATCTCTCTTTTTTTCCCCTGAATCCTTAACCTGAAGGTTTTTTGTTCTCTGACCTTGTTATCCACTTGAGTCTGATTGGTCCTAGTCTTGTTTTATTCTCAATTTGTGAGCCAGCCTACAAAACCAAGCCCTGTGGAAAATCCTAATAAATATATAAATCTTAATACCTTAATAAAACTTACAGTCCTACACTAAACAACCGGAAAGTTGGAATAGAATCCAGACAAAATGAAGCAATACATGATTGGTACAAGATGCTCTACTGTACAAGCAGACACTTTAATGACCCCATAAGGGAAATCGTCTTGTAACAGGAAACAAACAAAGCACAATGCGCAAATAAAGAGTGCTGTGAATACATAAGGTGAAATGGAACAAACATCTACCAGTACAGTTAAATCTGGTTTATATCATCGTCATCAAATAGGTGGTCTAGATGCTTAAAAGACTCTGCCCAGGAAAAGTCTGGCAACCTCAGAGATGTGAACTGCATCTAGATGGAGTTTTAATATATGAATATGAGGGGTTTAGAAAATCAAATAAAGCAAATGAGTAACCTGAATCTGAATATGTGTAACTTGAGCTTTGTGGTTTTTCATATGTTGTCTGTATATTTGTGCAGGTTTCCTCTGGATTTTCCAGTTTCCTTTCATTCTAAATTAATTCATGGATTCTTGTGAAATCTGATGCTAACATGAGTTAAATACCAAGATATTTCAGCACGAAACCTGGTTGTCAGGAGGAGGTTCAGACTTGGCGTGAGTGGAAAGCCAAGCGAAGCCAACCAAAGCGAGTTTGCACATTTAAAAAAAAAATTTTCAGTCTGTAAAAGCTGTTTCGTAAGAGTCAACCCACGATACCAATGTTGTCTTCGGCATGTGTTCAAAAGCTAGGTGATTTTTTGGCTGTTTTTATGTTGACAGATTGGTGACGTGGGTGGTCTGTCCTATTTTTAGCCCAAGCTTGGTGGCAACTTCCTGTGAGGACCCTTGACATGGAATGCTTGGCTTGGGTTAGTTCTTTGTAAGCAGATATGCAGTTTACATACGCTTCATATTGGTAATATTGCTAATATTTTTAGGTGGCTGGAACGGATTATCTGCATTTACATTATATCTTATGGGAAAATTCGTTTCACAATATAAATTTTCGCCTTAAGATCTTGCCACCAGAACTAATTAAATTCTTATCCCGAGGTTCTACTGTATCTGCATTGCTTAACCCTAATGATAACCCTAATATGCCTTAAAGGTTAAGACAATAGTCTACCAGAAGACACAGGTCTATTGGAAGGTTGTGAGTTCATATCTTGCCAATGCTGAGCTTTTGAGCAAGGCCCTTAATCCCCAAATGTTTAGTTGTATAAGGGGATACTGTAAGTGTAAGTCGCCTTGGATAAGGGTGTCTGCAAAATGCCCTAACTGTAATAGTTTCATTGCTGATATAAATATTAGATTTCAGCCCTCACATCTAATATTCCAACTAGAAATCACACTCTTGTCATAAACATATATAGAATCCATCCCTGTAATTTTCAGGCCACAGATTTATGAGCTTTCAGGACACAAGTGGGATGATCCTATGGATCAAGAACCTGAACTTAGCCATTAATTAGACTGTCATGTGATTGGAGCAAAGTATGTCATCAAAGCCGATGCTGAAATTACATTATGAGGCCATGGAGTCAGTTTATTCTGAACTTCTAGGGAAAAAATATCATTCCTGTTACATACCCTTCTAAAGAGGCAGGTTCGAGTGACACAAATAATTCATCAGCTATAAAGTCATACTTCTTCTATTACAACACAACACAATCCCAATCCTTCATTTATTCACTTTCTGACTCACGTTTCGCTTAATCTATGCCAAACCGAAAACATGTTAATGTTTGTTTAGCTGAACCTTAGATTCAAGCCTTTAGGAAAATAGAGGATTAAATTGGTTTGGATTCAGCCTTCTGTCTTTCTGAAAAAAAAAAAAAAGATTAACTGGCTGTGTCTTTATTAAACACAGCAGTACCACTGCTAGCACACCAGTACCATAATATTTCATATTTACACAGTTGCCCTCAGTAGGCCTGCTCTATGATAAATACAGCAGTCAAATAAATTGAGAATGCAGCATGGCACTTTGAGCGTAGTTTGTTTTATCTATTTAATGAGCGGTATGAAGCAGAAGGACTGCACACTGCCTCATTTACTCATTTAACACATTGCGGCTGAACTTGGAAACATGATGCATGGTGTGCAACACAATTATAACGTACACCCCTCATCCTCCAAGGTGATATAGTTAATGTAAAAAAGTGAACCGTGTTATAAATGAACCCAGAATATAACTTAATCTTAGATTACATCATGCACCAAAGGTGAGAGAAACTGGCTCGATGACAAATACGCAGAGGTGCTGTAAAAAAAAAAAAAGGTAAAAAAAAGTAAAAAACCTCTTCTAGGCGGCTTTTGGCTTTTGCAGTCATTTAAGATTTTAGCAACACTAAAAATGGCAACACTCAGCAATAATATGTTTTTTCTTCTCTTTTTGTCCACAGCTTTGTCAATCACACAATGCCGTATATTCCTGAATACCAACATTTCCTGTTTTAAATATCATGTTAAGTGTCATTTACTGAACACCAGCCAATACCTGTATATTAATAGCAGACTCCTTTTCCCAGTTTTCAGCTGTTTGGTTTTTCTGAGCCTGTGTTTACCGTAGCCTCAGCTTCCTGTTCTTAGCTGACAGAATTGAAACATGATATGGTCTTCTGCCTCAAGGTTATGCGATCTGGAATGCTTTTCTGCTCACCACGGTTGTAAAGAGTGATGATTTGAGTTAACATAGCTTTCCTTTCAGCTCACACTAGTCTGGACATCCACCTCAGGTCTCGCATTTTGGCAACTGCTGCTAAACACAACACAAATCAGCCATTTTTAAAGTAAAAAAAATCGTTTGCTCATTTCCTCGTTTCCTCATTCTGATATATGATGTGATGTACCTGTATGACTGTACAGTATGTATTGCACTGCTGCAACCTGATTGGCTGCCTGGTGGGCGTGTATATCAGTTTGTATGATAAAACTTAGAAACCACATGACATTTGTTTCTTAACTCTCTGAATCTAAAATGTTTTCTATGCACAGAACTAAAGCTTTTAGTTTCTAATTGACCGGCTATCATGATTTTTTACATTTTGCTTTCCTTATTTAAAAGTTTCTTACAGAGTAATGTCTCTTGATTATTATGTATTTGATATTACAAATTGACTTCCATCCAGCCATCTATCCATCCATTTTCTGTCCCACTTATCCTACATGGAGTTCCTGGAAGCCTGAAGTTTATCATCAAGTGGAGTGGGGTTAAAGTGGTTAAGGCTCTGGGTTGTTGATTGGCAGATTGGGGTTCAAGCCCCAGCATCACCAAGCTCTACTGTTTGGCAAGTGAGCAAGGCCCTTAACTCTCCCTGCTCCAGGGGTGCTGTATCATAGATGCCTCTGCTCTCTGACCCAAACTTCCTCAGCTAGGATATGTGAAGGAAATTCCACTGTGCTGTAATGTATGTATGGCGATAATAAAGGCTTCTTGACCTCACTTCAAGGTGGCAGACATCCTGGATGGGGTACCAATCTATGGCATGGCACAATCTTGAGAGGCCAATCCACCTACAGAGCATGTACAGATTTAGGGGAGGAAACCAGAGTACCTGTAGAAACCTAGGGAGAACATGCAAACTCCCTCAACCTGAACCCCTTGTGGAGAACATCATCCAAAGACTAGATTTTTGGCTGTATAATAAAATATGCAAATGTACACAATATCTAAATAGCCTTATTTGCATGAAAAGAAGAGAAGATTGTGATATCTATCTTTTTTTGCACCTGTATCTCATTGTTTCTGGCTGTTTCTGTTCTTCGGAATGTAAAATGAGACTTTTTTTTATTTTTTTTATTCTGCTCATAATGAAAAAAAAAATTGATCAGAGTTCACCACAAGGCTGCAAATTAATCAACACTGGCACAAGATGGAGAAGAACAGAAGAACACCAGATACTGTTAAAGCCTCCTGAACTCTCGGAGCAGTCTTACGACAAAACAGAAAAACTCTGATGATTAACGAAATCTGTAGTTGCCACAACCGAGAGCTGTCTCTGCCTTCCGCAGAAAAACATAACCCTAAGTGAGTACTTGAAGCAAGTTTGCCATCTAACGTTAACTGTGTGCAACAGCAGTCTATAAACTTGAGGTTGATGTGACATAATATATAAAGTAGGAGTTTTAATGAGGAAGCCTGATTACAGCTATTAGAGTGGATGGCTCACTGAAATATGACACCAGTTAGGAGACGAAAAGCATCTCAATTGCTTTTGTACCTCTGAGACAAGCATTTAACTGTAATAGCTTTGGTAAATATGCTGTTTTAAAAAGGGATAATTTGAGACTAAGAACCTGTTACCAAACGTGTCACTGAAACAAGTAGATAATATAGTGTGGCTAATTCTTTACACCAAGGAATTATCCTGTCATTTTATTCAGATCGCAGACTGACCGGAATATTAAACAGACTCACAGCTTAATGAGATTTAAGCAGGCCATGCCTCTGAGCTTGATGAAGGCCCTCTATGTCTATTATCATCCAACATGCTCAAAACTCAAAATAGTTATTATTAATGATTAACGCTCTGAATATGGTCTAAAGAGAAGATCTAAGAGATTTTTTTTTAATCCATGTCTTCAGTCTGGGTCATTTGCTCTTAAATTGGTCTAAGCATGAAAATTAACATGTTCAGCGATAAGCAAGGAATGAAATAATTAAGAATGTGCTGTTGTAGGAAAATAAAAAAAAGTGGTTTATTACTGTTCTTTAACAGGAGATACTGAATGTTTTTATTCCTCTTAACCTTTTTTAAAAAGTATAAATCATCATACACAGACTATTTTAGGACAAAAATTAGTTTTGGCATTTACCTAGCGCTGAATACACCAACTTCTTACTTAAATGCGTTTTAATCCAAATGAAATAGCTTATTTGACTCTACACAGGACCAAAGCTTTATGGCTTAAAAACAGTGTCTTTTAATGTCAAAGACTTGAAATGTTCATCATTGAATAGAAGCAGAAAGTTGAGATTAGCTAAGCTACTGCTGAGACTTTGTGATTCCACTGCATTTAGACCTCATAAAAATCCAATTTAATTAAGTAATATTTTATTTAAAATATTTATTTATTTATTTATTTATTTATTTATTTATTTATTTATTTATTTATTTTTGAATTTTTGAAATTTTGAATTTATTTATTTATTTATTTATTTATTTTTATTTGTTTGTTTGTTTGTTTGTTTGAAAAAATATTTAAATGTAAAAATGTACACATTTAAATGTAAACCCTTTTCAGTTTTTTTCCCCATCAATGGCTGTATTCTGTTCTTAAATAAGAAACAGAATAGATTATATATTTATTTAAGTGTGCATATGCACACACATTCTAATGATATAACTTATTATATCATCACATTATATTATATAGTCATATTTCCATTGTATAATCTTGGTAAGAGGGTCCATATCATCTTCATCTCATCAGTCAGAATCATAATATCATTGGGGGTAAAAAAAAAACAAAAAAACAATGCTATTATAAGACCATGATTTTCTTCTTCTCATGATCTTTAGGAAATTTGTACATGTGTCTTATAGGAAACAAAAAGCACACTAATCACGGACTCACCTAGCTATCACATAGCTAACCTCTCATAGCAAGTTGGATTTGTTATGTTGTAGTGCTGGAAAGTACTAGCAAGTTCTAGATAACTAAACATGACCGAGCACATAACATGAGAACCTTGTCTGTTAGTTTTGAATAAAAAGAAGAATTTGCCTGAGTCTGAGCTTCATCCAAATTCTGTCTAGCTCAAGTGAATGATTCTTTTGGTGAACTTTGGAGATAAGAATGACCTAAAAACAATATAAAAAAACATCCAACAACCATCTGGAGGAAGTGACATAACAAGACGAGTGATGCCGAATACATCATTTAAATGTCCCGAGTAAATTGTCCTGCTCTTTGTTATGTATTTCTCCCAAGAGTATGATTAAGCAGCTTCCTGAACGCATATCACCAAACTCATTACTGTTAATGAAGACAGCTTAATGTACCATCCTAATATTTGTGCTTTGTTTGATGAGCAGGCATAATACAGCGTTTTGTTAAATGCACCATTTTAAGACATTTCACCAAACACCAGATTGTGAATGGATCAGCATGTCAGCCTCCATTAGGTGGAAATGGAGCTTAATCTTTGAGCAAATCTCTATAATTATTACATTACTGAATATTTCTATCTGCTGATGAATTTGAGAATGTTTTTGCTAAAGCATTATTGAGTGTAGGGTTTTTCTATTACACCCCAGCGATTTTGAATTCTCACATTTTTTTGAGGAGAGATGGTGTTTTATGTTTTATTATTCATTCATTGTCTACCGCTTATCCAAACTATACTCGGGTCACGGGGAGCCTGTGCCTATCTCAGGCGTCATTGGGCATCACACACACACACACAATTTAGAGATGCCAATCAACCTACCATGCATGTCTTTGGAACCAGAGTACCTGGAGGAAACCCCCAAGGCACAGGAAGAACATGCAAACTCCACACACACATGGCAGAGGCAGGAATCGAACCCCCAACCCTGGAGGTGTGAGGCAAACGTGCTAACCACTAAGCCACCGTGCCCCCCATGTTTTATTATTATTTGTTTTATTTCTTAGCTTTTTTAATTCTTGTTGTTATTTCACACAAGAAAACATGTAGAATCATTTAGATGGTGAACAATGACAGAAGGAGTCTCCAGTGTCAGTGCTTTTTGGAAAACTCAGTGACTTTTCCGCCGCAGGAAAGGTTTCAGGACCGAATAATTTTTGGTCTTTCTGTAAGATGAAAACATCATGATTTAAAAATAAAAATAAAAAAGTGGTGGATGAAGAACACAGCAGAAGAAGATAACATCGAACTTCACTCCACAGCCAAGAAGATAATCTGTGTGTGTGTGTGTGTGTGTGTGTGTGTTATTGAGAGTCTTTATATTAATTAAAGCTTCTATGTTTTGAGCAAGTCTCCACTGTGGCTAGACAACTTTAATTAAAGTAAAAGCATTAAGATGTGAGACCACCCTTTGTGGCCTTTGCCGCCCACGGAATAACATTTATATTACACATATATTTGAAATTTTCTTTATGAAGTTATGAGTTTATTGAGTTGAACCTACTATATGCCCGACTTCTGTTGACTACAGTTAGATAAAAATATCCAGTCCTTTGCACAAACAGGTTAACAATGTATAAAAAGAGCATGACCTGGACGCCGACAGGAACAATGCATGTGGAAATCTGTGGGAAGATGTGAAAAAATTGCCAGTGCTTCAACTCATATAATAAATATTGCCTAGCACTGATATCACTCACAAAGTTGGAGGGTTGAGTGTCCGGGGAATGAACTGGACATGATCGGGGAAAGATGTCAAGAAGTCAGAGTTTCTGAAGCAGAAAAAGAGTTTGAACTCTTTCCTGTTAGTTTCCTGGTTGAGATTTTCTGGCAGTTATTGTAGCACATATTACTGCTACCTAAGGGCATTTAATCACAATTTCTACTACTACTACAACTACTACTAAATCATCATTTTCATCACCATCATCATAATCCAAAAAAATTAAACAAACCTCATAGTATATAAAATGGTTTATAAAAAACTACTAGTGAAGAAGCAGAAAACAGAGAATACATTTCTATGAATGATATTTAATATATCATATAATGAAATAAATAAATAGCTCATTTAAATTATATCAAAATGTTTTTTATTTTGTTAATTATTTTATTGTGTTTAATGTAAAATTTTAATTAGAAATTACAATTTATAGGGGGGCACGGTGGCTTAGTGGTTAGCACGTTTGCCTCATACTTCCAGGGTTGGGGGTTTGATTCCCACCTCCGCCATGTGTGTGGAGTTTGGATGTTCTCCCCGTGCCTCGGGGGTTTCCTCCGGGTACTCCGGTTTCCTCCCCCGGTCCAAAGACATGCATTGTAGGTTGATTGGCATCTCTAAATTGTCCGTAGAGTGTGATTGTGTGTGTGTGCCCTGCGATGGGTTGGCACTCCATCCAGGGTGTATCCTGCCTTGATGCCCAGTGACGCCTGAGATAGGCACAGGCTCCCCGTGACCCGAGTATAGATCGGATAAGTGGTAGACAATGAATGAATTACAATTTATTAGTAAGATATTTAAACCAAATAAATGAGATTAAATTGTTTCCTCCTTTGCAGCTAAAATAACCTCTACTCTCCTGGGAAGGTTTTCCACAAGATTTTGTAACATGGTTGTGGTGATTTGCTTATTCAGTGGATGGCAAAAAAAAGACAAAAAGAAAAAAATCTCCCCTTTCTGTGCATGTCTTCACAGGCACTTTTAGACGCCAACGTTGAGATTCCGCTTCATTCATAATGTTACAGCTCTATCTGCAGGATAAGTCGAATACTGCAGCTTATTTCCCTCAAACGCACTTTCTTTAACATTTTATTAATAGACAGTCAGTTGATACATTTACATTTCTAGCATTTGGCAGATGCTCCTATCCAGAGCAACTTACAATTTATCCCATTTTTATACAACTGAGCAATAGAGGGTTAAGGGCCTTGCTCAGGGGCCCAACAGTGGCAGCTTTGTGGAGCTGGAATTCAAACTCACAACCTTCTGATCAGTAATCCAACACCTTAATCACTAAGCTACTGTCACAGAACTGGTGATGTGAGGAGACGGAAGCACGCTGGTCGTGCCAGTGTAGAAATATCAGACCCAACGCGGAGTTAGACGGCGGACAGGGGTTTTATTAAATAAAAGAACATGCAGCACACAGACGTAACACAAAGACGATGACTAGCAAACTAAAGGAGACAGACGGCCACTATAAATAAGACACATAATCATAGACACATTAGGAACAGGTGAACAAAGGCGGAGACACATTAGGAAGGCGTGGCTAGACAAACACATGGCTAAATAAACAAAACCCCTGCTGAAGGCCCCCTAGTGGTCCATCGGGGGCACTTGCCCCCGTAACAGCTACCACATCCCCACATACGGCAACATCAACTAAACATGGCTCTCATGAACTTGCAGGCTATTCTACACAAAACAAATATCCCATGATCTAATAATGCAGATAAAATATATAATATAATATAATATCTATCTATCTATCTATCTATCTATCTATCTATCTATCTATCTATCTATCTATCTATTTCTACTTTATAATTTCTGATCCTTTCTGTTGGCTGTGGTTAAACTGTAATTAAGACCTTGCTGCAATTGTAGTTCATGTTTTGTATTGCAAGTTTCTCTCTCTCTCTCTCTCTCTCTCTCTCCCTTCCCCTATCTATCTATCTATCTATCTATCTGTCTGTCTGTCTGTCTGTCTGTCTGTCTGCCTGCCTGTCCGTCCGTCCGTCCGTCCATCCATCCATCCATCCATCCATCTATCTATCTATCTATCTATCTACGTTTTGTTTATTTGTTTTCATATCGATGTGCATCGATTTATCGACGTATTTATGTATTTTTTATACTACTGAATGACTGTGTACACTGGATCTGAGAGATCTAACGGTTGTATATAGCGTAAATGAATACACAAATGAACAGAAGAAGAAGAAGAAGACAAACAACAAACATGAAAACAACACAAACAACAAAAACACCCAATCTTCTTCAGGCACAGAACTTTCTGGGCGTGCTCTCATGAATGATTCATTAACGCGTCAAGGTGGGCGGGATTTATGTATCCGGAAGTGAAGTGTTGACGTTACGCTATTCCCTTCCACCCGTATTCTGACAAATTCAGGCTGCTTCGTTGGGATTGGTTAGGAGCATTCCGACTGCGGTGTGATGTTTGGGTTGTAGCTGATTGGCTGAGACATATCACTGGCGAGGGACAGGTTGCAAAAGCGACCAATCTTTGCGCAGGAGGCGGTATTTCTCTGAATACGGGTGGACGAGAAAAAACAACGCGTTGACGTTGAGTCACCCCTGACCAGCGTACCCGTTAGATAGCTGACAACAAACTGAAATGACGGCGGATATATCCGAATGATTACATGCGTTATCCCAGTTACGATATCAGTTTAAACCTCGGAGATCTACTGCGTCAGAAGATCGTGTTGCCAAAATGATGGAAGAAATCGACAGATTTCAGGTCCCACCAGTGAACTCGGAGATGCAGCCGCTGGTGAGTAGCATGATCACTTCTGCACCGGTGCATAAACAGCAGGATCACGTCTGGCTCTCTCTCTCTGAGTACATCAGAAAAAACAGGGCAGAATGTGAAAAGAGTATTATCGCAAGGCTAGCAAGAAATCTCAGTGTTCTGAAACAAAAAAGAAAGCCTGGACTGGTCACTAGGCTGAGAATGGAGGAGTATTGCAGTGTGGACATCAGTGATATTGTTTACAGATGATCAGAGCAAACGCCAGTGTTTCTCCAGCTGTGTGTTGTCTATCACTAATATTGCATTTACAAACATAGACATTTTACACATAACAACGGTTAAGTATCCTTGAGGAAAACTGAAATAACTTGAAACATACATATCTAACCTAAAAACAAAAATCTACAGCATGTTTTCTTGTTGACTATTTTGCCAACCCCCTATAACTTAACTTTACCTTTAAATAGAAGCATAAATATACTTCTAAAAAAATCTTATTTTATGACTAATATGTGACATGTCATGCTTGAAACATCCTTTTCCACGAGTCAGCCATTATAGGTTTTTTTTTTTTTTTAATGTAGATTTCAGTCTCACAAATTAAAATTCACCCCTGTGAAATATTTGGAGTATTCCAGAAGTCACATGTTCGTCATCAGAATTTTCTGAAGATCATGCGAAGAAGAAAAGCGAGTCCGTTTATCATTTTTTCTTTATTTTATTATTAATTTTATGGTGATTTTGATTGATTGAAAGTACAACCTTGTTACCCAAATTATAGATTAAAAATGAAGTATTAATTAAAAAAAAAGGAATAAAGGAGCAATAGTTGATTTATAATTTTTTTTTTATAATTATATAAAATAATATAAAATATTTTATAATTATTTTTATTATATTTTTTAGATTTCTTACTTCTTACTACAAATAACTTACTTTTTCATATATATATATATATATATATATATATATATATAAAACCAACATAACCTCTAAGTGTGAAAGAATCGCTTGGCTTATCTTACCTAATAGACCTTCAAGTAAATGATTAGAAAGTCTAGAATGTTTTAGTTGCTAGTTAACCACAGTTACTAATTCTACTAAGTTGCTAAGAATTCTATTCGAATTCTTAAAAAAAAAGAAAGAAAGAGAGCAAGAAATAAAAACGATCCTGGTGATTACTTTTCTATAACAGCAGCTCTGACTGTAATTCCAGCTGCTAAGCAACACACGTTCTTATACATTATCATCATAATATTCTCGTGTTTCTATTCTGCCTTGGACGTGAGGCGTCAAAGCCTGAGAACGATGTCATTTTTGATCGCCATCCAAAGTGGAGAAAAATCCTTTTGTTAGCAACAAGCTAGCCTATTAACTGTTACAGCTTTAACAAGTGAAAATTTCGCTATGTTGATTGATCTAAAAGAAAATAATACAATTACTTGTATATACTGAATGATGTAACTCATTTGCAGTATTAAACTCCCCCTGAAACATCTGACGTCATTCTATGTGATGACATAATTTCCAACGAAACAGGAAGTCAGGGCAGGACACATCAATTGGCTCCTCCTACTTAGAGCTTTCTTCACAGCCCAGGCTAAGCCGTATTTGACAGTAGTTGTGCTCAAGACACTTCACTTCTAGATTGCATTTGATTGGACTGAAAATTTGACGAGAAACCAAAATGTGAAAGGATTTCATTAAAATGTCTGATGTGTACTGGTGATAGCGTGAGAGAGATGGACAGAGAGATAGAGAGAGACTGTAAATCTTGAATGTGTATAACTTCCGAATGTGAATCTTATCATTGTTTTGGAGCAGACTTGCTTATAAAGGTATTCCTACTAAAAGCATCAAAACTCTATTCACAGAGTCTTGTATGTCAGATGCTCAGCATAAACAGATGTAGTGTTAAAAAGTTCAACTGAGAATTTATCGTAAGGAGTCTCCAGTAACAGACATCGAAAAGTCTTTAGATCGGACAACGAGAGGCTAGTGAGGGAACGATTTTCGAAAAACAACTATAAAACAGTAAAATGTACCTCCTGTTGTTCTTTAACAAGTCAGTAATTCTTGCTGTTGGGTAATCTCTGTAGTAGAAAAAGTGCGAAACATATTAGGACATTCTGTTATTGGCAAATAATCAATGGCAACAAAAAAAAATCCTCATCTTAGTAAGATAAAGCGCCCAGAATGGATAATAATCTAGCACGGTTGTCACTTCGGTCCTGAGCTTTAGTATTGCATAAGCTTTTCTTGGCCTGGGATATGAAAAGAAGGACTCTTCACTTAGTTAAAAGGCTTATCCTATGGTGAAGCGGGAAATAGAATTGCTTAATTAAAGATGAAAGTAATTAAGTTTTCTGTAGACTTAGAGTAATTTATCAGACTATTCCAAAGGTTTAATCACACTATTGACTATTGCACTGCAACTGTCAGCGTGAGATAATACTTCTGCTGAATTTGCAAAGAGATTTCACTTTTGCTGAACGCGGACAGAAACGAGACGTCAGGCCTGTTATTAGACTGTAATGGATTAATCTGACTAAAATGAGAATGACGACTGACAGAAAACGTATTTCACCAGGGGGAAATATTAGAGCTGTAGCCTTTCTTGTCATTTGACGTGTCTGTGTATCGAGCGATACCTAAAAGTAGTTTGAAAGTGCTAATGTTTTTTGCCATGAATACCGCCTGTAGTACGTCAGATGTAATAAACACTTCAGCTTGATAAACCCACACTCCTTTTTCTAAAATATTTAGCTCAAATCAGGTTTACATGGGTTTGAAATAAAACACTGTTTCCCTGTTTTAAACTAGCATAGCATTTAGCGCTAATAGCACACTCTGTCTTCTCTCTCTCTCTCTCTCTCTCTCTCACTCTCGCTCTCTCTCTCTCTCGCTCTCTCTCTCTCTTTCTTTATCTCACTCAAAAAGTGTGAAAATACAGGATTCAAAAACACATTTGAGCTACAGAGAGCTGACACAGTTAACTAGCAGCAAAATGCTAAATAAAACACCTCATGCTTCAGACACACTCTTCAGTGGAACTAACAGGGTTGCCAGAGTTGCTTTCTTTACACCATAGCGGGTTGTTTTGAAACAACAAACAGAAATGCGTGTTCACCACAGTGAGCTTATTTCCGAAACTACATTTTTTTTCTGATTTTTGGGACTACTTAGTTAGTTTTTGAGTTTTATTTAGAGTAGAAGTTTTGCTGAAACCTGGCAACCCTGTACACTAACTAGTTTAATTAGACATGTTTAATTTTTGTTAAACCCATAGCTTTTGTGAGCAAATCATATCATGCACACAGTGACATCATTATTATTAATTATTAATAATTATAGTATTATTAAGTTATTATTATTATTATTATTATTATTATTATAATGTTGAATGTTTTTTTTATCCTTTTCTTTTTTGCTTTACCGAAAATGTTTGTATATTACTACAGCCTCATGCAATATGTCCCTAATGATTGAGAAATTATTAGAAATAGAAATATTATAGTAAATAATATTTCTCCCAAAATAGGATTAGTAAGCTAGCCTGGTCAAGAAAGGCTAAGACTTGGTTTAATCTAAAAAACATATTCCTTATTACTGTATTATTATATACACTATATACACATACCCAGCTAATATATACCCAATATACCCTTCATCTTTCTGCTGTTTTTACGAGTAATTTCTTATTTTTCTTCTTTAGCAAGTGACCTAAAAGCTGAGCAGTTTGTTATGTCTGAAATCACATCAATCCACTTCACTCAATCTTCCACTTCCATAGCGATCAATCTTCCAGTCTGTGCACTTGACACGAGTGTGTGTGTGTGTGGGTGTGTGTGTGTGTGTGTCTGAGTGCAGTGTGTGTAGTGTGTTGAGCTCAGCTTGACATTTGCTCATTGAAATGGAGCTGGGATGCGGTGACAGCCTGGGGTGAGATTGTGCCTCTCTTTCATCCTGTCCTGCTATTCAGAGAGCCAGCTGTACCCTGTGCTACACTTTTCTCATGCTAATTCCAGATTTAAGGCTATTGTGTGTAGACCTTAAAAATGGGTTGTGGCTCAATGGGTGGAATTATTGTTATCTATCGCTAGACTACTGCGCTGTCTGATTCTCAGATCTGATTTGTCAGAAGGTATCGGTGCTGAGGGGAGTTCTGGTTTGTAACTACTGATACTTGAGTGAGACTTTAATGACAGAGTTGTATGATATTTTTGGAAGGAGTGTCTCGAGTGTCAGTGCTTTCTAGAAGGGATGGACGATACCACAATATCTCATGTGTATTTTTTGTGGTAATGATCGCAAAATAGCAACATTCATCATTTTTTCGACCTTGTTGCTGGTTGATGTTTTCTCCTTGTGCAACTTCTGGCTTTTCTGACATTCTGATCAGTGTTTTTGCTTGATATAGTGGAACAAATCTGATGTGTTTCCACCATTTGTTCATATAGGATTTTAACACACTTTACCAATCACAGATGTCTGATTCACATCTGGTCTTCTGTATCTCAACCACTCCTTTGTTGAGGATTGATTCTTCTACTTATTGTCTAGGGTTGGAGCTCTCCCTTCTGATTGGGAACAACTATTTGTGATTGTTATAACATACCTGATAATACGAACCAACTTATTTTCAAGACGTTCTCAGGCATTAAATGTAACTATAAATGGATTATGAAGTATAAGAGTAATAAAATATTCAACTTTGGAGAGGTGATATTAACCTTGTTTTGTTTCAGACCTTTTCATACCAACATATTATTGTTTTTGGACTCGGTTTCCTGTCACTTAGTAGGACGTTAAACTAATACATCACCTTAAATTTATCTTATTTGCAGTCCAGCTGGGTTAGCACTGAACACACACTGAGAGAACAGACAAGGGTCAGAAAGGTGCTTGCTTACTTGGTAGTGGGGCAACAAGGCCTGTACACATAGTGTATCCTGTTTAGTTGCTTGGATTAGCAGAAAGCTTGGGTTAAATATCTCCTTTGAGAAACGTAAATGGCTTGGTTTGGCTAGCTTGTGAGATAAAAAGCTAGCTTGTTGAGACATGTTTCTCAACATAGCTAACTTCACATACTTTATTATGCAGAAAATTAATTTGCTAATAAAAAATGGGATTAAAAACCTGGATGTTGGAATGGAGATACTCTCTGTAATGAGACATTTATTAATTGTTTATATTATTGTAACTAACGACATAAAAATTACGGCAATTCCACACAAGCAAAATCTAATAAAGTCTTTCATTACTGTGGTATTGAAGGAAAAAAGGGTTGTTACCTGACCACCAACTAGTGTATCAGAGAAACTGGTTCACTACCTAGGGAGCTGAGTGAGACATACACTGGGACAATATCTTTAGACTGCTATTCATGATCCAACAAATATAAAACATTCATTCATTCATTCATTGTCTTACCACTTATCCGATCTACTCTCGGGTCACGGGGAGCCTGTGCCTATCTCAGGCGTCATTGGGCATCAAGGCAGGATACACCCGGGACGGAGTGCCAACCCATCGCAGGGCACACACACACACTCTCATTCACACTACGGACAATTTAGAGATGCCAATCAAACTACAATGCATGTCTTTGGACTGGGGGAGGAAACCGGAGTACCCGGAGGAAACCCCTGAGGCACGGGGAGAACATGCAAACTCCACACACACATGGCGGAGGCGGGAATCGAACCCCCAACCCTGGAGGTGTGACTCAAACGTGCTAACCACCAAGCCACCGTGCCCCCAATATAAAACATTTTAGTGAAAATTATTCAGGATAATTTTTAACTTGAATAGATCATGAATGTGTATGCAATATATTGAAAATGTTAAAATGTGTTCAATATAATCACAAATCTCCAAACTGGTCCCATGATTTGGTGGTGTGCCAAATCACCCTAAGGCTTTACTCACTTTGTGTGTGGGTGTGTGTGTGTGTGTGTGTTGTGTGTTCAGCCAAGCACATGAACAACTACTCGTTCTTCCGATGTTGGATTTTGGATCTATTTTGCCATTTGTACATGTTATAAAAGTGTCGCTGTTTCTAATTCAATAAAATTGTTGACACGAGAAGAACACCCGATGAGGCATGAGATCCCTGAACAAATTTCTTTTTTTGTGCTTCAAGTTGTTCAAATGAAGATTCCTCCCTGTCAACTTTGGAGGTGTAGCTTGTAAAAAGAAAAAGAAGAAAGATCTAGAAACAGAGCTAGCATCTGAGAGATTTTTTGCTGTCAGATTTGGCGTGTTGACTTTTTACTTCAAGTCAAGATTACACACAGCGGGATCTTTTTCGCAGCTGTCAGTCCAGCTGAATTATTTATCATTCCATGTGTTGCCTGTCTCATATAAATCAGTACACGCTGTCTGTACACCCTTCAGTCTTTTCCTAAAAGAACATACAGTAGACACTATGTTTTCCTATTACACTCAGTATAACCAGCAGGCTTTTCCCAGTGTCCCAGTGCACGGGACTTGCTTTATTGTGCACGGACGTGTCCTGAAGCAGATTGAGAGTTCTGATGGGACAACCCACCAATGCCATTTCTTCAAAAACACAGCTTGATCCTAACCTGATTGTTCCTCAGAGGTTTAGAAAGAACAGAGTGTGTGGAGTTTGAATGCTAAGCTACAAACCTGCTTTTTTTAGATGCTGAATCAATAGTTAGCTGTTTTTCGGAAGCATTTGGTGAAAATAAACAGCAATAATGAAATATATGAAAGTGGCAAAATCCTAAGAATATTGACAATCCTGAGTGTTTTAATGTGATATGGTATTTATACCTGCCATTTTACTTAATATTAGGGCATACATTTTTTGATATACACAAAGGTGAACAAGCAAAAAAAGTTCTTTAGTTACCCCACTGTGTAAATCTTTTTGAGTTTGCCAATCCTACATTTCCAACTAGGAGCACAACAGGAAAGCGTAACAAACTCAGAGGAAAGGGCTGTCTGATCTTTTCCAAATACACGAGCTCACAGATGGCTAGCATCACCGTGATTAGCAAGAGAGAGAAGAATTGAACTTGTGATCTTCCGACGTTGACACAGCTATCTTTCTAGGAGTCCAAGAGGCCAAATTTGATTATGTGTACAGGGTGGGAGGGACAGTACTATTACTAGAGTACTATTCTAACTAGTACCCAACACTAGCCAGTCATGAGGCACTATAGTCAAATTACGATGCTGCGTTAGCAGCAGTTAAAAAAAATGTGATAGGCTGCTCTCACATGTCTTAGAATAAGCACATATTAGCCTGCACCTGTACCCTATACAGCTGTGGTATGATTCGAGAGCTGACCAGTGGGTGGGAATTGGCAGGTGATCATATTGTGGAAAGATTGGGAGAGAAAATGCAATTAATAATAAAAACTATTTAAACTATGCAAGTACCCAGACCTCTGGGATACAATTTAAAGTCAGAAGTAACTAGGACCTTATTAGTTCATTAGCTAAGACCTTGGGTCAGTAACCAGAAGGTTATCAGCTTTAAATTTCATGGGTTGGTTGCACCTACAGATTTTAACTGCAGTGGTTTTAACTGCTAAACTAGGTGTAGCTAAGACCGTTTTCAGAGATGATTAAAATCATTATTTTTCCTCTTCTCAGTCTTTTCAACTTCTCTGTATAATCATTACTCGACTAGGCTTTTCCCCAGCAGCTATACTTCAGCACATCCAGCTGTGAGAAATAGGCAGGAGAACTATTAGCGTGAGCGAACAAAATGTTTCCTACTTGCCAATATGGCTGGTAAATCAATGGAGACATTTTACCTCAATTACTTTCATTACCTCCACACATTTGCTGTGTAAGTGGGTGTTAATTTTAAGCCCAGCAGGTGAATACTGAATAAGAAGCTCAGAGTTTTAAGTTTTGTTCTGTGGATATGTTTTAGTAGGCTTTTTTTTTGAAGAGTTGGGTTGTTCTGTAGGAGATAAGGGTTCTTTTGGAGGATTGGGTTATTATATTGGAGTGTAGGGTTGTTCTATAAGAGATTATGGTTGTTCTTTAGGAGATTAGGGTTGTTCTTTTAGAGAGTTGGGTTGTTTTTTGGAGAGCTAGATTGTTCTATTGGAAAGTAGGATTGTTCTCTTGGAAAGTTGGATTGTTTTAATAGAGAGTAGGGTTCTTTTGGAGAGTTTGGTTGTTCTAAAGAGTAGGGTTGTTCTGTTTCAGAGTAGTATTGTTCTCTTTGGTAGAAGGCTTCTGGTGGAGAGTAGAGTTGTTCTGTTTGGGAGTAGAATTATTCTATTGGAAACTAAGGTTGTTTTTTGGAGAGCTAGATTGTTCTATTGGAGAGTTGTTCTCTTGGAATGTTGGGTTGATTTATTAGAGTGTATGGTTCTTTTGGAAAGTTTGGTTGTTCTGTTCGAGAGTACGGTTGTTCTGTTGGAGCGTAAGGTTCTTTTGGAGTGTAGGGTTGTTTGGTTGGAGTGTAGGGTTTTTTTTGAGGGTTGCTTGTTCTGTTGGAGGGTAGGGTTGGGTTTTTTCTTTGGGGATTTTTTGGGGGGAATTTATTTTTTTTTTTTTTTGGAGTGTAGAGTTGTTCTGTTGGACTGAGGCATTGGTGGCTCAGTGGTAGGTTACTCGCCTATCATGCGGAAGGCCCGGGTTCGATTCCAGCCAATGCCTCAACCCCAGCCACTGGATGCAGTGCCGGTCCCAAGCCCGGAAAAATGGGAGGGTTGCGTCAGGAAGGGCATCCGGCGTAAAACATTTGCCAAGTTGTTGTGCGGACCAGTTGGTCCGCTGTGGCGACCCCGAACAGGGAGCAGCCAAAAGCAACTTCTTTAGAGTTGTTCTGTTGGAGAGTAGAATTGTTCTTTTGGAGAGTAGGGTTATTCAAGTTACACAGTTTCACAGTTAGTCACTCACTGACGATGATTACCTCAGCAACAGCTTCTTCAAAAAATCAATAGAAATGCATTGCCATATAATACATAAAGAAGTTACTATATGTATGTGTATGGATGTGGCTGTAACTCCCCAAAATATTTCAGTCCTCTCCCTCTATAGCAACATTTGTTTCTCAACAAGGAAACTGATTTTTACTTCACTGATATTTGACTACCTTATGATTCTGTGGAAAATATGAAAACATAACACCCCTATTTCAAAGTGACAAACGAGGTCTCTTTCTGATCATGTGACCTCTCTCTACCTCAGCTGTATTTGTATGAGCCTCTTCATTGTGCTCTACATCACTGGCTTGGGGTTTTCAAGACAAGGTCAGACATTGAATTTGCAAGAATGCCCAGCTTTGTTTCAGTTCTGTGTTCCACTTAGGAACCTTAGTCAGAAAGTAAACATGGTCTGACAGCTACTACAGATAGGGTGGCTATATGTTGTGAGCAAGCTACTCCGCTCCGATTGGTCTGTGACATTTACCCACGGTGCCTCGTGGCCTCCTGTAATAAGGCCAGGCTTGTGCTCATAATGAGAGCTCTGTTGGCAGAGAATATTAGTCTCTCTCTCTCTCTCTCTCTCTCTCTCTCTCTCTCTCTCTCTCTCTCTCTCTCTCGCTCTCTCTCTCTCTCTCTCTCTTTCTAACAGATGCCTTCTGTTTGCTTCCCAGTTTCCACCAAAGGCCCACACTTTACAAAGTGAGCAAAAAGCTGGCATGGTCTTACGGAGGAAATACTAGGTGGTAGCTATGGCATCAGGAAACCTCCCATCTTTCTTTGTTTTTTTTTTTTTTTTTCTTTTTCTTTTTTTTTAAAGCAGGTCTTGAAAAGGAAAGTGAAGGATGTACTGTCACAAAGTCATCAGCATTTACCCGTACTCATAAAAAAGTATCTGATACCGAAATCTGATATGATGTTATACTATTTATGATGTATAATGTATGTTGTCCTGCTACAACGTACAACAAAAAATGACAGTGATCTGGACATATTTCAGGATTAAGTAGAAGGATTAGTAGCCTGTTTGCAGTCCCTTTAAATGAGAACTTTAGTACATGAGAGCGGTATGAAAGAAGCAGTTCAAGAAGAAGTTCAGTTTGGTTTCTGTGAGAAGGTTTTTCTGATAATCAAATGAAATGCAAGAAACTAAACAACATTCCACATATAGTTCATATAAAATACATTAACTAGAATTTTTTTTGCTAATTTGCTAATCTTTCATCATCATCTCCATAATATAAACAGGAAGAAACTGATATGTGCTTAATAACTGTCTTCTTCTTCTTTTGGCTTTTCCCTTCAGGGGTCGCCACAGCGAATCATCTCTCTCCACCTATCCCTATCTTCTGCATCCTCAACACTTGCACCCACTAGCTTCATATCCTCATTAATTCCATCCATATACCTCCTCTTTGGCCTTCCTCTTTGCCTCCTGCCTGGCAGCTCCATGTCCAACATTCTCCAACCAATATACTCACTCTCCCTCCTCTGAACATGTCCAAACCCCATCTTAATCTGGCCTCCCTAACTTTGTCTCCCAAACGTCCAACATGAGCTGTCCCTCTGATGTACTCATTCCTAATCCTGTCCAATCTTGTCACTCCCAAAGAGAACCTCAACATCTTCAGCTCTGCTACCTCCAGCTCTGACTCCTGTCTCTTACTCAGTGACACTGTCTCTAAACCATACAGCATGGCCGGTCTCACCACTGTCCTGTACACCTTCCCCTTGATTCTCGCTGATATTTTCCTATCACACAGAACTCCCGACACCTTTCTCCACCCATTCCAACCTGCCTGCACTCGCTTCTTTACCTCTTTCCCACACTCTCCATTACTCTGGACTGTTGACCTCAAGTACTTAAACTCCTGTACCTTCTTCACCTCTTCACCCTGTAACCTTACTGTTCCACTTCCCTCCCTTTCATTCACACACATGTACTCAGTCTTACTACGACTGACTTTCATATGTGCATAATAACTGTGACGTATCAAAACCTTCTACATTTCTCTTAGGCCGTTATCACTGAACGGCTAAAGTGGGACAAGCTCTGAGAGGAAGATTAAAATGGGTTGAGAAGACTGCTGAGTCATGGTGTAAAAGTGGACTAACACCAGCTTACTCAACACTCGCAGCCTGTCTAGACACCCTCTGGAGCTTCTAGGCTGTTTATGTACAGCCTTTCTGTTTGCTGTTTCTTTGTGTCTTCTCATGCTACATGTATAGAGCTTTTGGAGTTTAGCAAGCAAAGAGTAAAATAAATAAATTCCATTGAAACATGTGTCAGTATTACACTTCCACACAGCAACTATTAAACAAATGTGTATTATGGTTTTATCATTGTGTCATCCATCCAAGGTGGATGTTCCTGGCATATTCCTCAAAGTGGGTTGTTGAAGATGATTTCATCTATCCATCTATCTATCCGTCCACCCATCCATCCATCCATCCATCCATTCTCTGTACTACTTATCATACACAGGGTCACAGGGAGCCTGCAGTCATACATGGGGCACAATGCAGGGGTCATCCTGGACAGGCTGTAAACCCATCACAAGGCACAATCACACACTCACTTACCCATTAACATGCTACAAACAATTTAGAGACGCCAAATAAGCCTACCATGCATGTGATTTAGATTGGGGGAGGAAACTGGAGTACCTGAAAGACACACCCCAACTACAGGGAGAACATGCCAACTCAATGCACACAGGGTGGAGGACAGACTCAAACCCTCAACCTACTAAGCCACCATAACCCCCATATTGATATGTTGTTGTTTTTTTTCATTTCTATAGAAATTAATACAACATGTATTCGGAAAATACGTCTTCTATTATATTCCTAGCTGTGGAAACACTTGCTGTTGTTTCATTCTTGCTTTTTCATACCACTTTGTCATTATAATTCAACAACGATGTGGACAAAAGTATCTGAAGAACAATGACGCGAATGTGCTCTAGTGAAAGTAAATAGCGTATTAAATTAGGTGCCTGAGAGACTACATTAGCTAGATAAGTTTAGCAAACAAGTGAACAAAAATATGAAGATCACTGACATCAGATACACCGTTTAAAGCCATTGTAATATCAATAGAGAGTGATGAGTATTTCAATGTTGTGTCAGTGATTAGAACAACATGACTAGTTACATTTGTATTGCCAAGTACCGTGGAACCTCGGCATACGAATGCCCTCACTAAGTTGCGCATACATCCGGGAGCCGGTTAAAACTTTTTTGCATTGGTGGAAAGCTAAGCGAAGCCAACCGAAGCGAGTTTATGAATTTTACAATTTTTTTTTTTGTCAGTCAAAGCTGTTTCAAAAGAGTCAACCCACAATACCAATGTTGCCTTCATCATGTGTTCAAAAGCTACGTGATTTGTTGACAGATTGGTGGCATGGGTGACCTGTTTTATTTTTAGCCCAAGCTTGGTGGTACGACTTCCTGTGAGGACCCTTGACATGGAATGCTTGTCTTGGGTCAGTTCTTTGTAAGCAGAACACACATTATACAGTTTACATACGTATCGTATTGGTAATATTGGTAATATTTTTGGGTGGCTGGAACGGACTATCTGCATTTACATTTCTTATGGGAAAATTCGTTTCGCAATACCAAGTTTTGCCTCCAGAACGAATTTAATTTGTATGCCAAGGTTCCACAGTATCTATTTCCTTTTGGTTTAATGTTATGTTTTTGTGTATGTCCAGGATCCAGCAGCGACGTCCACGTTAGAGACTGACTCAGAAATGAGAGAGGCCGAATCAGCCCCCATCAACTACAAGCCTTCTCCACTTCAAGTGAAGATCGGTGAGCTGTCCTTGTATTAAACCTCTAACATGTTAAGGTTTTGTAGGTCAGAATGCTCTGGATGGGATGTGAGGTCAGCTATTTGTCAAATTACTACACAGCTGTTATTTATTTGCTGATGGCACACATACTGTGAAGCGAGAACAGTAATTAGTAGATTCTATTAGCTCAGACTTCACTGCATAAACCATGACGTACAATCAATATCTGCTGCTGAGCGCAGCGTCCATTGTTTTTTATCCTGGGCATTGATTTATGGGCATGTCTTTCCAAAGTCCAGTTGACCAATAATCTAAAAAGTTATGCTGTGGATACACTTACCTGCAAAACAAGTATACAAAGCAACAAAATAGATTCAAACGTACATAATTATTGATAAGCTTATCATCAGTTCTAGCTTAACGTCCTCCTATTGCTAAATAGTCTCTTATAATTGGAGAAACTGCACACTCGCTCTTTCATTATAGTTCATTATAAAGATTAGAGTTTCTGTGCCCACGTTTGGTGTTCTGAAATGCTTTTGTCCTCCAGTCATCTTTCTGTTCTCCTTTGACCTCCACTGAACTGCTGCTCACTGAATGTTTTTTGGTTTTTGCACCATTCTGTATAAAATCTTAAGATTGCTATTTGTGAAAATCCTACTAAGCCCATTAGACTAGCAGCAGGAGGTGTGAAATCTGCATCCAACCCAGCAACCAAGGCACTGAGATGACATTCAGGATCTTTGATGCGAACCTGAACCGAACGCTGTAGCTGCATACATATTGTTCAAGTATGCTGCTGCCACATAATTGGCTGATTGGATAAATGCCTGAATAAGCAGGCATACATTATTACAACTATTAAAATGCTCAGTGAGTGTATATTCTAATAGCTGGACATAAATCATTGCAATGCATATTGTATTTCTATACAATTTCTCTCTGATTGCAGAGAAACAGAGAGAGTTGGCAAGGAAAGGCTCGGCAAAGAACGGAACGGCGGGCAGCCCAGTCAATCAGCAGCCCAAGAAAAACAACGTTATGGCCAGAACACGGTAAGACGACACAGGGAGGGTTATTATACCCAGGGCAAAAATATTTCACACGCCGCCATCCATGGTTCTGTTGGACATCATAACTATAGAGCTGAAACAACATGCAGCTATACTGAAGTGCGAGAACACAAAGTGCGAACGCTAATGAAAGGCAGAGAGACGACAAGTTCTCGTCGCACTCCTACTGGGATTAGAAGAAACGAGAACACACTGACTGATGCAGGCCAGTAGATAAGTCTCCTCAGAGAGAGCGGACAAGCGGACGGACTGCAGATTAGGCCAAGCCTTTGTTCTACACTGAAGAAAACAGGAGAACAAGCTTCCTCCTGCAGGCTTTTTCTTACTCTTATAGAAGATCAGCTAATGATGGACAATTTTTTTTTGCTATCGATTGCATCATGTCAGGATTATGTATAAAAATATATAATAAAGTTTGATGTATGAGGTGAAGTAATTATTATTTTTTTCTTACACAAAGGTCCAGTTCGTCTTTGGAGAATTGCTGTTTCACTAGTTAATTATTGAGAGAAATGTAGTTTGGGCCTGTAAAACAAGAGATACTGTGCTAATTAGCAAGCCCCGGTGGACTGAAACACACCAAAACAAAAGCTGCCACTCGGTACATTGCGTCAGTTTGGATGAGGATTTTTTTCTTCATTAGTTCAAGTATAGAGTAGTTATAAGTATAGAGTCATATTCTAGTGTACAGGAGTGTTTACACAGTAAATTCATATTTCTTATTATCCAAAGCACTGAAGCTGGAGGATATGCAAAAATGGCCACAGATGACACTTGGTTTTAGGCTGCAGGAATTAAAATGCATAGGAAGTTTGTCAGATTTCTACAACTGTATGCACTTGTATGATGAACGATTATATTGTATTGTTAGTATTTTAGTGACCACTTATTAATTTGTGTTTCAATGTAAAAAGCTAAATAAACTAGAACTCTGAATAGGGATTATAACCTGATAATATAATACCGATATTGTGATAAATAATGTCACAATTGGTTTCGTCATAGTGCGTCATTTTTTTTTTTTATAATTTGAAACTGAGTGAAAGTTATTTACATTTTTTATAGATTAAAATTTTTTTTTTTAAATGATTTAAAAAATATTTTTTATATTTTTTTTTAAAAAAACACTAAATCTGTTTAAGTGATTTTGTTCTTGATTATAAATGTTTATTAATACTAAAATAACAAATAAATTTTTTGTTTTAGTTTGTAAGTTTTTTTTTTTATGTAGAAATGCAAATCGTGGTATGCATTTTATATTTTCACAGATTGTTCCTAAAAGGATATTCATTATATTAGACATTTAATTTGTCATTGTTTAATGCTTTTAATTAAAAATAGCTAGTATAAGTGACATAGTAAAGCTGTTTTCTTCACCTCTTGTTTCTGCTGTAGGTTGGTTGTTCCTAATAAAGGTTACTCATCTTTAGACCAGAGTCCTGATGAGAAGCCCCTGGTAGCACTGGATACAGACAGGTATTGTAAATTTAAGCAATTTTAAGTCATTTTTCACTAAAGGTACAGTAGTTTAGCTGTAATCTCAACTGAGTCGACTGAAAGTCCATTCTAATTAAGAGACTTTCTTCAGAATAAAAAAAAAAAAAAATCGGATTTCACACCCATGTGAGAAATTTCCATCCATCATAGCAGGGTAATTAACCCAGACGGCCCATCTATAGTCTCGTTGCACTTGGGAATCTATATAATTGGTTTTGGCCAAAGTCTTTTCTGAACTTCTTTTAACTTTTGTGAGGATCTGCTAATAAAGTTCATATTAAAAAAAAAAAAAAAAAAAAAAAAAAAAGTTTTGTCAGCTTTATCATTTCTCTGATTAGTTTGTAAATTTGTTGGAGAGACTTGCCGAATTCATCTGAACATTAACGTTCCTTTCTAATCGACTTAAAGCTTATCAACAGGATGTGCTGTGCTTCCAATGGAAGTCAGAAGAAAACCAAATCATGTGGGTGTGGTAGTTTAGTGATGGACTACTGATTGGAAGGTTGTAAGTTCAAATCAAGCTGCCACTTCTGAGTCCCTGAGCAAGGCCCTTAACTCTCAATTGCTCAGTTGTATAAAATGAGATAAATTGTAAGTCTCCATAAATGTAGATGTAATGTACTGAAAGTTTGATGTACCTGTCTGAAAACATGATAACACAATCTGTCTCACTGATCACACCAAAGCACTGCTGAATTCTCCATTCTGATTGGTCAGAATACACGGTCGACAACATGACTAACTGAACAAGGCCAAAGATTGCGATGTGTCTTCAGGTGCAGAACGAAATACTTGTGCTTTTTTCTTACTGATGTGAAAACAAGCCTTTTTTTTTTTTTTTTTTTTAATTATAGTGGTCACACTGTATTTATCCAGTAATGGTTGTTATTAGTGCAGATATGCAAATAAGAAGGTTAACCCACAGTTTAGGAATGTACAGTGTGAAATGTCAGATTATGAAAGTCCAGTTAATCTTGTAAAGTACGAGCAGCGTGAAATGTGAAACATGAAACATGATAACCCAGAATTCCCTTTACCCAGAGTTTACAATCACCAGGGTTAACTATTGCAAGTGTGAAAAGCCATCATAGGTTCTGGCTGTGTAAAAATGTTTCACTGTGACATCATTTCTATGATCTCAGGCCATTGGGTCATGCATTAGATCACTCTCTCTCTCTCTCTCTCTCTCTCTCTCTCTCTCTCCCCTCTCTCTCTCTCTCTCTCTCTCTCTCTCTCCCTCTTTCTCTATCCCTCCTTCTCTATCTCTCTCTCTCTCTCTCTGTTCTTTTGTTCTGTTATCCCCTATATTTTTTATCCGCTTTCTAATCGTCATCTATTTCGTTATTTTCCAGCGACGACGATTTCGATATGTCCAGATACTCGTCATCAGGATACTCCTCCGCCGAGGTGAGATCCGTGAGGGACCGTGCATTACACTTCGACCAGTAATTTCTGCTCATCATCAGCTCTTTCACTACTATCCCTGGAATTTCATTGGAAGTGGAAGTGAAAGTGCTTTCAAATTTACCATTATTCCCAGTATACCATAGCAATACTGACTTTTTTATTCAGATTGCTCAGAAGGTGATACATTTTCTCAAACAGAAACTCAGGCAGAAATTCTATCTGCAAGGCAAATCACAGGTTTTTTCATCCTTAATGAACAACGCGGCTTAAACAGATTAAAAAGGGTAATGGGAATGTTAGGGGATTTTTTTATTTAAGGAGACATCTTTTAGTCTCAGGTGTCACTCAGAGATGTTTGCTGAGGTTAGTATGTAAAATTTACATGGAAAATTCTTGATGATTTATTTTTTGTTATTCTTATTAACTTCGAGAAAGAAGTATCAGGAATCGGAACGAACTTGGGGATTATTCACAACATTATATATAAACAGAAATGGGGGGCACGGTGGCTTAGTGGTTAGCACGTTTGCCTCACACCTCCAGAGTTGGGGGTTCGATTCCCGCCTCCGCCGTGTGTGTGGAGTTTGCATGTTCTCCCCGTGCCTCTGGGGTTTCCTCCAGGTACTCTGGTTTCCTCCCCCAGTCCAAAGACATGCGTGGTAGGTTGATTGGCCTCTCTAAATTGTCCGTAGTGTGTGAATGTGTAGTGTGTGAACCCCTCCCCGTGCCTCAGGGGTTTCCTCCGGGTACTCTGGTTTCCTCCTCCAGTCCAAAGACATGCGTGGTAGGTTGATTGGCATCTCTAAATTGTCCGTAGTGTGTGAATGAGAGTGTGTGTGTGTGTGCTCTGCGATGGGTTGGCACTCTGTCCAGGGTGTGTCCTGCCTTGATGCCCAATGACGCCTGAGATAGGCACAGGCTCCCCGTGACCCGAGAATAGTTTGGATATGCGGTAGACAATGAATGAAACAGAAAAAATTAAGTATGAGACTCTTTAGACTCTTTTACTCTTTAAAATGGACACAAACCAATCCATTATATTTTTTATTCATCCTTTGGGTTTTATTCCTTTACTTTTGTGACCTATGAAGCATTTTGATTGATTTTTTTTTTTTTAAATCATCAACTCCATCTCTCTTGCTTTTGTCCTCTTCAGCAAATCAACCAAGACCTAAACATACAGCTCCTGAAAGATGGCTACCGCCTGGACGAAATCCCGGACGATGAAGATCTCGACCTGATTCCTCCTAAATCAGTCAACCCTACGTGCATGTGCTGCCAGGCCACTTCCTCTTCAGCTTGTCAGATCCAGTAGCCCTGTATTCATACACCAACACCACCCCACCCCACCACCCTTTCCCTGATCCCCCCCCCCCCCCCCCCCCCATACTGTGAGTTTAACTCACCGCTCAGACTTTAACCCTCGAGTAACTACTAAAAATAAATAAATAATTAAAACAGTTATCATACAACTAATATAGGAAAAAATATCAGAAGGAAATACAGAAATAATGGTAAGTCATTGGTTCCTCCTATGGTAGGATATGGCGTCGATATCACCACCTGAGGGAGTTAGATAGATTTAGTTAGGGAAGTTTATTGTATGTTATGTATAGGATGCAGTTACATGAAAATGATGCATATTTTAAAAAAAAAGGGAGAGTAACACGTTTATTTGTAGAAACATTTCAAGTTATTCTGTAAAACTTAAAAAAAAGTCTCTTATTGTTTGTTTTTGGATGTCTCGATGCACAATGATGTTCAGATATTGGGATGTGAGGAAGATTTTTTTTTTTTTAATGTTTGTCCTCTATTTTAGGTCAATTTATTTCTGAACCATGAATCCATATCCCAAATTGCACTCACTGCATACTTTAATAGGAAGACCTGCACCCCTATTCATTCCAAAAATAGTCCAATCAGCCAGTCCTGTAGCAGCAGGGTGATGTGTTTTAATTCAAGAGCTTTAGTTAATGTTCACAATAAACATCAGAAGGAGGAACTGTGAACTCAGTGAAATTGATCGTGGCATTGTTTTTGTTGTTGCCAGATGTTTGAGTGTTTCCAAAACTGCTGATCTCTTGAAAGAGATAGTTTTAACTCACTCTACAGTGTACACAGAATGGCCTGAAAAAGGAAAATATAAAAATCCAGCACTATGGGTAGAAACACCTAGTCGACCAGAAAGGTCAAAGGAGAGTGGCCAGACCTGTTCGGACTGACAGGTGGTCTCCAGTAACTCCACTCTTTACAGCCATGGTGAACAGCAAAGCATCTCACAATGCACATCAGAATGAACGTCACCTGATCATTTTGTCCTGTTTCATCTTCAGACTCTGAGACTATCCTGTGTGAAAATCCCAGTCATCAGTCAGCACCATCTTATCATCACATTTTTCTGTTCTATTCTGATGCATGAAAATGAACTGAAGCTCTTGACCTACATTTGCATAACCTCCTGTATTACACTGTTGCCACTTGACAGACAGATTGAAATAGTGCAGGAATAAACAAGTGTACAGGTGTTCCTATTAAAATGGTAATAGATATCGTACATTAAAACGATATCAAAAGCTTTCGCAAGGTCCAAAATGATCCACTCAAAATAATGACAACTGAGTCATACAGCACACAAATCATGGAGGGAAACGGAAATGTACTAATCAAGTCATTTCTCCATTCGTTCACTGTTTAGACTTGACAGATGCTTCAGATAGAAATATGCATCATTATTTTGTTTTTGGTTTTTTAATATTATTATTTTTTAGATGCTGCTTACACAACTTACACAAACATCTGTTTACCGCTGCATAAAGGCGATGATGTGAAATTAATGGAAATAAGAAATAAGTTTTAAAGAATGACTTCTTATGACGTACATGTGCCGTACTACCAGAATTTCTTACTACAAAAAAACCTAACCATATAGGACAATACAAATAGCACTGTGTCCAAGTATATTGCACAAATACATATCATCAAAAAAACTTCAGATTTATATTTTTTTGTGTGCCAAAAGCACATTATCACCAATTTTCAATGAAAAGTGACTCTGTTACAGGTAGATGCAGTATTCAGAGGTGCCAAAACTTACGGTATAGCTATATTATTTATGATTTCTGACTTTTTCTACAGCAGTGCTGGTGATATTTGAAAATCTGAAGACTACATTTTTTTTTTTTGGCTAAAGAAAGTAGCAATCTGCTCAAACACTAAAAAAAGTCAATTCACCAAAGGGGAAAGGACGTGGGCTTAAAAATGAGCATTTGCTTTGTTTTTGTTCTGATTTCATGTGAGTGAACTGTAAATTCACAAGCCTCTAGTTTGTGAGTCAACAGAAAACAAGTGGACGGGGTTTTCCTTTTTATTAGAATATTGGCACCTCTACAGTAGGAATTTTACGACTCCTTTCCGTATGACAGGTTTCTGTTATTTTTTCTTTAAAATATCTTCTCACAAGGGTGTATTTCATTTGCTTTTAGCCAAAGACTAGTGAATTATTTCTCGTTTGGACTGTGATCTGGACCACAACAGTGTGACCGAAAAACACTTGCGACACGACAAAAATTAACGACAATATATAACAAGATATATAACACAATATAACCAGGAACTGATGCTTCTTTATTATTTTAAAGGCAGTACTGTTGATGTACACAGTATTATTATTATTATTATTATTATTATTATTATTATTATTATTATTATTATTAAAAGAAAAAAGTAACATTCATGACCCTAATGATGCTGTTATTCCCAGATACAAACACTCCAGCTTTTCTATGCTGTGCAGTCGAACCTCGGCAAACGAATACCCTCCCTTACCAAGTTTTGCCTTAAGAATTGAAATTTTGCAAGATATTTGAATCGGCATATAAAGCATTTTCGGCATACGAACAAACTGAATTGAATGCCGGCTAAGTTGCCCGTACGTCCAGGAGCCTTTCAAAGCTTGCTTGCGTCAGTAGAAAGCGAAGCCAACTGAAGCCAGTTTATGAATTTTCTGCATTTTTTTTTTCAGTCAGCGAAAGCTGTTTCAAGAGTCAACCCACGATACCGACATTGCCTTCACCATGCGTTCAAAAGCTACGTGATTTTTAACACGTTTTTTTGTTGACAGATTGGTGGTGTAGTCGGTCTGTTCTATTTTTAGCCCAAGCTTGGTGGCACAAGTTCCTGTGAGGACCCTTGACCTTTGAAAATTGGAAATATTGGTAATATATTTGGTGGCTGAAACGGATTGTCCGCATTTACATTATTTCTTATGGGAAAATTCGTATCTCAATACGAATTTTCACCTTAATAACTCGCCTCCAGAATGAATTAAATTCGTATGCTGAGGTTCCACTGTACTGCTTTAGGGTAACATACCATATAAAGGGAAATATATGTAGACTTTTCTACGTACTGTGTAACTTGGTATGCTAATTAAACAACTGAAACGGTTCCTTAGCAAAGATCAAAACAATGAGTCTCTACTAGGAAAGTGAGTAGTAACTAGACTGAAGATAAACTCATCGAAGTGCCCGTTTAAAGAAGTGTTTACACACAGTCTGCTTTCAGTATCTGCTTAGGTACTGTGATATCTATCAAGTCCTACATTTCAAAACTATAGTAACGTATACAACTCCATAGTTTTGAATTGCATACAGTATTTATTATTAGCAGTAGATATGACACTGTAATTCGCTTTTTTCCTCTCTTTTTTATCTGCTCCTTGCACCTGAATTTGTGTTACCTGTATTTCGAAATTGCTTTGTAAATGTAAATCCAGTGCTTCTCTTTTTTTTTTTCCATGATCCATGATCATTCACGTTCCTCTCCTCTCCTGGTCTGCTGAATTAGAGTATGCCTTAAGTCAGTGTCAGTAGAACATTATTTATTGTGTGTGGTTTGTTTTAATTTATTGAAACAAATGAGAAAGAATGCATTTTTAACATAGACATATTGTTTTTTTTTGTTTTTTATTTGTTTTGTTTTTTTGTTTTTAAATCCTTATCAGTATCATGTCTATAAAAATGTGAACAGTTTAAATACCAGTATTTAACAATGTTGTAGTGTAGCATATCAATAAATACATCTGGCACATAAAAGTTGCGGTCTTTTTGTGCGTTTGTTGGTGTGTAATGCAATGACATTATATGTATTTGTATATGGTTTAGTGCTACAAATATCTAGCAATAAATCTGCATTAGAATTTGAACCCAAAGTGGGCGTGGCCCAAAACTTTTTTTTAAATGTAAACCAAACGTACCATATGCTCCAGAACTCAATGAAAAACACTATGTGGTGGGAAAATCCCCATTGTTCTCTATTAGAAATGTGTATACAGATCGTTTAAGAGTTTGTTTTCCCACATGATATTTTCTAATGAAGCTACTATTTCCCAAAATATAAACAAAGCTGTAGCCAAATTTAAGGTAATTTAATGTAAAAATCTACATTTCCCCTGTGAACCTTTGGGTCAAGCTTTCTTAAAAATAAATAAATAAATAAGTTCACCTCCTATTTGTATGTATGCTGAATGCAATATCCTCCTGACTACCCACAGTTCAAATTTGTCCTCTGTAGAGGACATTTGTCAACCTTAATATCTTCTACACCCTGCATACTACTGAACCAACTCCTTGTGTGCTCTAAAGAGGACGTTTAGCACTTTCAAATGAGACCAAAAATGTCTTTAGTATTATCATTGCCTTCCAAACAATTGGGAAAGTTGAAAAAACAAGTATTTGGGACATTTATTTTTTCCTGGTAGTCAGGAGGATATTTCTGTTACATCCCAAATAAAAGACATCAGAACTACAGGTTGTTCTTGGTGTAATTCAGATAAAGTTTAGTACTCCATGGGAACTCCACATCCCTTCCTCAACACTCTCTTTGAGGTTTATAGTCCCTCCCACATCCTCCGAACGGTTAATGACCGACTCCGGGTAGCGTCTAATCAGTGAGGTATGATTTCCCTTGCTGGAACCTTCAAATTGAAGGTCCCTAAGAACTTCCAACATCAATCCATACAGAAAACCTGTCGCTATCTTCAAACAACGGCTAATGACCAGCCTCCTCCATGAATGGTTTACTAACCCATAAAAAAATAATAAAATAAAATAAAGTAAAATTCAAAATCTGCACTACATCTTGTATGGAACAGTAGCACTAATTGTATTGTCCTCTTCCTGCTATATCACTTTAATTACATGTACTACATTTGGATAAAATCTTCTCTTATTTGGTAAACCTGTATAAAGTGGATACTGAAGATGGGTGAATGACTTGGTATTAAGTTCTGTGCTACTGATAAGCCCGGAAGTGGTAATTCTCACACTTTGTATACATGGAGGCCAGGGATTGGTGGTCAGGACTGATTAGCTGTGCTTCATCTGTCCTGGAACAGATGGTGCAGTCGGCTTACCTTCAGGCCTCAACAAACCCTCTTGAAAAACATCTTGTACATACGACAGGAAGGACCACCAGAGGATCCCCTCAGATTCAGGTGAGATTTAACTTAATGCTTAAACATTCGAATTAGTACATTTTGTGCTATATTGTGGTTTGTTAGACTTCTATAGAAGATATCTATATAGTCTGGTTTGTCTTTTGCTGATATAGCGATGCTTTTATTTTAGAATTGCTCAGTATACAAGATGACGGAAACATGTAGCAGAAACATGAGCTACAAAAGCTTGATGATGATGATGATGTTGATGGCTCTGTTGCTGCTCTTTGCACAATTGCTACATGCTTCTGCTCTTCCTGCTGCATCGTCGTATGAGTTCACAGCCTACAGGATGCAGCAGTACAGACTGCAACAGGAAAAACATGGTACTATCATCTTGTCTCATTTGGATAAGCTCAATATTCTCAAATTTTCTACCTTGAATCAGTGTTGGTCTTTGAATTCCCACTTTAACTTCAATATAATTCACAACTTGTATTCTATATAAGTTGATGTGTCTTAATTTCCACAAAATATCTGCAATTATGATATGTTTAGCAAAATTATTAATTAGCAAAGTATACAGTATTTTGCCAGAGTATGATTATTTTTAAAAATCTGTTTTATGAAGCTTTAGTATAAAATTATTACTGTCATGTCTAATGCAAAAGAAATCTCATATTTTGTCTTGTAGGTTGTCAAGGTGCCATGGTTGTTGCGGAGGCACGATCACCAGATGATTCGAGTTTGACTCGCCGCTGCGTGATCATGAAGCTGTCTGATTTTACATTGGATCGCTTTTTAAAGGCTAAGACGCAGAACGCAGCAGCACTGCTCATACTGATACCTCAGAACATCTCCAATATATCTGATGATGTCATCCAGGTGGTTACTAATATATTATTAATTTGCATATTACTGGTTACAAATTTTTATGTTGATTCATGACCTAGAAGTGTTTTCTATATAGTGTATACCTCCTTTATTTGTTTCTTAAACACAAAACTGTAGTTCTTAAATTTAGCTCGAGATTTTCAACAAAATAAACATCTGACCCATGTATTCAGGAAGACCAAACTCATTTGAAAGCAAAAGATCCTCTAATCTGATGAGACCAAATTGAACTTGATACTGATACTTGATACTGCTCATCACATGGAGAATACCAATCTCACAGCAAAGCATGATGGTGGTAGCATGATGTTCTGGGGTTGCTTTTGATCATTAGGGACTAGGAAACTAGTCAGTATTGTTGGAACCAGAAAAGGCCAATCCTAGAAGATAATGTTATAAGATATAAGATAAATATTATTCATAATAATAGCACATTACTCTTGAATTCTCAAATCTGATTGGTCAGAAGATGCTGAATAATTTTCTATAATAGCAAATGCTCCATATTCTCTAAAACTAATAAGAAGTGGGATTTTATTTAAGAAAAATACAAACTCATTGATATGGTGAGGCTTTCCGTAAGGAAATGTTTATGAAATATTTATGGAAGGAGTCTCCACCATTAGTGCCTTGAAAAGGCTTCAGCTCAAAGGACTTCCAGTTTCTTGGTAACATAAGCTGTTATTTTTTCAGTCTTGTTATTTATACTTCAACAAAGAAAGAAAAAAAGTGGAACAAATATTTATAGCTGCTATGTAATAATAGGATCATTATTTTTTTACATTAAACGCAACAAAATAGTTAAATATAATGAATATTTATTAATGGATTAAAAAACATCTAAGCAAATTGCTGTCAAATGATATTTCAGGATTTGTTATAGATAAATAATCAACTTGAGTGGTTGATTTGCTTTGCTTCAGGATACTTTAAACACAAAATCATCTTTCATTATTTTCCCATAATTGTCTCTCATCTGCTGAGCTACCTGTTAAAAAAATTAAACCTTCCATCTCCAGAGTTTCATGGTTACAGAGTCAGAGGCTCTGAAGATGGAGATGCTCATGCCTGTTTACGTGGTTCCTGAGGATGAGCAGCTTCTATATATGTATGAAGAAGTAAAGCACACTGTAGCCAAAAAGTCTGCCTCCATCTTGATAAGAGGTAAGAGGAATTTGAAAAAGGACAGATATTTCATTCTGTTGTGTATCTTAAAAAATTTGTATGTCAAGACAACTAAACATTTGAAGCTTTATTAATTCATAAGTATATAACTATTTTGTGGTAGTCCAATCCATGTCTTTTTCATATCCTGGCTGGCTCGCCAACTGTTTTTGTGTTAGTCCTTATTGTACTTTTGATCATATAAACTTTTGTAATGAAAAATATCTGATAGATGAACTATCAAATTCTCCTTTTGGAACAATCACAGAAGTCACAGCTACAAAATGAAATTAAGCTGGGTCTTCTTCATATCCTGGCTGGCTCGCTAACTGTGGAGATTTTTGGTAGCTCTCCATGGTAGTTAATATCATGAATCATTTTAATAGTTTTACTTAATAACTTTTTTATAACTTTTCATGCAACCATGCCTGAGGTCCAGAGGTAAAAAAGGTGTGAGATGGCTAGATACATGATAAGTAATATGCTGAGTCATGGTTTGTTCAAGTTTGACAAAATTTATTTAAGAAATATTTATATTTATATTTATATTTATATTTATATTTTATTTATGAAATATTTCTTGAAATACAAATTAATAACCTTACAGTTATTTTGAGGGCAGAGAAAATTGTACAACAGTTTTACTCTTTGAGGTTAGGTTCAAACCTCTTTGAGGTTAGTCAAAATGCAGTTTGTTGATGTCACAGGAGCATTTTTTTCAATCTTGTGTCATTAATCAGTAAGTTGGATGGACCAAAGAGCTAGAGTTTGGATCAACTTTGGCCTTCGTTTTCAATGTTGAACAGTTTAATATTCTTGAGATGGTCTTGAATTTTTCATATGCTAACTCACCAATTTTGATAAGCCCTAAAGTGCTGAGGAGGGGTTGTTACCATTTGAAATCAGCAAACATGTGGAAAAAGATCCTCTCCTATGATGTAATCTTTTTGCCTATGTTTGACAGAAACCCCATGCTGCTCATCAACCAGAGAGCACCATTTTGATGGTAAAGCATGGTGGTGGTAGCATCATGTTGTGGCGTTGCCTTTGATCATTAGGGACAAGGAAATTAGTCAGTTGTTCAAGCGTAGAAGAAAACCTCTACCTATCTTCAGAATCTTGACTCTAAGCATGCTGGCAAAGCTATCCCTGAGTGGGTCAAAACCCATAAACCTGAATGTGTTAGAATGCCCATGAATATGTGTGGAATTTCCAATCTCAAAGACGTACTACCACTATTGATTGGAAAATGACCTGAATGACTGTGAAGTTTTTCAGACTCTATTGTTGTGTTGTTTTTGGTGTTCTAGTAGTCCGCAGTATGGTCACAACCACTGCCTTTCAGATATTGGTGAACAATAACTCCCCCATCAAGTCCATCACTGACAGCTCTATCATTACATTAGAGGTGAGCTTGATGGACCATCAATTAACAATTAAAAATATCAGTTAAATATGACTAAATATGTTACCTGATACAGAGTGAGAGTGAGAAATTTCTTTATTCCAAGGGTGTGCTTCCTGGAGTTGGAGAGGACCCAGCCACAATTGTTATCACTGCCCATTATGACTCATTTGGCCTTGCTCCAGTAAGCCATGATTACAAATAAAACTAATTACACACACTATCATGGCATTATGCTCCACATTGCCATAAATGATTCTGTTCATGTATATAAAGTCTGTATGTTTCCCAGTGGATGTCATATGGTGCAGACTCAAATGGCAGTGGTGTCACTATACTGCTAGAACTGGCCCGACTCTTTCAACGACTTTACAGAGATCCTCGCAACAAGGCACCGTAAGTTCCAGCTCCATTACTAGCCTCTGGGAGGGTACAAGAGGTAATTTAACATTGGGCATATTAATGAATATGATCTTTTTATTTAGCACTTTTGCTTCGCACTTTGCGTGTTCCCTGGTGTCCCTCCCCCTGTCCAAAGACATGCGCTGTAGGATGATTGGCATCTTCAAATTGTCTGTAGTGTGTATAAGTATGTGAGTGTGTTTATGATTGTGCCCTGTGCTGGGTTGCCACCCTGTTCAAGGTGTTCCCTGCCTTGTGCCCCAGGTCCCCATGAGATAGGCTCCAGCCTCCCTGCAACCCTGTGTTTAGGATAAGTGGTACAGGAAATGGATGGATGGATGGATGGATCGGTGGATGGATGGATGGATGGATGGGTATTCATCTTGCCACTTGTTCTGTGCTTATGTTTAGGTTTCACCTTCTTTTCTTTCTTACTGGTGGAGGGAAGTATAATTACATCGGCACCAAACACTGGCTGGCTGAAAACATGGACCATGCAGGTTAGTGATGATGATTTTCGAACTACTGAGTTCAACCATCGTGGGAAGTTCACAGGTCATTCATTGAATAATTTTTAAATAGAATTGTCCCTGTGGGATGCTCATGCTTGATCATGTGTAGGCTAAATTCCAACACCTTTAAATTTCTTGTCATTGTGAGGATGGTGTGTAAACAGCCAATTTGCTCAACAAAATAAAATGGTGTCCCTTCATTACACAGAATCTAGTCTTCTACATGATAATGTGGCCTTTGTTCTCTGCTTGGACTCTCTTGGTTCTGGTGACAAACTCTTCCTCCATGTATCTCGACCCCCAAAACCTGAGACGCCTCAGTTTAGCTTCATCCAGCAACTAGAAGACGTAAGACCACATCTAGTGAAAACTATCACTAGACCACCATTATTATTATTATTATTATTATTATTATTATTATTATTATTATTATTATTATTATTATTTATTTGTTTATTCATTTATTTATTTACTTATTTATTTATTTTTAATTCATACACATACTGAACATAACCCAGCATCCACACATCCCATCCTATCCCTTGCAGGTTATCTCCTCCAGGTTTCCATGGGTAAAGTTTGGAATCATACACAAGAAGATCAACCTGCAAGAGTCTACTCTAGCATGGGAGCATGAGCGCTATGGAATGAGACACATCCCAGGGTTCACTATGTCTCATTTGCAAGACCCCAGATCAGAGCGTCGGGGCTCCATCCTTGACACAATGTAAACAGCAATCAACATGTCAATTAAAACTGAATGTAATGGTACTTTAAGTGTAATAGTACAGAAGTGTAATAGGCAGAATGGAAATCGACTTATGGAACATTTTCAATCAGTATAAATAAATACATTATTTTATCGCCACAAATCTGATATAAAATGATTCAGGACTCTGTAGGCTTTACAATAAAATGCTTTACATTTTAGATGATTACGAACAAGCACATGGTGCATCTAAGAGAGCAGAAATTTGTTTAATACCACCATTTACTCTGAAGATAGAAACATTTGTGTGAAAAAAACTGTTTTTGTATTTTTTGGAGCACAGTGGACCCTCAGCATACGAATTTAATTTGTTCTGGAGTCGAGATCTTATTTGGATTGTGAAACAAATTTTCCCGTAAGAAATACTGTAAATGCAGATAATCCGTTCCAGCCACCCAAAAATATTACCAATATTACCAATACAAAGTGTATTTAAACTGTATGGCTGCTTACAAAGAACTGACCCAAGCCAAGCATTCCATGAGAAGTGTCCTCACAGGAAGTCGTGCCACCAAGCTTGGGCTAAAAATAGAACAGACCACCTACGACATCAATCTGTCAAGAAAAAAAACGTGAAAAATCATGTAGTTTTTGAACGCATGCCAAAGACAACGTTGGTATCATGGGTTGACTTTTTCGAAACATTTTTTTCTGACTGAATACAAAATCGTACAATTTGTAAACTTGCTTCGGTTGGCTTCGCTTGGTTTTCCACTGACGCAAAGAAGTTTTGAACGCCTCCCAGACGTATGCGCAACAAGCCGGCGGGGTTCGGTTCATTCGTATGCAGAAAATGCTTTCGGGCATTCGTATGCTGAGGTTCCACTGTATATTGCCCCTAGTAGCCTGGGACAAATTCAATTTTTTGGAGGAAAAAGAGTTAAATCCATTACACGAAGTGTACTTGCTGTCTTATTTGCACATGCAGGTCTCAGGTGGACGTGAGAAAGCTGAAACGGAATGTAGTCATCGTTGCTGAGGCCTTGGTGAGGTACATGTATAATCTGTCAGACAAGGTGAGGGACAACATTGCTGTGACACCTTAAACACTGTCAACATGTAGCTGAAACACGCGAATTAATTGTTTTTCTTTTTATTTTACGGTGCAGGGATCTCCGAAAGAATTGCAAGTGTTCAGGGGCAGTTTGGTATGACTTTTTGTTATTTGATTTTTTATTAGCAAAAGAAAAATGTCTACTACAATATCTGTTATCGAGGTTTTTAGGCTATTAACCTTCATAGACATAATGCAAAATGTGTGAGGAAATAAAGTGTGACTCTAAAAAACCATTCACATTTTAAATAGCTTATAGCATAATGTACTGAAGACTTGATTCAAGGCTTATGCTGTATTAATGCTTTCATTTTAACGTGTTATAGTTTCCTTAGTAACTATAAACAAAGACACTGCATGTAAATGGACTTTTTTTTAAATGCGGACGTTTCTGTGAGATTCATTTGGAGTTTAAGGAGCTTGCATTGGAAGGTGTCACCAGTGTCCCTGCTTTTTAGCAGTTAGACGTTTTCTGACATAGGAAAGTCTTAAAAGGACCTTGGATAATTAGGGAGAGAAAAAAAGCAGTTAAAAATAGTTATAAATGGAAAGAGTTACGGAAAGGAGTATGACAGGAAAATTGCTGTGGTAGGAATAAGTGGAGAAAGAATAAAGTGGTCTTTAAATAACACCTGAGGTGTGTGTGTATGTATGTGTGTGTGTGTGTGTGTGTGTGCCTTGCAGGATGTCCTAGACAGTCGTTTATCTGCTCTGATGACCATGTTGACTTCGGTGCCACGGGCCACTCAGCTGATGGACACAGAGCCACAACAGACTCTTCTCATCGATAGCCTGGAGCAGGAGTTCAGGCGACACCTTCAACAGGTCTACAGACACACTTTCCGTCAGGACCACAGGTAGGTACACACATACACACAGTCGGTGTGGTCTGTTCTATTTTTCGCCCAAGCTTGGTGGCACGACTTCGTGTGAGGACCCTTGACAAGGAATGCATGTCTTGGGTCAGTTCTTTGTAAGCAGCTATACAGTTTACATACGCATCGTATTGGTAATATTGGTCATATTTTTGGGTGGCTGGAACGGATTATCTGCATTTACATTTCTTATGGGAAAATTCGTTTCGCAGTACAAAGTTTCGCCTTAAGAAGCTGCCTACAGAATAAATTCAGTTCGTATGCCGAGGTTCCACTGTATTAAGGTGTGATCACACAAGTCTTTCTGCATGTGAAATTACTTCTACGTATTTGATTCATTATCTGTTCAATCCGAATCAAGTTTTCATAATAATATTTCTTATATTATTACTATTGTTTATTATTACACTTAACTAGCTATCTAGCTCTCTGTATGTTATGTAACATTAGCTACCACTTTTTTGCCTGTTCTCTCAGTTGGCAACCAAAACACAAGGTGTTACTAAAAACATACTGAAAATTGTGTGGATTAACATGTGCTTTCCATATTATCAGGGATCCTGACATTACATTCTTCGATCAAATGAAGCAGCCAATGATGATGTACAGGTTAGTTCTATGTAAGTTTTATTTCTTACCACTTCCAATGAGAAAACCAAAGCCTCCTAAAAAATCATGTCAATTTCCTCCATTAGGGTGAAACCGGCTGCGTTCGATCTCTTCCTTGGTGGCTGTATTGCGGGTTATTTAGGATTAGTGTACTATGCAATCCAGGTTTGTTCCACACTTGATAATAAAACACATATACGCTACATGTGAGTGTTTCATGAACCTAAAAAGCATTGGTGTCTATTTGCAGAACTTTGGAAACGTCTATGCAAGACTCAAAGCTGTCCTGAAGAACAAACTGCAGTGAGACACATGGTGTGTTAAAGACAGGTTAAGAAACTTGCTTTTGAAAATAAGGAGTATTAAACAATCCTACAAGACATTACCACTTATTGTTCACTTGTGTTGTACTGTATTTCACATGTTTGTGTACTTTTATAATAAAGAACAGTTGTTGTAGATTACATACTTGCATTTATTTAATCAACTTTTGATGACGTATGATGTCTTTATTTGTGACAAACTCATTCAAATATTCTTTTCTGGAAAAATCCGGACAATTGTTAAGTGCTGGAAAACTTACTTTAAATGAAATGGAGATAAATTAAAAAATTATACACTTTTGAGAGACTTAACTGCAATAAACAATGATTTCATTTGACTCATAAACATATTTTATGCTTTCATAACATCTAAAAAATAGAATTAAATAAAATAACTAATAAAAATAAATAAATATACAATTATACAAGGTCCAGTGTGGACAAGCTTTCTTTATTTGTTGGATTAAATGATTAATTAATTATAGTGAAGCATAATCCATTATTTATCAGTGTTGGGCTTCATTACACAAGCCACACATTAGGCTGCATCCTGCTTGGCTTGACTTTAACAGGCTCTGGTTTACCCACAGCTGCTTGACAGAGCAAGTGAAACCACACTGAGACACTGTTTTGGAAGATCAGGTGCCAACTTGGCTAAACAAAGATTTCTCATTTCCTTTGCCCTATTGGTACCAACTTCCTGCTGCTGAGTAAATCTCAGACAGGATGCAGATACGAGCCGTTGTTTTTAATGATTACATATACAGGTCCACTTTTTTTTTTCTAGGAACTGTCAATGACAAAACAGTCATTGTTGGTTTGAGAGCGTTCTGAGCAGCACTGAATGGAGTAATAAAATATATGAACTATGTAACTGTGGAGTGGAACAGAGGTGATTTGCATCTTGTGAATATGTAAGCAAATCATTCTGTTATAAATACCCTCTCTCTTAGTTGCAGTATTTACTCTGCCCCCTGCTGGATACCTCCCCAAACCACAGCCAACAAAAAGGATCAGAAATTACTACTTCCATATGAAGTAGAGATAGATAGATAGATAGATAGATAGATAGATAGATAGATAGATAGATAGATAGATAGACAGACAGACAGACAGAGAGACAGACAGACAGACAGACAGACAGACAGACAGATAGATAGATAGATAGATAGATAGATAGATAGATAGATAGATAGATATGTTATTTAACTATAATAGTCATTATCTCCCTTTGGGGCATTGGTGGCTCAGTGGTAGGTTTCTCGCCTATCATGGGGCAGGCCTGGGTTCGATTCCCAGCCACTGGATGCAGTGCCGGTCCCAAGCCCGGAAAAATGGGAGGGTTGCATCAGAAAGGGCATCCGGCATAAAACATCTGCCAAGTTGTTGTGCGGACCAATGGGTCTGCTGTGGCGACCCCGAACAGGGAGCAGCCGAAAGCAACTTCTAGTCATTATCTCCCTTTGCGGTAACATCACTGGTCCATCCCCACAAATATTCATGGAAAACAAAGAAACAATAGCAGGAGTAGCAACAACAACAGTTATTTTTCATCATCATCATCTTATTATTATTATTGTTGTTATTTTTGTTTTGTTGTTTTGTTTATGTTGTTGTCTTCATCTTTATCATCATCATCATCTTCTTCTTCTTCTTCTTCTTCTTCTTTTGACTACGTAAGTAGTAAGTAAATACGTTTCCAAACGTATTGAGATAGATAGATAGATAGATAGATAGATAGATAGCTAGATAGATAGATAGATAGATAGATAGATAGATAAAAGGGTGGCTAGATGAATAAAAAATATGTAACAAAATAAAAAGAAAACCAAGTTTTCTCGAAAAACTACATTTCCCAGGCGTGCTATAGACGGAACACTTCCTGAAACTGAAGGCTCCTCGCGCCGCTGCGGGATTAAGCCCCGCCCAATAAGAAAAAATCGGTTCGTGCTTGTTTTTGTTTTTTTTCCTCCCCCTCTCTGAACAGCAGTTTTGGACGTCTAGGAATTCAACTCAAGAGGTTAACTGCCCCCGTGTCGGTAGGTAGTTATAATTAACAATAACAGTTTTGACACGTGTTATGTAATAATATATGTGCACGTAGAGCGTAGTGACACTTTAAACTTCAGCTGTACATTCCCCCTGTGCGGGACACTGCGTTGCTTTCTGTATCTCCAGGACTGATGACGTTTTCGGTGGAAATCTATACGTCCGGGTGGTATTTTTCTATCTTCTCTGTTGTCCTCTGTCCTATTGAAATGTCCTTTTGAGGAGTTAGCTAATAATTGACTGTTTGAAAGCCTGCTGTTTACAGATCCACCTTTCCTTCATGGAGTTTTCCGAAGCAGCCTGCAATGTCACTGCAGTAAAAAGCTGCCAGCTTTTCTAACTTACATTCACATGGACATTATGTCTTATTTTAGTCCTACTGTCAACACGTAGGTATGCAGTCAGACTTTGCCCAGTAGTGCTGTACACAGAGACAAATCTGAACAAGTTTCCAGGAACTTAATGCTGTTTATGCATGCATTTAATTTTTCTCAGATTCTCTTATACTTCTATCCAAATAGGCAGATAAAAAGGTTTATCTGCTACCAGATATCACAAAAGACATATGTTGTTGGCTGATTTGCATATCGGAATTGCTCATAGTGTGTGTGAGTGTGTGTGATTGTGCCCTGTGATGGGTTGGTTTGGTTTGCCTCCAGTCTCCCAGTGACCCTGTATAGGATAAGTGGTACAGAATATGATTGACAAACTGTTTAGATGCTTAACAGGTGATTGAATCATATACCTTTGAAAATATTATTCGCTAACACATGTTGTATGGGTATATATGTGTATAAACTGCTCACCAGGATAACATACAGCCTGGACATGTAAACAGGTATGATGTTTTATAGCCAAAAACATCGTCATTGGGCGATAAGTGCCTGCTATTATAGTAAGTTTTATTAAGGTGACATTTCAACCATTTTTCATACAGTCCTGAACGTTTTCCCGAGAATGTTCAGAATAAAATCTCTACATAGAATCAGAATGAATTTTTAAAAAACCTAGTTTTATTTTATTGTATGCACATAGTTGTACATATTTGCTAGGAAAAGCCACTTGCCTTATAGCTACATGAATGCAGGAAATGGGCTAGTTGCATTCACGTGGATATGATGTGAATTAATGCAAATCCTTCCTCTACTATAGCATTTTTTAATGCATAATGAAGCATACAGTCTGACACCCTTCTCCATCTTACTTAGAACAAGAAGCTTTGCTGGTGTTATTCCATATATTTTCAGGAGCTCCTGCAAACACCAGGGGTAAAATAACACCACTGAAATAATAGCCGATGAGCCTGGAAGCAGAAGTGCCATTTTTGTTTTTGTGCAATTATTTGTGAAATACCAAAAATGTGTGAGGTCTACATTAATGTGTAATAAGCATAAGGGGACGAATATCCATCATTATTCAGCTGTTAAAAGGAGCACAGAGGACTGTTCTCTTTTATATTGTCCGAGTCTTATAAAAGGACCTGTTTGTCAAGGATCTAGATTTGCCAAGAGCTATTCACGTTGTACCCTAATCACTTTGCACCTTTTGAGCAATTCACACACTGACACATTTAAAGAACTTGGCTGTGAGCAGAAGCTTCATTATGTGCTTCTACTTGCCCTTAAACTGAGATAGGGAAGTAGTTTGCCCGGTTTTAACTAAAATCTCCAATGCAGTGGAAGACAGAAATACAAAAATAAAGTGTCTTTGAATGACCAAATGAAGCTCATTCATAATATACCTTATTGTAAGAGCAAAACTAAATACTGTTATTTAATTTGCTTTTCTTTTGCAGATTTGTAAAAGGATAATGACGGAAACAAAGAAGAATACAGAGCCAAGAAAACATTGCTTGATATTACATGCTTTGAGCAATCTCTAACCGCTCTGGGAACTTTAAATATAAACATGTTACAAGATGAAAGTGCTTTAGTAGTTGTTTAGTGTCCAAGTAAATTCATATGCACCAGTAGATCCTCACACTCGTGAAGAAAAGAGAAGAAACACAATGTACCAAGTAGTACCTGGTGGTGCTGGGGGCACTATCACGGAAGGGGTGCCCCTTAAGAAAATAAATAAGGAGAGTCGTCCACTAGTGGGTGCTGGAGTTCTGGGGCTGGTCCTGGTTATCGCTGCTGTAACAGCATGGTGTTACTATATTGCCTCCCTCCGTAAAGCCGATCACTTAAAGACAGAGTTATTGGATCTCAATAAGGATGGCTTTCTCATCCGCAACCAAGCTGGGGGGATTGTGTTCAAGATGGCTTTCAGGTAGGTGGTAATGATAAAGCATGCATACTCGATATAATTTGGCAAAAATCAATGGCACATACTTAATAACATAAATGAAATACATTGGCCTTAAGCCCTGATAAAAGAAAGGAATATTTAAATGCATGTCAATTTCAGATCTGGAACCCTTGATTTGGACTCCTGTTCTAAGGAGGACGTGATTCTGCGCTGCTCACGCTCCTATGCTGGCAAAGTGAATTTCTTCATAATGACTGTGAAGCCCAAAGAGACTGTAATGTGCTACCGTGTGCGGTGGGAGGAGCTGGAATCCGACCGACCCGTTATGCACGCCATGTCTTACAATGGCTCTCACTGGTACGGTGGTTCTGAATCTGCTATCCAGAACTGGCCCATTGCCATTTCGGGTCAGCAAGCGCCCAAGCCCTTTGTCACTAGTGACGTTTATTCAAACCGCAATGACTTTGGTGGCATTTTAGAACGATACTGGCTCTCGTCCAATGCCACTGCTATCAAGATCAACGACTCTGTGCCCTTTCACTTGGGATGGAATGACACCGAGAAGTCACTGTACTTTGAGGCACGATATCAGGACAGCCCATATAAACCTCTTCCTGGGATGCCACCATATGCTGAGCTCAGCTACCGCGTCTGTGTGGGTCCCGATGTGACCTCCATCCACAAAGTCATGGTCCGCAGGTACTTCCCCAAACCCAACAAGGTACCCTTAGAAGCGATGTTCCGTTATCCTATATGGTCCACCTGGGCTTTATACAAAACTGACATTAATCAGGAGAGACTTTTGACCTATGCTGAAAACATACGTAAACATGGCTTTAACTGTAGTCAAATAGAATTGGATGACCGGTACACCAGCCGGTACGGTGAGTTTGAATTTGATCCTGAAAAGTTCCCCAACGCGTCTGGAATGTTTCAAAAGTTAAAAGCTGATGGCTTTCTGGTGTCATTATGGACACATCCCTTTGTGAACTACGAATCATCTAACTTTGGACTGTGTGTTCAGAAAGGTCTTTTCGTGATGGAGCCCACCGGGCAACTTCCTGCATTGGTGCGATGGTGGAATGGCATTGGCGGCATTTTGGATTTTACCAACCCAGATGCTCGCAATTGGTTCACCTCCCATCTGCGCGCATTGCGTTCCAAATATGGTGTGTCATCCTTCAAGTTGGATGCTGGTGAAACAAACTTCCTGCCCTGGCAGTTCCGGACACACGTCCATCTTCCAGATCCTAGCACGTTCACACGCCGGTACACAGAAATGGCCCTGCCATTCAATGAACGGGCGGAGCTGCGAGCGGGCTACGGCTCACAGAACATCTCCTGCTTCTTCCGTCTCATCGATCGTGATTCGGTTTGGGGCTACGAGCTCGGTCTCAAGTCCATCATCCCTACTGTCCTCACCATCAGCATCCTCGGCTACCAGTTTATCCTGCCCGACATGATTGGGGGCAATGCATACGCCAACCGAACATATGGGAATGGTAAACTCCCTGACCGCGAGCTGTACATACGTTGGCTGGAGCTTTCTGCCTTCATGCCGGCCATGCAGTTCTCTATCCCACCATGGGAGTACGACGATGAGGTGGTAGCCATCGCCCGGCGCTTCACAGCACTCCATGAGACATTGGTTGCCCCCAGAGTTCTGGAGCTAGCAGGGGAGGTACTAAACACCGGTGATCCCATCATCCGTCCTTTGTGGTGGATAGCCACCGGTGATGAGACGGCCTACGGGGTAGATTCGCAGTTTCTCATAGGAGATGACCTGATGGTGGCACCAGTGCTGGAACCTGGCAAGCAGGAACGTGACATCTACCTCCCTGCTGGCCACTGGAGGAGCTACAAGGGCGAGCGCTATGATAATAAAGAACCTATGCATCTCACAGATTATGCTGTGGATCTTGATGAGATTGCATATTTTCTTTGGGTTCAGTGATGCTGTTGTTACTATTTTTTTCAGGGGTTGAGCATTATATACTTTGCATAATTGCACATTTAAGGCTGTTTAAAACAACTAAAGCTTGATGCATTACGACAACGCACTTACATAGAAGCAAACACTGGGCTGTTTTAACCATTATTTTTGGCCTGTGCAGGTACAGAAGCTCGACGTGCACACAGTCTTCATACTGTCTCATGTTTTCAACCGCGTAACCCTTGTCAGGGTTTGCAGTTTATCCAAAGAATTTTTTAGGAATACACCCTTGATAAGATAGCAGTCACATCGTGCATGCACATATTTGCATACCCAGTAATGCTAATGGTATGGTTTTTGGGAGGTGGAAGAAAACCAGAGTTCCTTGAGGAAACCTGTTGGGAATATATCAAAACTCAGCAACCTGATCTCAGGATTGAACTGCTGCACCATCATGTCACCCCATATCCACTCACGTGCCTTACGTTTTTTTGAATGTACATATAGCATGCCAGGTTCACAAGCTTCAAGACAAATGCTAGTTTTAAAAGCACACATTTTGAACGGAATACTTGGGACACAGCGTTACGGCAGTTCCGTCTTGATGCTGATACTGAACTTCTGTATCTTGATTGGATCAGATTGTTTTATAAATCTGACTACGTCTTAAGTCGGATAGTAACAACTGAAATGAAAGGGAACTAATTGATTTACTGTGAAAATACACATCTTTAACTAAAGACGCCGTCAGAGTTATACAACAAGCATACGAGCATGTGCTCATAGCAGATCAAACAGTATTTAATGCATTTCTGTACATGCTCGCAGTTTGTATTGTAATATATGCATGTATGCAAGCTTCTACCAATCTAATAAGTGGTTAAAGTATTCCTGGTGTCTTCCAAGCACACACTAGCACCTTTTCGAACATCTGTATTTTTAGTATACTAGAGCTAAATGTACATCATTTCTAGCTCGGGTTTTAGAGTGCAGCCTAAATAGAATTAGTACAGTTTATTCGGTGTAGGTTTAATAGAGCACCATCGCTTTAAGCTACAATTAGCTTTGTTAGTAATATTTTCCAGTATTGAGGAGAAGGATGACTTTCTTTTTCAAAATGAGTACTGTGCGTGTGTGTGTATGTGTGTGTGTGTGTTTTTTTTTAAGTAATATTAATCATTCAGGGATTAGTCACAGAATATTTCATTTAGCTCTGTTTACATATCTTTGGTTTAAATATTGGTCATGAAAAGTTAGTTAGGTAATTTTAACTAGCTACACTCATTACGTTAGGTAGCTTACTTACAGTACATCGTTTTTCTTTTGCTTTCATCGTGCCGTAATATCTTATTGTCATTAACCATCCTCACCAAGAAGAATATCCTGGGTACAGGGCTACTCCTCTACCTTCGGCTAGCTAGCCTTTGCTAGAATGTTGTATGCTCCTGGCACTGGCCTTCTCACTTAAATTTTATTTCCGTTTTCAGATGTTTTATCAGGTTACTTGTTTTGTAGGAACATGTTTGTAGGGATTTTCACACAGCAGAGCAATCTGCTTTGACTGCCATTGTTAATCACACGTTAGATTGTGACGTCTGTTTGTTTTATAACACGATTATAACGAAAATAAGCACAGTATCGAGCCAGACACAGACCTAGAATAAGCTGCCATACCATTGTGCCATTGCCAAACAATTCACACCATCCTGCCTTATTTATATTTCATTCACATTTCATATTCATATTGTACATGAGGTTTGTATGCAGTATGTTTATATAGGTTTTTTCTTTTTGTATGGTTCCATAAGCTTTTAACAGTTGTCTACTCGGTCAGTCTTCATCAGATATATGTGAAATATTTTTCTTTCTTCCATTTTTTTCCCATTCATTCTTCCACTTGCTCCGCTTGTCCTTTGCTAATCGAAACGTCCCAGCTTATTTTTTTTTTTAGCATATCTTGCCGAGCCCACCTTCTTTAGAAATACACTTGAAATAATATTTTGGAGGACTGCTGTCGGATTGCTTCTATGAGCCACTATATAAGGGATGAGTTCTCAGTGTTTACATACCATGGGAGAATAACCCGGCATGCGCCAAAATGTGTGCGTGTGTGTGTCATTTCAGAGTAATGCAGCTTCACTTATTTTCCATACACTGGTATATGTTGATATAATATGATAGGATACAGAAACATAGACACATAGACCTAGTACTTCACATTAGCAGTTTTTCACTAGACGCATGCACAATAAATGGGACAGATTATGCTTCTTGTGCACGTTTAGAAACCGCGATCGCAAAACAACGACGCAGCGAAGCTCCAATGAAGCAAAGCCTCCGTTTACACGCTCTGTACAGTGCTTATCTTGTTAACATTGACACAACACCGGGCCCCTGTTTAGCTCCTGGAACACTGATTGTAAAATGCTGATGTGCAGGAAAGTTAGCAGAGCAAAACCAATCTTGGTGTCTGATTCTCTCTCTCTCTTTCTTTCTGTCTCTTTCTCTCTCCATATATATATATATATATATATATATATATATATATATATATATATATATATATATATATATATATATAGTGGTGTGAAAAAGTGTTGGCCCCCTTCCTGATTTCTTATTTTTTTGCATGACTTCAATCATTTTTTGCATGATGTGTTTACTTGTGTTATCTTTGACTAATATTTAAATGTGTTTGATTATCTGAAACATTAAAGTGTGACATACATGCAAAAAAAAAAAAGAAATCAGGAAGGGGGCCAACACTTTTTCACACCACTGTATATATATATATATATATTTCTATCTCTCTCCCCCCCCGCCCCTCTCTCTCTTTCTGTCATGCGCACTCCCTGTCTCAATAATCACAAAAACAGCCCACTTAGCACTTAAGCTTATTTTGAAATGCATATTAGAAATGCTAGCGCCTGGAGATCGAACTGCATCGTAGCTTTTTCCACGACGGCTCAGCTTCGGCATATCTCTCAGCTTCTCAGCTTGTAGAGACTTTTTCTAACCACAGGGAGGCAGTGTGTACCTTTTCAAGATCCTCCCAGTGTAAAGATTTTCTCATTCTTGTTTCTTTTTTTCTCCACAGCTGTATTTTCGTTCATTTAGAACGCTAAGCTTTTGTAACTCCGTATAAGGTTGTTTATATTATTATTATTTTGGAATGGTGCTTTAAGCAATGATTACCTAAAGCAAAAAAAAGAAAAAAGTAAGCTTGTACAGAGTGAAGATATTTTGAAGAGTTGAATATTATTGTATATCAAATGTCTCACTTCTGCTCTTTTAAGAACCTCTGCCTCTATGCGTCTGCTTGTTGTACAATAAACAACATGATTTTTGAGAAATCACCTGAGGCGAAATTCACTTGTCGAAATAAATGTTAAAGGGAAATGAAGCAGTGTCATGTTGCTGCCATGTGGCCTAATGTAAAACCCGGTCACTAATAAAACTCCAAAAGGATTATTTTCCAATAATGGCACATCCTCAAGTGTTTTATTCCTCTTGCACTTCAGAAATTTGATTTTCGTTTCATTAATGAACATCACATCATACGTCATGTCATCACTATGAAAAAAGTAAACAAAAGGTTATTTCTGTGCTCTTTTCCCGCCTAAAAGGCAATCCGAAATGTCATTTTAATCCAAAACGGTGTTTTATTCTAACAGACGCTGATAATGAACTGTTCCTCATGAGAAGGCTTGAATTATGAAAGCAGGCTAAAGTCAACAGAAAGGACAATTAAGTTCTTAATCACAATTATATGTGTGTGTGTATAAATCACCATCCAAGGCCTCATAAAGGTGACTAAAGCGATAATGTTGTTATTATATACTATAGCATGTATTACTGAATCTTCTAGAAATATTAACACATCCTATTAACACATTAACACAATAGTGTATAGTCCAGCTTCTTAAACTGCTTACATGTTATTCAGAAATGTGTCCATCTGTGTGTGTCCATGGAGAAACACCATGGGCACACACACTCCTATTTATACTCTAGGGACGATTTAGAGATGCCAGTCAGCCTACAATGCATGTCTTTGGACTGAAGGAGGAAACCTGGAGCCTGGGGAAAGCTTAGTAGTTAACGTGTTGGACTACTGATCAGAAGGTTGTGAGTTTAAATCCCAGGGCCACCAAGTTGCCACTGCTGGGCCCCTGAGTAACCCTCAATTGCTCAGTTGTATAAAATGAGATAAAAATGTAAGTCGCTCTGGATAAGGGCGTCTGCCACATACCAGAAATGTAAATGGAGGCAAGGAATCCAACCCTGGATGTATGAGACAAACGTGTTAACCAGTAAGCCATCATGCCCCCAATCCCCCAAGAAATTTTTGCTTGAAGCACAGTATTAAGTAAGGAATAACACATGACAGGTTTTTGTACCACATCGAATTTAATGCTTTCTTACTGTATTAACTTTAACATTAATTCCTTAATGTTATGGAAGCTAAAATGTCCTGAAAACCTTCCCATGGTGGAAAACTTCATGAGAATTTTGTGCTACACTGGAAACCCCAAACACCATTCTCTTACTGGAAATGCTGGGCATTAACAAACAAAAGGCAAAGTGGAAGTGTGAGAAAGTGGTAGCTTAGTGGTTAAGGTAATGGGCTACTGATCGGAAGGTTATAAGTTCGATTCCCAGGTCTACCAAGCAGCCACTGATTGGCCTGTGAGTAAGGCCCTTAGCCCTCATTTGTAGAAAAGTGAGATAAGAATGGAAGTCACTCTGGATAAGGGTGTATGCCAAATGTAAAAGTCTGAATTTCAACTGTAATATTCAGTTAAGCTTCACAGGTTCCTGAATATGTCTGCTGACCTGATGTACATTATGGACAAGCACATTTATTGGAATTTTTACCCTCATACAGCTGACAAACTCGAAGTTAAATGGGAGCAGGATTTCCATATCCTTCCAGGTTGGACTCTTCTTACCAAGCTGTGTAAAAAAAAATAAAAACCTGACAAATCAATGATTATATGTTTTTTTTTGTTGCATCACAATAAACAAGTCTGTTTAGTATAAGATCATGACTAGATGAAATAACATAATGTCGTGTACTATCAGCGTCCCGGTCCCTGTGGATAAGCAGTTACCATGGAAACCATGACGTATTACAAGAAGTAAATAATATTAACCTATCATTTATGTTCTGGAGGAATTACTGTCTTATTGGAAATTATTCAATCTTTGATTTGAAAATTTAATCATACTCATTAGCTACAGTGAAACTAACACATGATGTCAGTATGAGGGTGGAGGCCTCTTTTTTTTTTAGCAGCTATTCCATCGAAGTGTACTGAAAGTTGTCTCTGAGCACAGCGAAGTGGCGAACTTTTCCCACCATGTGTCATTTTGTCCGAAGATTACGCCGCAACTCTCAGCTAACTTCAGACAAAGCCTTCGGCTCACGCTCGGTTACGGGTCCCTGGACTCATTGAACCTCCAACCTTCTCTGGCCCCTGACAGGAATAGTAATTATTGCAAAAGAGGTTAAGCTTGATCAAAGTTGGAATCGGCCTTTGGTCCGGCATTGAATTAAGTCTCCTGTGAGCTGCGTCTTCTGGGTTTTTTCGGGCCCTGCTCATCACTGCTGGATAATGCCATAGGGCTGAAGTAATTTACAGGTTATATGGAGGTTAGCTCTAGATCAATAAATCATTTAGTTGAGTTTGGGTCAGAGGAGGGGCAGCCAAGGATGGAGGAGGTGGGGGGTGCGACAGGGCAAAGAGCGAGGCTGGATTGTGAGCAAAATGTCCACACCTCACATGCAACAATTACAAAACACGCCTCCTGGACAAAGGGCCAGCTCTGTGCTTGTTAGACGTATTTGTCCGAATTTGTATGGTTTTCGTTTCTCTCTCGTGCTTTTTTGCATTCAGATTGTATCTGTGTTGTCTCTGGCTTTCTTTCATGGTAAGCAGGTCACTAAATGTGCCAGGGAGTGGGTTTACTTTGCCTGTCAATGACATCTCCCCTTGGCATTGATCCGTCCTCGCAGCCCACACGGAAGACACACACGTAGATCGATTAGCTGTCTGAATTCCATTGCTAAAAATCAATGCTATTTGTAGCTTTGCTGCCCCGCAATGATATTGTGTATTATTGAAAGACCGGAGTAAGAGACGGCTTTCTAATCATGTTTGAAATGACTGCTTACAGATTATGCTTGAATTAGAGGAGTCTGTTTAACGAGAGTGAGCAGATGTGTACACTTCTCCTCAGCTGGGGGGAATTTCTGACTTTACGAAGTTTGAAATGCGTGCTATACCACGGCGAGGTCGAATTCTTCAATTTTCCATTTAAATGATTTATAATGGATTATATGAATCTGTTATTGTTTCTATAATTAGAGCTTATCCACAGAGATGTGTGCACCAGATCTTGTAGATATCTAATTTATGTGTAAAAGTTAAAAAAAGAAAAGAAAAAGTACATATGTAGCCAGGTATCAGGAATAAGAAAATCTCAGACTCTTTTGATCATAGTATAGATTTTGGTTTCTGAAAATGTAACCTGAATCACTTGAAACTATTAGTATAATTAAATATAACTCTTGTTTTCTCCTCCTTTCTTGATTGTTTGCCATTCTCAAAATCTTTATTGTTTTTTTTCTATACAAAATCCTAAAATTAAATAAATTGAATTAAAATTTGAAAATTAAGGTTTTTTTTACACAAAATCCTAAAACTGAATAAATTAAATCATAAAAATTTGAAAAATAAAGTTGTTGCATTTTGCACTAGTCCTAATCTGCATAACTGATTGTTTATAACCTCATTTTTTTCAAATTTCAGATATAACCAATTTATACTTGTGTATAATCCAACAAATATGTCGAACCCGATGTGATCTTGTAATTCTTGTTGATCTTGTTGTGATCTGCTGTTGTTTCCGATCTTCCTCAACGCATTATGTTTTTCTGCTCATCACTGTTGTATAGAGTATTTCAGTTATCATAGCCTATTCTCCTCAGCTCTCTCTTATCAAGAAGGTTTTTTTTATTCAGGCTGCAGAATACAGAATACAGGATGATGCTTTTTTTTTTTTTTTGGCTTTTTACACCATTCTCTGTAAAATCTAGAGACCTTTCCTGTGAACTCAAGTTCTTGATTTGTAACTGGATGCTGCTACGTGATTGGCTGAATAGATCAAACTGCATGAATGAACAGATGTGCAGGTGTTCCTGATAAAGTGGCTGGTAAGGTAAAGGTAGGTGATATTTAGCAGAAGGTGTAAATGTTTATGACAATTAAAAAGTGTAAAAAAAAGGAAAAGCTGGATATCTTTAAAAAATGTAAGATTTAAACATTTAAGAATGAAAAGAATAAAATAAAATTTAAGAATGAAAAGAGATTTACGTAACACTTACGTAAATTAAAGTTAAAAAGTTTCTTTAGACGTGTGTGTGTGTTTTCTTCAGTTATTGAGTTTTAAATTCATTCCTTTCATCTCAAGTGACTATGCAAACTATGAGAAATAATAATAATAATAATAATAATAATAATAATAATAATAATCGCCACAAAAACAACACAGTCCGTGACCCCTGAACTTGAACCAACTTCCTTTAGAGGGCAGTGCAGCTTCACGTTAGTCCATAGTGGAAGCGTGGACCTCAGCCCAGATGTGATCAACGGAAAAATTGCGGAATGCATACTCTGAGCAACAAGGAGGACACAAACCTGGCATATCCCCCCACCATTCCGCTCTCCCTCCTGTGCTGCCCAATGCCCACCTGTGTGCCCATCTGCACCAGAGAAATGCCAGTTGTTGTGAATGTGTGCCAGGCGGAATCAAGACCCCCATCCCAGGTGTGTGTGCATCTGTGTGTGTATGTCTGGACCTCACTTGCTGACAGCTCTCTCGGGAGCGTGCTAGCTCTCCCCCATGAGAACACAGTGGGTACAGAGATCCCGAAGTCCACTTGTCATAATGCAGTGTGTGAACAGGAACCAAAGCAGATTGCCATTTTGGCATCCAATCTATTGTCTCCTTTAATGGGAGGGCATCCTTATCGAGGCTTGTAATAATCAAAATATAGGGTAAGACTTTGTTTTAAATTAAGATCATGTTATTTGTTTAAGAAAGCTTAAATTAGACATTTAAAAGTAGTATTCATACCACAGTGCTGTTGATTTCTCAAATCAGAAGGCATGAATTGGTTTTTTAAGGGCGGGGTTTAATTTTCTGTAGACATGGACTCCTTTTATACTGGTGTGGATTAATTTTCTTCAGGTGTGTATTATTTTCTAAAGGCATGGACTTATTTTCAACAGGAGTGGACTCATTTTCTATTAGTGTGGATTAATTTTCTGTAGATGTGGACTCAATTTCTATAGGCATGGATTCATTTTCTAAAGGAGTGTATTCATTTTTATAGTCATGGACTTCTTTTCTCTCATTTTCATTTTCAGACTCATTTTCAGTAGGTGTGGACCCATTTTCTATAGGCGTGGACTGATTGTCTATAGGCATGGATTGATTTTCTAGTCCAGGACCCAGTTTAATAGATAACTGTATTTTTGGTAACAACACATTCTCATGGATTTGTGTGACAGGTATTTTTTTTAATGTGTGCTTATTTATTAAAGAAAAGCATATAGTTGGCTGTTATTGTATATTTATAGAGCTTTTCATTCTTCTGTTTAGCATATATAACATTTTATAGAAGGAATCTCCATTGTCAGTGAAATTCACATCTTATTAGTCCTGTTCATGTTCACCTTTAGGTGCTAAGTAGGCTTTAAGAGCTAAGAGAAGCTGGAAAGTTGCTAATACTGTGAAATATGCTTCAATTCAGACTAATTAGGGATTAAAACATATCTTTCAACATATGAAACTGTGTCCCATATTCTAAGGTCAAGATCAATTATAATATATTGTTCTACAACACACTGAACATAAAATAATAATCTTTATATCTGTATTATTTAGGCAGTGTGTTTTAAGTATCTCGTTCTTTTTTATATAACATACAACATGCTATTTTTCCATATACCTACATACTCCTATTAAAACATTTTAATATTATTTGAGTCCATCACTGCTGTCACTTGATATCCAGAACCTGAAGGTACTACATGAACAATTAAGTGTAATATGAAGTGAATTTAGATTATTACACCAGTAGTTTGTTTAATAAAATCAGTTTCTTGGCCCTGATTATGAAGGTTCCTCAGGAAAGCTCTCACTAAAAGCACAGACTTTCGTTCACTTGGATTACAGTCGCAATAATCTATACATCTTCTTATATGTTTTTTTGCAGTGTTATTTTTGATCAAAAGCCCTGAAAGAAACAAACTAAAAAAATCTGCAGTATCAGTAACTCCCTGCCAGTTGCTGCAATCCCCAACTGGGCCTTTAAAGCTATTCATATGAGCGGCGCAGTAGGAAATCACAACCGGGAGGAAGCAATTTGTTGCAGACCAGAGACATGAGACAAGGTTAAGTGCAGTGTGAGATGGGAAGGATGAGAAAGAGATCTGTTTTGATGTTTTTTTTTTGTTGTTGTTTCCCAGCTCATCACTGAACTACAGCCTTGTGTATTTTTCCAAGTCCAGATACGAAAAAAAAATATTGTTCATCTTCTTGGCACTGAATGATATCATCTGAGAACTGTGTATTTTTAGGTTTTGATAAAATAACTGCAACTGCCTACACCGTATAGTATTTTTTGGACCTGGCTTGAAACTCCCCTGACTCACATTAATGCATTCATTAATCAATTCTCACATGGTCAGGGTTGCATCCCGGGCACACCGGGTGGCAATACACCCTGGATGAGATGCGTCCATCACCGAGTACCATGCAAACATTTACATCTAGGGCAATTTTAATGTATACAATCCACCTACAAGGGTGTTTTCCTCTCGAGGACCTGAAGGAAACCAAACATGGATAGAAGGAGAACCTTTGAAACACAGCAATCCAAGCTCAGGATCAAAGCTGGACAAACCGTTGGTCCAATTGTCAACTGGAATCTATTCAGATTAGGCAGGTGGAAAAATTTTCATCAATGACACCTCAATACATTAATATGTCCTAGTCACATTGCACTGAAGAATAATGGAAACAAAACCAACTGTAAGAACATTGTCATTACATATGACTGCTCTAAAAGGCCATGTAATAAAATCACACATAAAACGATGAGCACCATTGCTCGGAAACGTCTATGAACCTTTTAAATCAATTTTGTGAAATCAGATCACTTAAAATAGGTAGAGTGGATAATCCATGCAATTCTGCAAGATTGATTTTTATGCATATTCGTTTTATGCATCTGACAGGAACCAGTTGAAGTCAAACACGGTCTCCTGGTTATACAAGTCGATGCCATAATGAGAGACTCATTGATCCGATCTCATTTTATATCCCATTTTTAATTGATAGCCACAGCCACAAGGAAATATTAAAGTGGTAGCTAATTAATGAGCTTGGTAATGGTCCGAACTGCTGCTGGGAACCACTCGGTTATGAAGACGCAGCTGTTCTAATGGACTGACCCAGCGCAACATCATATCGCAGAGACCATTTCTACAAGTGATGGGGTCTGAGCAGCTTGAAGCTCTATTCGACCTTCACTGTGTCATGTTTTATGCATTTAGACAAACTCAAACTGTGAGGCCACAGCAGCGAGGCAAGTCTTGCACGGAACATCTGGAAAGTCACAGGACACATACAAATGAAAAAAAATTTCTACCAGCCAGTATTTTGAAGTTCAGTCAGACTCATTTATGAGCTATTTTTAGGTTTCAACTAGTTATTTCCAATTATTTACACCCAAATCCATACTTTTATATTTTGCTTTTTCCGGATTGACCTCCCATCTGCTAGAGTCAAGCCATGTCTAAGCGGCGTGTGTCTGTCTTTGCTGAGGAAACAAATGAACCTGACACACCAGAGACTGTGGGCCTGCACCTGCTTAGCTTTTTCACCCGCCTGTCTCCCACAGCGCCAGACTGACAAAGCTCAGGCCTCGGTGGGCTCCAGACGATGCCTTTCTGTCTGAGCGCTATGCTGCGAGGCACACGCTACTTATTTGGGCTATGGCGGCATCTGTCAGCGCTGGGGTTGGTACAGCCCTTGGGGGGATGATAGACTTGCCTATAAATAACCCCAAAATGAATAAAAAAAGAGATAAATAAGCGTAGCTCTGTTACAGAGGAGACACAAGACCAAGACAAGGACTGGTCAGAATTAGCAGATTTTTTTTTTTTAGAGATGTGGCATGAGGACAGCACCATACCAAAGCATGGGGCCATAATTGAAATCACGCTCTGTGGTATAGCGGCCTTGGGGTGATTGATGCTGCTTTAGAGCACTGCTGTCTGCATGGGTACCAAGGATTTACCTGAGGAAGCTACAGAGATGGGAGAGGCTGCCTAGGTGACTCATCCGGGTTTGGCTGAAAATTGGCGCCATCCATCAAACACCAGATTTAACGAGCGCCAAAACCATGCAGCCCAGCGAAGATTTCCTATTTAAGCCAGTGAAGTGGGAAACGTGCAAGGGGCAGAAACTAGTGAAGGTCTATCAATCAGGCAGTTGACTCCTTTATTTAGTAAGCGGAGGGACAGACTCAGGGGCCTCACAGCGGGTTCTGGCTTGTTGGGCATGCCTTACTCCGGTGGCTAGAGGTATAAAGAGAGGGAGGGAAGGACTGAGAGAGGAGAGGAAAGAGCGAGAGGTGTTAGGACTTGGTCATGTCCCTTGATGAGTTAGCATGCTTCATCTTTCTTGTGCGTAGACCTGTAACTATGGCTTGATGGGATTTTCAGCCCCATGGCCTCCACGCCTCTCAGGTGTGCTGTGAGAGATGTGAGGCCAGCCAAGTGCACTGCAACAGGGCAATTTCGCTTTCTCACACCAATTTAGCATAGCGATGGTACTGCTTCAGTTGCCTTATGTAGTGATGAGACCGAGGCAGGACTTAATGGTCCTGCATGTATTATATATATATAAAAGAACTGCCATGAAAGCCTATAACGTTCATAATGGTGATGCATGGATTGACGGTTTGACACATCCACTGAACCACAAGACTGATTGTCTTTCATGGTGAAGGTTTGCTTGGATTAAAAATTCCATCATGAACATTACATCATGTATCCTGTTCCCACCTACATTCAACAGGCTTCATTCTTATCTCCTCAGGTCACGGAACAAAGAAGGAACCTCCTTGAATCTCCTTTTTCTTGTTCAGTCCCTCTTTGCTTTTTTTCCCCTCTCATATAGATTTTCCCACCACTCTCCACTCTGGTAAAATGCCGCCCACAAGGACACAGGGATGTAAACATTGTTTTGTTAGCCTGGCCAGATACGGAGAGAAGGAGGGCTTGAGAAAGGAGACGGAGAGCCCGGCATACACACAGACACACAAAATCAATGCTGATCAATGTTTTATATCACTGTGATGCTCCTATTCCTGACCCGAATCACCTGAAGGGAAAAAAAAAAACACTTCCCAATCACCTCTGGTATAAGAGGCCATCATCTCCCTCTGGTATTCTAGCCAGGGTTCAATCAGCCACTCTGCTCTCAATCAGAGAAAGAAAAGATGATAATGATTGGGGCAGAACATGCATGGACTGGAGGGACCGAGAGACAGTAACTGGTGTAAAAGGTTTCTGAAACACAGCTTTAATATTTAATATTATAATGAAAGATATCATTTCTGTAGATATATTATTTGCACATGCCATGCATCTTGCTTCTACTGGTTCTACTTAAAAGGGAGAACTGGGACTCATAACAGATGAAATCTAGTGTGTGATTGTGATTTGGGAGGTAGATATACACAAACATCCATTACATAGATATTGCTGTAGTATATTACGAAGCATGAAGATAAAATATAGCATCATATGAGGTTGATGTGGTTCTCGGTAAATGATTACATTATTATATATTTATTAAACAAAAGGATCTAAGATAACGGGTGTAATTTTGTCTTGGTGTACGTGTTAGAGATAAGGATGGTAAACAGTACGGACCAATGCACCACCAAGACACTAAATTCAATACAACATGGTGAACAGGATTTTTTTTTAAAGCATGACCAGCAAAACCCAGAGACAAGCCAATTTAATCCAGAATTTTGAACAGATCTGAGTGGATCAATACTTCAATCCCTCGGATGCAGGGAGTGTTATTAAAGTGAAAACAATGGCAGGGAAAAAATGATACCAGGAATAAAAAAAAGGCAAACTGTCAGAATACACCCTGGCACATCGGCAATGGTGTCTGCTTTCTCTAATTAATTTTCACAGAAGTGGAGACAAAATGTGCCAGTTTTATTTCCTCTGCCAGCACGAGGAGCTAATGAGTTTCCCACTGAGCAAAGCTGAAGATAACCAAGTAAGAGGGGAAAGAAAAACATGCATACTACCCCGATCTAATGTGCTTTTTTAATGAATTCCATATCTGCTCAAGTCACACCATAATGGTGATTTTATGGCTTTTTCAAACTGCTGCAATGGTAAATGTGTTGCAGATGGTGCTCTAGAGATAAACCTTAACATGCCTTTGAAAACAACATAGAGTTGGTGATGCTTGCTTTCATTCTTGCTTGCTGAACGTTGGACGTTGATAGTGAAGATGTAATATAGTATTATTATTGTACTGTAATAGAAATAACACCAAACATATCTGAACAATAGTATTTATGTGCTAACATCACTAACAGGAAGGTCTAAACAGGCAGGAAGACAGATCTCCCATGTTAACAGCATAAATGTTAAAATATGTCATGGTTAAACTGATATTTAATAATCATCTGAACGATAAGGGAAGTTTATTACGACTGATGCTTAATAATTAGCAGCTCCCCCATAATTTTTACCTACTAAAAGAGACCTCGGTCCCGCCTTTTCTACTGCCTCACATGCCAGACGCACTAATTTCACAGGTCAGACATGATAAAGTTAAAATAGCCACTACTAAAAATGTGTCATTCCCTATCCTTTTTTCTTCACATATCCAAGCTTATTAGATTTAGAGTCAGACCAAAAGGTCAACAATTAAACAGCACACCCAGAGCAGATTAGAGTTAAGGTCCTTGCTCAAAGGTCCAACAGTGGCAGCTTGGCAGTGCTGAGATTCCATCTAACAACATAACCCAGAACTGACGAGAAACTATACCTACTTTTGACAAAAAGTGGAAAAGATGTGCCATTGTGCATCAGAATGTGTAGGGGTAAAAGCAAAGCTTCACTGTTAATATTACCATTCTAGTAAGGCAGAATTTTATTGTTTTGCTTTATTACCCAATCCTTCACCTCTCTATCTTCATCCGAGCCCGAATGTCCTCCCTCGCTCATCCTTCCGAGAGAGAAAGTTGTCGTGCTTAGTCCTTGATTTATGTCCCCGGCTTTGTGTGCTTATACAATGCTTCAGTAACACTGGGGGATCGATGCGAGGCAGGATTTAACCGAGAACAGACCGACTATGGCTTCAGCGCTGCATACTGAGTGACTGCAACTACATAAGAGACCACAGAGGTCTAGATCAGTGGTTAGGTTTTTATGTACTTGTGGTAGCAATAATAATGTTGTAACTAGTGTTGTAGGAAACTGGTAGTGTGTGTGCTTGTGTGTGTGTTTGTGTACTGTGTTACCAATTACCAGCACCACCAATGGTCATAATTAAAAGGATATGACGTAGAGGCTGGGGCTGATTTCTTTCTAGGCCAGACTGTTAAACAGCCTACTTTTTTTTGGTTACATTATTACATTTGGAGAAACACCAGAGAAACCTCCCAGTACTGTGTATATTAGGGCTACCTTATTGAAACCCACTTCACTGACACATCCATAACACTTTGAATTTGAAATCCAGTAGCAGTTGTATTAAACACGAGTATGGAGATCTTAATAATTAGTTTAGAAGAAAAACTAGAAATGACTAGAAACAAGCAGCAAAAGTGACTGTTGGTGGAAGTAACTTTAAGTGGAAGTAACTATTGGTGGAATTAATTGTTAGTGGAAGCGAATGTTAGTGGAAGTGACTTTTGGTGGAAGTAAATATTGGTGGAAGTAACTGTTAGTGGAAGTGGCTTTTAGTGGAAGTGGCTTTTAGTGGAAGTGACTTTTGCTGGAAGTGACTGTTGGTGGAAGTGAATATTGGTGGAAGTGAATATTGGCGGAAGTAACTGTTAATGGAAGTGATTGCTAGTGGAAGTGACTATTAGTGGAAGGTACTGTTGGTGGAAGTGACTGTTGGTGCTAGTGACTGTTGGTGGAAGTGACTGTTGATAGAAGTGAATGTTGGTGAAAGTAACTGTTGGTGGAAGTAACTGTTAGTGGAAAAGACTGTTGGTGAAAGTGAATATTGGTTGGTGGAAGTAACTGTTGGTAAGAGTGAGTACTGGTTGAAGTAACTGCAGGTGGAAGTGAATATTGGTGGAAGTACCTGGTGGAAGTAATTGGTGGAAGTGAATATTAGTGGAAGTAACTGTTGGTGGAAGTAACTGTTAGTGGAAGTGACTTTTGGTGGAAGTGAATATTGGTGGAAGATTCAAGATTCAAAGAACTTGATTCAAAGAAATTGCTTTGCCATGTTACACAGAGAGAGCAAGCAAGCAAGCAAGCAAGCAATAAAGAAAGAAAGAAGAAAGAAAGAAAGAAAGAAAGAAAGAAAGAAAGAAAGAAAGAAAGAAAGAAAGAAAGAAGTGACTGTTAGTGGAAGGGACTGTTCATGGAAGTAAATATTGCTTGAAGTAATTGTTGGTGAAAGTAATTGATAGTAGAGGTCACTGTTGGTGGAAGTAGCTGTTAGTTGAAGTGACTGTTGGTGGAAGTGAATATTGGTGGAAGTAACTGTTGGTAGAAGTAACTGTTGGAAGTAACTGCCCAAGCACATCAATAAGACCATGTGTACATAAGTCACATGAATGTCTAATAAGCGCTGGTCATTTGTAATACTCTTTATCTGTTCACTTCAACTGTATGTTTATGTTGGGCTTAGTTCTCATTCTTCTAGTCCATGTTTTTAGTGCTTGCATTCGTATTGCACTTATTGAAGCTTCATCTCAAATTGGGCCTGCCTCTGACATGAATATCGATGCAATAGTATGTAGAAATTATTTTATCTACAGGTTATTTTTTCCTTTTCTTTTTGACAGCCAAACAAAATATAGATAATTATATGGCTTCCTATTACTAAATATATAAAAAGCATGTTCTGTAATAACATATCTGGATAATTTAGTCATTATTTATTAATTAATTCAGAAATCTCATTCTCATGAAAACTGTCATTCGAGTGGCAGGCAGCCTGAACATTATTATTTAAATTTCGGGTGATGAAAATAGGCCACAGAGCTTGTCAGCTCTCAACCCATCCACAAACACAGCATTCTCAGTAGGACAAGTCTGTAATGAGGACTAAGAATCCATCAAATTATTCAAAGCCTCTGATTCAGCGTGCTCAGTCTGAAGATTTTTCATCCAATCAGATGAAACTGACAAGCATTGCCCATGAATATACTTAATCTAATGTGTTAATATGAGTTTAAATGCAACAACCCTCAGTGCTTCACTGTGTACTCGTCATTTACATTTTCCATTCATCGATGTCTGTTTGACATTTTTTCCCCCTGATCACTTCCCCATTTAATTTCCCTTTGTTTCTTCCTGATGAAGCTGAAGGGTAGCATTCACAGGAAGAGCCAGATGAAAGGATTCTAGAGCGCTGATTCAAAAACTAAGATGGAACCTTATGGGTGTTTTGCTCCGGGATCGATCTCGTCAGCATGAGTGCTCAGCAAGCTGCTTGAAACTGAGTGAACTTTGCTCCGAAGTGGGTAGGTACGAGGGTACGAGGTGTAAACAAATGTCAGAAGAGCACTAAGACCCCACCTGCTCGCGATTAATTCTATATTACTGCACGGCATGTCTTTCAAAGGCTTATGAGATAATCAAACATCTGTTCACAACAGCCTCTTTATACACACTTGGCATATCATTAAGGCAAGTTCTTTGAAATACACGTCAAGCTTTGGCATTCCACAGCACACATGCTGGAAATGATTCAAACTGATGCTGCTCTGAAACAAGTAGTGTGTATATAGAGGGGTAACATGGATAGAAAAATCACTTCTTCAAAAAATGACAGCTAGCCATGCTGCACATGACAACCTCGGCCAATGCGCCATATTGAGCCAATCGGACCTGCGTGCTGGTGGCTGTCACTTAGCTCTGTGTGTGACAGCCTGGCTTCTCTGTCAGTGTGCCAGGCCTCTATTCATCCCTCCCTCTTTCCCCATTTCCTCTCCCTCCATCTGTTTTGGGATCCTCCGAGACGTTGCCTTGCTCCCCCTAAAGCTCTGTAGACCGTAGAAGCCTGGACTTCATTAGATATCAAACGCACTGCTGCATGATTTCTTTCAATCTGCTGAGTTACAATAATAATAATAATAATAATAATGATAATAATAAAAATTTTTCATTCAGAGTAACTGTTCTACCCTGGTCAGGATAGCACTGGATCTGGAAATGATCCCAGGAACACAAGAATATATCCTGGATGAAACACCAGGCACACGCGTCATACCTATTTAGCGTAGCTAATCTTCCTATTGTAGTGCTTTTTGCAAGGTTGGACACTGGAAAACCTGGAGAAAACCCATGTATGAAATGACACTCAGACACTATCTGAGAGTTTTCCAAAATGGATGACTTTCTAAAGAGACTGACACCTTTCTAATTCTTTATGGCTACAAGGGTTACCTCTGGTATTTTATTCTTCTTTTTCTTTCACTTTTGAAATCAGCTCTAGTGTTTCCTCATGCTCTATGACTAGTTTATGGATTTCTAACTACTAACTCCTAAGTCGTAATAGTTAACCATGTCTGTTTTTTTATCAGGCAATCTTCTTGTAGTTGTCGAAATTCGCATGAAATTTTAATAGAGCCACTTGCAGCACTGGCCAGTATCAAAGTGTAGAAACCTTGAAATCTCACAAGCATAAAATTCACCCCGAATTCTGTTCTTGTGTCTATTTGTATTGTTATAGTGCATATTGTCTGTTGTGCTACTGTATATAGAGTATATTGAACTATATACAGTCAAGCCAATGAACCTCTTTAGAATTGAATTGAACATGATGTATAAGATATTCCATTTGTTCATACAACACAGGTAATTGGAAGAGTTGCTGTGTACACACTATTATATATCCACACACCTCATTTGTGTCAGAATAACGCATATCGTCTCACGAGCCGGGGAGACTGACTCAGAGAGAGCGAGCGTTGCCAGAACTCCAGACTACTTCTCTGTTATTTTGAGTGGTTATTTTCCGGGCTGTCTGCTTGCTGCCTTTGCCAGTCGGGACGGGGGTTTGCAGTATGCAGGCCATTTAATGAGACTTCCGTGCTGATTTGAGCACAAATGAGGCAGGGGAAGTTTGATGTGCCACTCAACACGGGTGTTTCATCATTATTTAAATCTAGCATGAAACCCTTCAGAATTCAGAGGCCCAAATTAGTTTCGGAATAAAATATTTTTTGACTCGTGTCAAATCAATGGCTAGGAATTATTCATTAGACTCCTAAGTAGGGAAGCAATGGCTGTGTCCGGTACACATTCGGAGCAGAATAAAAAATAAATAAATAAAAAAGCGCAATATTTTACATTGTATTGTAAGGATGTTTGCTAACATGATTTTTAAATTTATACAGACTCTTTATTTCTCTATTTTTTTTTTACTTATTTGTAAGCATTATTTGTACTTTCAAATTGTGGTTCATGGTCTGTTTAGTACTTTTTTTTTTTAGAAATACACCTATTATATCATTACACTGTATATATACACACAGACACACTCATACAGTATAATTAAAATGTTTTCCTTCACATATCCTTACTTACAAGGACACCAGGGACACAGTCCAGGGTCAGCCATTGTACAGCACCCCTGGAGCAGTAGATGGTTAAGGACCTTGTTAGGGACAGCTTGGCAGTGCTGGGATTTGAGATCTCCGTAGCTCAGAAACCTTTCTGAGTCAGCGCTCTGCTATATAATGGATGCCCCATTCACTGATACTATAAAATATTTAGTTTAGTTTTGTTGATTTTACTCCGTATGTGTGTGTCTGAGTGTGTGTTGGTCCTGTATCCACCCCTGTATATAAATGAATGTTCTGTTACCTAATGTGTGCACCTGTTCCAAGCTCATCCCCTGATTAGCTTCTCTTTATGTTTCTTTCCGTTATCTCACTGCAAATTCACGTTCATTGTAGTGTGCATTTCCAAGCACAAGGTTACAGCTTTACAACCCGCTCCTGTGTTACTACTTTTGATAACTGTGAACGCTAATGTATTGTATTGTGCTGTCTATCTTGATCTGTTTGCAAACCTTTACACACATGCACTTTATGTGGTACAGTGGAACTTCGGCATATGAATTCCCTCCCTTACGAATTTTCCCCTTCATAATTGAAATTTTGCAAAAAAATGTGCATCAGCATATGAACGACATATTTTCAGCATACGAACAAACTGAACCGAACCGAACGGTGGGTAAGTTGCGCGTATGTCCGGGAGACATTCAAAACTTGCTTGGGTCAGTGGAAAGCCAAGCCAAAGCCAAAGCCAACCAAAGCAAGATTATGAATTTTACGTATTTTTTTTCAACGCACGATACCAATGTTGTCTTCAGCATGCGTTTAAAAGCCATGTGATGTTTTGCGTTTTTTTTTTTTTCTTTCCGTGAGGAAGTATTTATAGAATAGTAGAAATGGGGTAATTTATTGGGTTTAAATGATATTTCAATACAAATATTAAAAATAATATCCTTTATATTCATGTAATCCAAGTAATTGTACTTCATTTTGTAGAATCAACCATTTTTAAATGTGCATAATTTAAGTTCATAATTTAATTACCATGATTTTCCTTTTAGGTAGGCTAAAAAAGTCTCTAAAAAGTACTCAGCACTTATGTTTGCACTTATATTGTTCCCTCCAGGTCTTCTATTAAATACCAAATATTATTTTTTAAAGTAAGTATGCATTTGAAGCATTTGCATTTTATGTCTAAGGGTTGAGAACAGGGACATCTGTCTAACTTTTTATTTTATTTATTTATTTATTTATTTATTTATTTATTTATTTATTTATTTATTTTGTATGCAAGATTTTGTTTTTAATACACTTTGGTCCAATAGCTTCACACATTTGGTCCCTATTGTAACTGCAAAGATTGATGGTGGCTAGACTTTTTTTCCATATAGCTGAAAGTATTAGTGTATTCCTTTTCTTTGTGGAACATAAAAAGATTTATTGCAACTGTATATTAAAGTTATACTGCACGTTTAGCATATTGTGCTTGCTTCGAGTAAAGCTTGCAACAGCTTGCAAAAAAAAAAAAGTGCTTTTCATTCTTTCAAGTTATTATCTGGAGTTTCTGCTAAGAAATTTGGAAAGGTTGCATCCCCAATGTATGATGTCATATCTACGGTGGCCGAGTGTCATGGTTGGCTTGGCAAAGTTCCCTGTTGGGCCACTAGGGGGCTTCTAGCAGGGGTTTTGTTTATCTGTGCCATGTGTGTTTGTTATGACATTTAGCCCCGCATGATCCTTAATGTGTTCCCGCTTCTGTTCACCTGTTCTTCATGTTCTACTGATTACCCTTGTGATTTATAGTGGTTTCTGTGCTCCGTGGTATTTGCTAGTCTTCGTCATTATTGTGAGTCTTTGTGCTGTGTTTGGTTTTTCCCTTCGTGGTCCTGTGTATGAGTGTTCTTATTTTGGAATAAACCCCTGTTCTGCGTCTATCCCTGTGTATAGGTCTGCTCTCTCTCGCCTGGTACCACCGGTACGTGACACCGAGAAGTGCAAAACAAAAGTCTCTTCCAATTAGCATTAAGATTTCCATTCGCGAACTATACTTACCTTTTCCGTTTTGTCTAAATTGTGTTTTCTGATTTATTTTGTTTTCAAATTTGTTATAGTGTTTTGCACTTCTCGGGTACCATAGTCCTCAATGCTTGATGTCATATCAACATGGCTGCTCATAAAGCCAACAGTCTTCTTCTTCTTTCGGCTTCTCCCTTCAGGGGTCGCCACAGCGAATCATCTCTCTCCACCTATCCCTATCTTCTGCATCCTCAACCCTTGCACCCACTAGCTTCATATCCTCATTAATTACATCCATATACCTCCTCTTTGGCCTTCCTCTTTGCCTCCTGCCTGGCAGCTTCATGTCCAACATTCTCCTACCAATATACTCACTCACCCTCCTCTGAACATGTCCAAACCATCTTAATCTGGCCTCCCTAACTTTGTCCCCCAAACGTCCAACATTACGCCGGATGCCCTTCCTGACGCAACCCTCTCTATTTATCCGGGCTTGGGACCGGCACAGAAGCCACTGGACTGTGACCCCCATGGCTAGATTCATAAAGCCAACAGTAATTGAAGGTAAATAAAATACCACAACTGTTTTTCAAATTCAACTCGACAATACGGGTTGCTGTTTTGAGAAGTTAAATACTTCATGACCATCACTGGTCACGTGTACAAGGATTATCCATTACATTACAACAGAAATAACTTTGATTATACTTGTTTCATTGGCATTTGTCAAGGGGTGGGATATATTATGCAGCTGACATGTTGGAAGCAGGAAAAATTGGCAAGTCTAAGCATCTGAGCGTCTTTGACAAGAAGCCAATTGTGATAACTGGATGACTGTCAGAACATCTCCATAACAGCAAAAAACTGTTTAAGAATGGTTTGAGGAACATGACAAAGAGCTTCAGGTATTGCCTTGGCCTCCACATTTCGCAGATCTCAATCTGATCAAGCATCTGTAGGATTTGCTGGACAAACGAGTCTGATCCATGGGTCCACCCACCTCACAACTTATAGGACTTAAAGGATCTGCTGCTAATGTCTTGATGCCAGATACCACAGCACACCTGGTGAGGTCTTGTGAAGTCCATGCCTTGATGGTACAAAGCTTTATTTGACCTACACAATATTAACCAGGTGATTTTAATGTTATAGCTGATCAGCTTGTATCACAAAATTGAGCTTAATTCCAAATTATGTGGTAGCTTAGTGGTTAACGTGTTGGACTACAGACCCTTTTTCTGTTAGTAAACATTATGATGCTTTTTTGTGGGTGGAGCTTAGGTGGAGGCAGAAAGATTTCCCTGACTGCTTTATAAGCAGTAGTTATTAAATTCCTTTAACTTTGTCTGACATGATGTGTGTTCTGCAAACGCAAGTATTTTTGATGATGGTTTCTGTCCAGTCTGCTTGTTTTAATGATCAAATTGGCCTATAATGAAAGAAGGATATAACGAAACTGCCAGTTGCTTTCATAGGAAGGGAGGGAGGGAGGGAGGAAAGGAAGTAAGGAACGAAGGTAGGAATGAAGGAACGAAAGAATAAGAAGCATATTACCAAATCAAATTGAGGGTTACTTTCATAAGAATCAACCAATTGAAAGAAAGAAAGTAGGAAAGAAAGAATTAGTTATTTTTAAACGTTTTCAGACTCACTTTAAAATACAATTAAACAAATCTGTCATTAAAATGTTGTAATGAGTTGGTATCTTATTTAAAATAATACACAGCTAATTTATAAATATTGGAGGAAATCGTCATACTCTGTCAATACCGTGTCCTGATTTTGCTTTAATAAGCCATAAAAATCCAAAGAAATATGAAACTTACATTATCTCTATATAAACTTGGTTCACTGAAGAAACTCTGCAGTACTGTGTGAAATTCTTGCAAGGAAATTCTATAAGATTAATACAAATATTGGTACATTTATACATAATAGCAATGTCCATATTTGGTGTGATATTTGCTTTTTAAATATGCATCAGTAGTCTCAGGTACATTAAAGATACCGGTATCTTAAAAAAATCTGCCAATGTTCCTTTGGAGACTTTTTTTTATTTATTTGCTTATTTATTTATTTATTGAGGATATTTTTTTTTGTCTCAAAAAAGTAGTGCATTATGTAATATACTATTTTCTGTACTGAATTTTCTGTCATTTTTCTGTCATTTTTGTTGAAAAATTAGTTTTTGGAAAAGCCTTAAAATGCTTTTGTACTTAATTATGCAGTAAATAAATGCAATAAAATAACAGATTTAATTTTTTAAATACAGGGATGAAACTTATGGACATGGATTATGAAAAACTGACTACTGTCATTACAGCATCATGATATTATTATAAGCATTCATGATTCACGAATTTTTAAAATTTTAAAAGCTCAAATATGAAAAATAAAATGAATTATTTATTCATTTTAATAATTAATTAATTATTCGTCAGACCTTCTCAATGTAACTGTTTTATAACCTTTTTAACAAAAAACAACAAAAAATAAATTTTATTTGTGATTCTCACATTAATTTGTGACTTAAAATTTTGTATACTGTCACGTTTCCGGTGTCCATAGCATGAAGGAAACAGACCCAGCGCGGAGATTTATTAAACTTAAAACAAACAAACAAACAAACAAACAAACAAACAAACAAACAAACAAACATGAACACGACACCACACGTAGACACTACACAAAGACGACGACCAGCCCCGAACCCTGGCAAAAGGCCACTATAAATACAAAGACTAATCACAAGCAACATTAGGAACAGGTGTACAGCCATCAGGAAACAATAGGACTAGGCGGGGCTAAAGCAAGACACATGACATAGACGTAAACATAAACACAGGCATGACACAACCCCCTGGCGGAAAACGCCCCCTAGTGGCCCAACACAGGGACTCCACCCGTAACATATACAGATCATTTATTTCCATGATATTATTACACAGTTTAGTCATTTATTTTCACATGTAATTAAAAAAAGAATTCCATATTTCTTTCCAATTGTTTGTTTTTTTCATGTGATTTTTTTTATTAGTTTCCTAATATGATTTTTTCCCCTTTATGAATGATTCTCTTTTTTTCACACAAGATTTTCATCCTTATTGTTTTTTTTTCACAAATAAATAGAATTTTATATACAATGCATTTTTTCACATGTACTTTTTTAGAAAATTTCTTTATTATTACAGACATTTTATACATGGTTAATTTTATTTCCAGGTGATTTTCCCATAATTGTAAATTTTTTATTATTTAGAAAGATTTTCTAAAATATTTTTGTTTCTAAATATTATTCATCTACAGTAGCATGATCACATTAACACTCTCACATACTTACACTAAAAACAATTTATTTAAATGTTACCAACGTCCCCCCCACCCCCACCGTCTGAGATCAATACCAATAATTGCCATACATGTCATTATTTCTTGTGATTATTTCTTGACCCACTTGGTCATATGACAAAATGGCTCTTAGCATAAAACCGCTAATCAGTACATCAGCGTATATAGCATTGCTGGGAGTCAACAGACCGGATCTTTTGGCGTCCCCTCCTACACGTATCCCCAGGTGAAAGTGGCCGGGTTGAGATTGATTACACAGGTTTACCAGAGTCAAATCACCTGTCAGCCTGCCTCTGACATGGAATCCATTTTGTTGTGCTCTGCCATTAACCTTGAAATGCTTGGATTTATTTCTCTCTTCTGTGGACTGGGCCCTGACCTTTGTCCATCACCACAACGGCAATGCTCAAAAACTTTTCTTTTTAAATTTTTTTTGCCCACTTTCTGGTTCTTTTCAAGTAAACACTACAATACTTTTTACCCCATGTGGAAAAAAATCACAATTTTGGGTTTTCCCTTTCCCTTTCCCTTTCCCTTTCCCTTTCCCTTTCCCTTTCCCTTTCCCTTTCCCTTTCCCTTTCCCTTTCCCTTTCCCCTTCCCTCCCTCCCTCCCTCCCTTTCCCTTTCCCTTCCTTCCCTCCCTCCCTTCCTCCCTTCCTTCCCTCCCTCCCTTCCTCCCTTCCTTCCCTCCCTCCCCTCCCTCCCTTCCTCCCTTCCTTCCCTCCCTCCCTTCCTCCCTTTCTTCCCTCCCTCCCTTCCTCCCTTCCTTTCCTTCCATGAATGTCGCTGCCAAAAGCAACTATCAGTTCTTTCTTTCTTTTTCTTTCTTTCTTCTTTACCATGAAAACCCTCAAATTTCTTATATCCTTCCTTCCTTCCTTCCTTCCTTCCTTCCTTCCTTCCTTCCTTCCTTCCTATGAAAGCATCTGGCAGTTTGGTTATATTCTTCTTTCTATTTCCTTCCCTCTTTGATTAATTTATTTTCTACACACTTGTGCGATGCAAGTAAATGAATTTATTTTTACATTTATTTACTATTTTTTTTCTATCCTGATCTCGTGCTACTATCTGATTTTGTACATCTTTGCAGGTTTGAATTTCAACTTAAAACTTCCAAAAACATGCCAGGAGATAAACTACAAAACTCAACGTGTCAACAAGTGTATGATTCTAAGTGTCCCAACTGGCATCCCAACACGAAGGTATCGACGAAATCCAGACCTCACCTCCGGTGTTTCCGGGATAAGGTCTGGATTTTGTTCCATTGTCTCGCACACAGCCCTTTTATTGTCTTGCATATGGAACAACAACAATAGAAATGGACTTCAAATCATATACTGTCAATCATCGGTTAGCCCCATAACTCCCAAATCCATGACTGACCATCCTCCCGCTCTAGCTGATCAAACATGTTCTCAGTAGTCCCACATTTATGTAAATACACAATGTCTGCAGTGTGCTTTGTTTGTACCGAGGCAGACAGGATAAAGAGTGGCAACGACGTGACTAGTTGAAACGACTAGTACAGACATTTGAAGTTGCTACAGTGAGTAAATTCTGTTGTGTGATGTCGCCAAGGGGAGCTAGCGCTCTGTCGTTTTTTTCCCCTCTCTGCTCGCTCCATCTGAAGCCCCAGACAGAAGCTCCCAGCTGCCTTCAACTGCTTGTTTAAACCTGACACAAATTCCCTGACACAAAGCCCAGGGTGGCTACGCGTGTAGGCGCAAAAGCAAATATTTCCTTTTTTCTGATGCCCTAAAACAGGCCCACCAGCTCCACCTCCTGATCCCCCCCTTGAACACACACACACACACACACACACACACACACACACACACCGTATCCCTATATTCCCTATTTTCCCAGCAGCCCCGGCACTGCAAGCCAGCCATTTATCACAAAGTAATTATAGAATTATCGATTGGCAAGCAATTAACACCCCCCACTCTTTTATTTCCCCCTCCCCATCTTTCAATTTGCAGTCAGAGTGGCAAGAGGTGGGAAAAAAAAACGCTTTTGGAGTAACACATTTAATCCCCTTGGCATTTCTCTACAGTCATCAGATTAATGGAGGGACATGGACAAAAGCCCTTTTTTCCTCCTGATTCCATCCCACTGTTTCGCTTCTCTCTGCAAATCTCCCTCGGGCAGGAGCTCAGGCAGAGAGAAAGCCCACACCTCAAGCCTACATTACCTCACGCTCAGAGCACAAGCATTCATATTTTAATATTGTCCTGAATCTCAGTGGAGAAATGGAAAAAAGAATATGTCAAAGTACCGGAAATACACTTTTATTTCAGTTCTGAAAAGTTTCCTCTGCTGATCTGTCGATCATGAGAACACCAGAACTGAAACACTGAAGACGTGCAGGTGAGAGTGTTTTCAAAGCAGATCAAATCCAGAACATTCTCAGAATGAGGCAAGATGCTAAAGAGGCACAGGTCAGGTGATCAGAGCAACAGGATCAAAAATGTGAGCAGAGGAATGGATCAAAACCAGGATCAGAACATACGCTAACTCAGTGGATACTTTCCTCTCAAAGCAACCCTCAATTGTTCTTTCCTGTAATAGCATCCTTCATTGTCTTAACTTAACAGCACTTACAGGTTTTTTTTTTTTATATATATCAAACCTAGACTTCTTATGTCCTGTTTTTTTTTATATTTCCTTTTTTGTCATGGTGGCCTGCACACTTCATTCTCTTCCAAATGTACGCCACTTCCAACTGCTGCCCAGATGGACACGCGAAGGATCGGCTCAGAGCGCAGAAACTCAAGAGCTGGCAAATATCAAGAGTAGGATCGATTTCATGGAACATCACCTTGGTAACATATGGCCACAGCTGAGAAAGTTGATTTCCCTTCTGTTGCTTTTTATAAATCACAGCCCGCTCCGTTTTTTTCCAGTCATTTCAGGTTTTCCTTTTCTTCTCCTCTTCCCAGTCGGAGGAGAGGGTTAGCTGAGCATCTGATATCTCATGTTGGGTTGGTTTTAAAAACAGCGTAATATACTGGTTTTGGTTATATCCTTCCTTCCTTCCTTCCTTCCTTCCTTCCTTCCTTCCTTCCTTCCTTCCTTCCTTCCTTCCTTCCTTCCTTCCTTCGTCCCTTCCATTTTGCATTTCCTCCCTCTTTCTCTTGAAAAAAAAACATGAATCTAGTTATATCCTCCCTTTCTTATATCCTTTGTTCCTTTGTTCCTTTGTTCCTTCGTTCTTCTTTCTTTCTTTCTTTCTTTCTTTCTTCTTTCTTTCTTTCTTTCTTTCTTTCTTTCTTTCTTCTTTCTTTCTTTTTTCTTTCTTTCTTTCTTTCTTTCTTTCTTTCTTTCTTTCTTTCTTTTTCTTTGCCGTGAAAATTTGTTTATATCCTTCCTTCCTTCCTTCCTTCCTTCCTTCCTTCCTTCCTTCTCCTTCCTTCCTTCGTCCTTCCATTGCTTCCCTCTCTTTCCTTGAAAAAAAACATGATCTAGTTATATCCTCCCTTTCTTATATCCTTTGTTCCTTTCGTTCCTCCTTCTTTCTTCCTTCCTTCCTTCCTTCCTTCCTTCCTTCCTTCCTTCCTTCCTTCCTTCCTTCCTTCCTTCCTTCCATCTTGCCTTCCCTTCTTCTTTCCCTTGAAAAAAAAACATGAATCTAGTTATATCCTCCCTTTCTTATATCCATTGTTCCTTCGTTCCTTCTTTCTTTCCTTCTTTCTTTCTTTCTTTCTTTCTTTCTTTCTTTCTTTCTTTCTTTCTTTCTTTCTTTCTTTCTTTCTTTCTTTCTGCAGCAAAAACACGCTCAGTTTGGTTTCTTCCTCCCTTTCTTCCTTCTTTGACATGAAAGCACCCTCAACTTGATTATCACACCAAACCAGAGAAATTAAAAGCAAGAATGCATACATTTTTCACCTATTACACACACACACACACACACACACACACACACACACACACACACACACACCAAGCTGAATTATGAATAAAATTGAAAATGTCTGTCACTTTTTTAATATGTACAGAATATGCAATGTGCAGGATGTATGAGCTGACAACAAATTATTCAGCTTTACTCAGGATAATAAAATATTCAATATTCAATCCTGATAGTGCTGCTGTTAGAAAAAAAAATCTTCCCTGCTAGGACAATTTCCAATAATTCAGTATTTTACAGCACAAAAACAAATCCTCCAACCTTCTTTCTAAAATATTAATATAGCGATTGCAGCTTTCCAACTTTCTTCCCGCAGCATTTTAAACCCAGACAGGAAACTGATCTTTTTTTTTAAACGATAACACAAAAGCTTTGCAGTGTACTAACACTCTGAGAGTTAGGGATACAAACATTTTCTGCACCTGAGCCCTGTGGTGTGATACAGTACAAGCCCCAGCTGGTCCCCTGCGTCTCAAAGAAGCTAATTTTCTGATTGAAACAGCATGAAGTCACCAAGCTAGTGAGTTTCATCAAATTGGCAGCCATTTAAACAGCAATCTGGAGCTGTGTTGGGCTAACACCCACCTGATTTCTATTGTCAATCGATGGAGCTCTGCTTTGGTCATACATGCTGCAATATTGCCTTATGACATACACTGTGGTATTGACCTGTTTTTCCTGAACCGTGCTGTTCTCATTTTCTTGCAGAATACCTCGGTGCGAAGACGGTCGTGTGATGTCAGGAAGCCAGAAAACAGATTAGAGTTCATTACAGTGTAATGCTTCTGTGTGTTCGAAGGTCTCCATTTGAAGTAACATCAAAAAAAGCCAAGCATGGAGATTCATAGTCATAGCTTTTCTTTCTAATTTATTGGCAATAAGACTGCTTCTTGTTGGAATTTGTTTGAATACTATATTATCTAATATATTTTAGATCTTTGTAATTCTGAAGTTGAAGCCAGGGCCAAGAAAAAAATAAAATAAATAAACAAACAAAGAATAAATAAATAATTTAAACAACTTACAACTAAATACATATAATTTAGAAAAATATTAATTCATTTATTAATATAATGTAGCGCAATATATTGATTTAATATATTGAGAAATTTTTACAAAAGTTACAGTAGCACTGCAGTACCTTTGGTATTCACATGCAAGTAAATGGGAAACACTTATAAATTATCAAGTGCATTTATGGTGTAGATTTTTGTATTTCTATGGCAAAATAATAATAATAATAATAATAAAAAAAAAAAACTGTGCGAAATTTTCCAATAATGCAGCTCAGCCACTGCAGCGTGTCAGCTCCTATAGAAAAAACACGAGCTTAAAAGGTACCATTTCTTTCGTCCTATTAGAATCGCTGATCTGGTCTGAAAGGACAGATTTTTCACACAGTTATCATAAAATCTATGTGTGTAATTAAAGTAAATAAGCATCTGTCATTGGATATTAATGTTTCTTGTGTTAAAGCACTTGTGAACCATTGTTTATGAATAACTTCATTCATATTCAGCTTGATAAACAAGGCTCCCTGTATCTTTAAAACTTTCAGCTGTTTAGCTCAACACTGATTTAGGCAAACCTTGGCCAGCTGGCCTGGCTGATAATGACGTGCGGTGTGAATGAGGACTTTACTGCTCAGACGTGGTTTCTGATAGAGGTGATAGGACAGAGACGGTGATGGCGGCCAGGTGGGAGGCCGAGTAAGTCCTAGTTGCTTGCATGGACACCCCTCATCAGTCCTGTCCTCCTCTCCTCCTCCTCCTGCTCCATCTTTTGCCCTCCGCTACTCCAAAGGCCTCATTTTCTGCATGATTAGGCCTCCACCTGTCCAGTGCCTGGCCCTTGGCCCTCGCACAGCCTGTGACACCCTGTCAATTAGCACTGGTGTGTTTCTAGCTGAGTCACATCACAATGAGGTGGAGGAAGCAAATGAGAATTAAAACGATATTCTAATCACAATTTTATCAATTACATACCTTCCTGGTCTTGAAAAAATCCTAGCGAAGAAAGTGACCTGTGTGTATGTTGATGAATGGGATGGCTCCATGCTAACATCAGAAATGCTTAAACGTGTATTGGTTAAATTTATCTAAATGAAGTCTGTAAAAATGTTTATTCAGTAGTCTTCTAATACTAGGAGTAATGTTTTTGCCTCCAGTTGTGTATCAAGCTTTACAAATTTGGTTCACTGATTTACAGCATTCTTTGAAATCCCCTCACTGCAGAACCATGGGGTGGAGTCCGACCTACTCCCTAAGCGCAGTCAAGCCAAAAGTCCTGCATGTGCATAAATATAACTGTGTTTCATGCTGGGTAAATGTGTTTAATGTTTTGATTCATGTTATATAGTGTTGCTCTAGCCAGAGATTAGGGTTAAGGCTCATAGTAAGATCAGATTTGGATCAGATCTGGCTCCACCCCCTGGAATTTTGTTCCTGTAGCACATTTATTCTGCGAGACAATATCCTCGCCTCCTAAATTCTTATTGGCCTCAGGTCATGCTCAGGTCAAATCTTTAGGCATGAAAAGAAACTGCTGTCCAAAACATGCGTGATTTCATGTACTACATCCTTTCCCCTTCAGTGATTTACCTTCTATGACTGGCAGTTTGTTTGATTTTTCATCAAACCATTGTTTTTGTCTGAAGAAGCAAAAAAACATAGATTTCAAGTGTCTCTTGCATGACCATAGCAAGGACTAAAAAGGTGTGAACTTTATGCCTAAACCAAAAATATTGGCACCTCTGTTGTTATACTGTACAACATGCACATTATGCAGTCTCAGCAGCCATGTTTGCCTCACACCTCCAGGGATGATGGTTTGATTCTCACCTCCACCTTCTGTGTGCCGAGTTTTCATATTCTGTGCTTTGGGGATTTCCTCCAGGCACTCCGGTATCCTACCCCAGTCCAAAGACATGCGTTGTAGGCTAACTGTCACCTCTAAGTTGTCCATCGTGAGTGGTTTGTGAGTGCGTGTATCCCCTGAGATAGGCTTCAGGCTTCATGTGACCCTGTTTAAGATGAGCAGAAAAAAATGGATGGATGGCGTAGAATTATCTGGATTTTCTGGTTGCACAATGAACTTTTTCATTGTTCAGTTTTTACTGATATTAGGGTTGAATAACAATGAGCTAGCAAGTTGGATTTCTGGAAATGTTACTGATCATGAAAAAAAACCCCAAAAGATATCAATTTAATTCATTTGTGAAGCAAATGAAACTGTCACATGCCAAACATTATTAATAATAAAAAAAACAACAACATATCTTATCTTGTAAAAGCCATTCCTGATGTGTCTTCTTTTTTCAATTTTAAGCATGCATAAAAGAAAAAAAAATCCATATTCACGCAATGATCCACACACTGATATTTTCCTATTCTAGCTCTGCTTCATCTAATGTTGAAAGTCATTCATATACTGTATAACGATGCACACGCTGCCAAGCTATCGTTTAGGCCTTGCTTGGCTCACTCCCAACTTAATACAGACTGATAGGCTTCAAGCCAATCTCCTAATTTTACGCTGTAAAATGAACCAGTGAGCCACATAATCAGCCTGGCACTCATTATTGCCAAAGTGACACCTGTTATATTTAGAACAAGTAAAGAGTTGGAGTTGTTTATGCACACTCGCTAGTGTCGCATTTTGATTAGCGAATCGACAAACACGTATTCCAGAGACAGATAACTGAAATTAGACAGCTGCTGCTCTGGATATAAATTAACCTAAAAGCCTTATGAGTTGCTTACTACAATTTAGGATTATTATTATTATTATTACTATTATTATGATTATTATTATTATTATTGATTTGTAGTACCAAAATCTAAAGCTAAAGGGAAATAAATTTGAAGTATATATATATATATATATATATATATATATATATATATATATATATATATATATATATATATATATATATATATATATAAACAGCAAGTGCATGCAGAATTCATTTCTGCTTTCAGGGCTTGTGATATGTCACTCTGAATCATGGCACAATTTGAAATAACGAGCTTTATAAATGGAATATTTATTATATTTCAAGCTCTTTTAACCATAATCTACAGTAGGCTGGCTATAAATCTGGCCCAATGCTTGATTTCCTTTCATTGTCAAGCTCAATAAGAAATATTCCAGGCCTATATATAACAGTCAGTCAATAAGAGAGAGAGAGAGAGAGAGAGAGAGAGAGAGAGAGAAACGTCTCTCCAATAAGTAGTCTTAGACTGAATACTCATAGATATACTATGACAAAATTACTCCAAAAGGATGTTAATGTATCATATTTAGTGAAGCACGTATTTAGTACAGTAAATCTAGAAATAAAACACGCAAACAAGCTGACAGATTATTTATTAAATCTAACATATGTCATAAATTGTTGACAGCTTCCCTAGTTTTATCAGTGACCTTTTAAAGCGCTAGTTTTCTGTTTGTACTTAAGCTAGCATAAATTTACAAGTGTACTCCAGATTATTTTGTATTTTTAGGTGAATATTGACACTTTTTCTAGAGCAAACCCTCCGATTTGTGGATATCCGCCTCAAACGATGTATCATGTCATTAAACTTTCACAAGAATTTAACTACATTTCTGTATATAAAGCATGCTAATAAATTATAGCTCTTCATTCAAAATATAACATATCAACATATAGGACTGGATATTCTGACTGTACTAAGTAACTAGATTTTATTTATGTTAAACGGACGTGGCATTAATGCAACAAATTCCAAACACTTTCTGTATTATATATAGTACGCTTTATTCAATATTTAAACATAATGTCATTCCCAGATTAGTAAAAACTAACAAATGAAATAACGTTGTATTTCCGTGGTGTTAAAAACTACCCCTATTTTAATATTCTGGAAAGTTGGACTGTTTCTTCTGTGGAACTGACATGACGCAGTGTTACCAAACGGGGGCGATATTTCCCACCAAATGAAATAACCTCAATAATCTGTGGAGTAGTAGGAGTAGGATTTATTTTTTATTTCAAGCTATGATTACATGATATATGCTTGCAACTGTAAAAAGCCTTTTTTTTTTAGAAGGAGGACGTGGATGTTGTATAGCTGGTGTATATGAAAGCCACATATTCACAAAGAAAGGAAATGAATGTTTTAAAAAGCATTAACCCCGATCCAGATCCAGTGGAACTGTTTTCCTTACATTAAAGTACAAATTTGAGGGTAAAATTGAAGTAAAAGTGATATAACCATATAAATGATTAAAATGGAATAAATTACTCAAACAACAATACAAATGACAAAAGGTTTAAATGAAAAGAATGAACCATATGTCTATGAAAACACACAGTAATATTTGAAAATAAGGATATTCCAGTATTTCGCTCATGAAATATTTACAGGGTAATATATAATGTACAGGGTCTTAATCAGCAGTAGCGAAAATTGTGGATTCATCACTGATATTAAGTGAGTCTGCTGTAGAAAGTTTTCACCGTCATCCCTCTTCAATTTGCATGCTTAATGACGCCGAGCGTGAGTTAATAGGGGGTGTAATGACTTCTGACGGGTCGGAGTCGGGAGCGGACCCCGAGCCGGGCCACACTAGCAGGGCCGTGGAGGGGGTTAACACACACCATACGGTACTTCTCTCACTCTCTTTCCATCTCTTTCTCACTGTGTGATAATGTAGCTAGCAACTGAACACATGGCTTATGAACACGTTATCTAGCTGTGACCTTTATTCACGGTTCCTTTTATCAATATAGAAGCGCCGCTGCCTTTTGTTTCTTTTTAATTCATAGATTTATCTGACCTTATAGTCACCATGAAGAAAGCTGAACAACGGCTGATTGCGATTTCGGTCCACATTAATGCCTTTTTTTTCTTGCTCTACCGGTGTTGTTGCTAATATTTAAGCAACATGTGCTCAAGTTTTTTCGGCATGATTAAAAAAACACAAAAACACCCAGTTCTATCCGTGCCTTATACAGAGCTACTTTATTCCATGGTGTTCATATAGAATGCTGCAAACAGTCATTACACAAGCAGGCTACGACAGTATCGAAGAAAAACGTAGCAACAGATTGTCACAAACAGCCCAAAAAATACCAGCAATCTGTTATTCTCAGCATTTCTCGATCTGGTCATAATTGCACTGATATCGGCAAGAGCAGATTGCACTAAGCGGACGCTCTTGCTTTGAGTGATTTTAAGGTACGACTCAGTGTTCTCGCCTCATCCCCCTTCCACAGCTGTTAATATATTTCAGATGTTGTTCGTGCGTCGATATGCTTGCCATGTGTCCTGGCCCAGGCTTCTTCCTGCCTGGCATCATATTTCTTGGCTCTGTAGCTGGCACTGGCTTTGCCATTTCTGGATCCTAATGGTCACAGGTGCAGTCGTGACCATACTCTCAACTCCAGGTGTTGCCTCCCAGCCGCGTGTCACTTCTGAAGCCACCTCCATCTGCCACTGGAAGCCACTGGAAGCCAAGTAGATCTCCTGCTCTCAAGTTGTCCAAGAAGAAAATGCAAAAATTCATGGAGCACAGTTTTTCACACTTTTGATGAAGTCAAATATATTCAAATATGAATTCCACATTTATTTATTTGCATCATTCATAAAACTACTGACAAGCCTAAAAAGGATTAAATTATTTGTTTAATAGTTCTAACAATCGATAGAGCTGCATATCGTTCAAAATTAGACCTGATTAAAAGCCTGTGTGCAATTAATCATGGTCATGAAAACATCTAGCTAGAAGGGCTCTAAATTTGATTCTTTATTTATTCAGGACAATAGTCAGATTTAAGTTATGTGCATTGTGGGAAATTTGTAGTAAAATTCAAGTGCATGATTAATTGAAAGACTCAAAATATTAAATTAAACTTTTGTTGGATAAAATAGTCAACATTCCAAACATATTTATTTATTTACTGTAATTTGTTTATTTGTTTGTAGATCTTTTTTATTTATTATCTTGTGCTCACATATAACTGTCAGAGCACAATATTAAAAAAAAAAAAGTAAAGTAATAGGGTGTGCTGTATCAAGTGCTATTTTCCTAAGCTGATGAATAATGAGGACGGAAACTAAAAATTCAATTACAACCAAATTTGCGTTGATGAATGTGATAATTACAACTAAGTTTATTCATGCAGCACTACACTGGCAATATATTAGACTTCTATTATTATTCTCATCATCACCATATTAATCTTTTTTTATGTTTTATTTTTAAATTGCTTCTTGGTTTTATGTCACATCATATTACATTTGACAGCAAAGAAAAAAAAATCTTCAGACTGCAATTTTATCCCTTTAAAGACAATGTTCTTGTGTTTAGGCAAAGGTAGTGTTCTAGATGCTACTAGGCATCTTAGACATTACTATTCAAGAAAAACTGGTGCACAGGTGATTTTAATAATCTGAATCTGATGCAGAGAAAATTAGACTAAGCATCTGTTATCTCAAAATCAAGTGTAACCCAAGACACACCTTGGCAAACTCAACACAGGTTGAATGCTGCTATGCGCAATTTGGTATTAATTCACTATGCAAGAAACTTCACTCTGAATATTGCCATCCATCCATCCATCCATCCATCCATCCATCCATCCATCTATCTATCCATTCATTGTACCGCTTATTCTACACAGGGATCCTGAAGCCCCTGAAGTGCGATATTTTTATATTTAAAATATCAAAAAATAATGTTAAAGAAACTTCAGCTGATTTCATCAAGACATGTATATTATTCCCTAGACATGAAGGCTTGTTCCCCGATCTTTTGACATGTTAATGACCTCAGGAATACATCCAAATACACAAATAAACATAGAAATGGTTGAGAGTGTTTTGCAATAGCGTTGCAAGGACTTGGTTCACAATTCATATTCGAACCTTATGCTTTTTTTTTTTAGTAAGTTTTTCCTTGCTGACTTGTCACCTCTGACCTGCTCATTTTTTATCAGTTTAAGCAAACGATTTCCATTTCTGACGAGCCAATCCATAAATCTTGTCCCATTCAGTATTTCTAAATGTAATGTAATGTAATGTAATGTAATGTAATGTGAAGTCAGTAAGTAAAATTTTGTCTAATGCTTGGGAATGTCTCATGAGTCCCTGAGCACTACAGCAGGTCTGCCTTGGTCCAGTCCTGAGATGACTTAAGGACTTACCTCAAGTCATGCACATGTTTATGTGCAAAACTTCCTCCATGCCTGATTTTACCCCTAGTTGGGCACATGTTTATATGTAAAACTTCCTCCATGCCTGATTTTACCCCTAGCTGGGTACTGTTACGGGGGGCAAGTGCCCCCAATGGACCACTAGGGGGCCTTCAGCAGGGGTTTTGTTTATTCAGTCATGTGTTCGTTTTAGCCACGCCTCTTCCTAATGTGTTTTCGCCTTTGTTCACCTGTTCCCAATGTGTCTCTGATTATGTTCCTTATTTATAGTGGCCGTCTGTCTGCGTTAGTTTGCTAGTCCTTGTCTTTATGTAATGTCCGTGTAGATGCATGTTCTTTTGTTTAATAAACCCCTGTCTGCCGTCTATCTCCGCGTTGGGTCTGATTCCCTTCTACACCGGCACGACCAGCGTGCTCCGTAAGCTCAGCGTTTTGTGACAGAAGGACTAGCCAAAACAGTACAGACCCAACGCGGCGCGAGGTATGCGAGGCTCTCCTTTCTCTCCTAAAACGTTCTTGTTTTGGATTTTTTTTTCCTCCGGCACATCTTTCCGTGTCTGTTCCTGTGGGGAACGCCGCTCCACTTCCGGGTTTCCGTGGGGGGCGTTACCCCATTCTTCGCAGCGGAAGATGTTTTTAACCTGCATTTTTTTTCTTTTTTGCTGGTACTCGCTCCGCTTCTGTTCCTGTGAGGAATGTGGCTCCACTTCCGGTTCTCCATGGAGGGTTTTACCTCACTTCCGTCGGCGGAGTAGATTACCATCTGCCCTTGCTTTTGTTTTTTGAGTTTTTTTTCCGAATAAAATTTTTCTTCTTTTGTCCCTATGAACCTGCTTCCTGTTCTGGTTTCCTGTTTGAATTTTTTTTTTTTCGGTATGGGTACATTGCTCCGCCTCTGTTTCCTGTGGGGGGCGTCGCTCTCCTTCTGTTTCTCCATACAGGACGCTGCCTCACTTCCGTCGGTGGAGGATGGCCCCAATCAGACCTTCTTCTTCCTCCTCGTCTTTGCCGGGACTCGCTCCGCCTCACTCCTCATCGGCGGAGGAGATCGCCGGCCACCCCCCCCTCCCTCCCTCCCTCCCCTCGGGGGTTTTCGGCCCAGCCGGGCTGAGGTCGTCGCTCGGCTTGACTACACGTCAGGGGACGCCGCGCGGCTCTACTGCTCGGCGGTGGACGTCGCTTGGCTCTGCTGCTCGGCGGTGGACGTCGCTCGGCCCTCCTGCTCGGCGGTGGACATCGCTCGGCACTTCTGCTCGGCTGTGGACATCGTTTGGGACCCTCTGGCCTTACCGCCATGCCCATCGCTCCCCCCACTTGCCTCGCCTTGCTCCTCGCTCCTCCCACTTACCTCGCCATGTTCCTCGCTCCCGTCACCTACCTCACCTTGCTCCTGGCTCCCCCCACTTGCCTCGCCTTGCTCCTCGCTCCCCCTCCTTGTTGCCTCTCCGTGTTCCTTGCTCCTCTCTGGGTTTCCCTGGACCGAAGATTCTTCCGGACTAGGGGGAGGGGTTGGCGCGTCGGGAGCCATGCCGTGGGGGGGGGGGGGGGTACTGTTACGGGGGGCAAGTGCCCATGATGGACCACTAGGGGGCCTTCAGCAGGGGTTTTGTTTATTCAGTCATGTGTTCGTTTTAGCCACGCCTCTTCCTAATGTGTTTCCGCCTTTGTTCACCTGTTCCCAATGTGTCTCTGATTATGTTCCTTATTTATAGGTTTTTGGACGTTTTGTCTGCGTTAGTTTGCTAGTCCTCGTCTTTATGTAATGTCCATGTGGATGCATGTTCTTTTGTTTAATAAACCCCTGTCTGCCGTCTATCTCCGCGTTGGGTCTGATTCCTCTACACCGGCACGACCAGCGTGCTCCATAAGCTCAGCGTTTTGTGACAGGTACATGCCTATGTGTAAAACTTCCTGCATGCCTGATTTTACCCCTAGCTGGGTACATGCTTATGTGTAAAACTTCCTCCATGCCTGATTTTACCCCTAGCTGGGTACATGTTTATATGTAAAACTCCCCCATGCCTGATTTTACCCCTAGCTGGGTACATGCTTATGTGTAAAACTTCCTCCATGCCTGATTTTACCCCTAGTTGGGCACATGTTTATGTGTAAAACTTCCTCCATGCCTGATTTTACCCCTAGCTGGGTACATGCTTATGTGTAAAACTTCCTCCATGCCTGATTTTACCCCTAGCTGGGTACATGCTTATGTGTAAAACTTCCTCCATGCCTGATTTTACCCCTAGCTGGGTACATGCTTATGTGTAAAACTTCCTCCATGCCTGATTTTACCCCTAGCTGGGTACATGCTTATGTGTAAAACTTCCTCCATGTCTGATTTTACCCCTAGTTGGGCACATGTTTATGTGTAAAACTTCCTATGCCTGATTTTACCCCTAGCTGGGTACATGCTTATGTGTAAAACTTCCTCCATGCCTGATTTTACCCCTAGCTGGGTACATGCTTATGTGTAAAACTTCCTCCATGCCTGATTTTACCCCTAGCTGGGTACATGCTTATGTGTAAAACTTCCTCCATGCCTCATTTTACCCCTAGGGCATGCTTATGTGTAAATTCCTCCATGCCTGATTTATAGTGGGTACATGCTTAGTAAAACTTCCTCCATGCCTGATTTTACCCCTAGTTGGGCATATGTTTATGTGTAAAACTTTCTCTTTGCCTGATTTTACCCCTAGTTAGGCATATGTTTAGATGTAAACCTTCCTCCTTGTCTTCATCTCAGCCAAAAGCAAAGAAGAACTTCTTACTGGTAATAAATGCAAGTTTCAAATGAAAGTATTTTCAATTGTTTCTCTGCTCTGCCTCTACTCTGACCAACCGGTCCTATTGTCATCTCATAATAGCATTGTTTTATGACAGTGATTCATCACATGGCCAAAAGGTAATATTATAGTGGAGAACTACAGGCAGCACAATTAAATTTGTGTTTGACAGCAGGAGATGTTTGTCTCCATTGCATGCTTGCATTTTTAATAGCAGCACAAGCTCTTTTTTTTTTTTGTCTTTTATTTTAAGCTTTGAAGTTCAACATGGACAAGCTTTAACAAATGGTCATTGCTTGACCTTGTAATTAGTCTTCAATAGATATTCAAAATGTGTAATTACAGGGAGAATGGGGTAAAATATTCACAAATTCTTTCTTTCCGACTCTCAGAGGATTTCATATGCATCCTATTCTAATATGCATCCTACATTATTTCCATGTGCACCAGAAATAGCCAGATGTTTCTATTTTAAAACACCCTTAGAGAAGCATGCATGACTTTATGTCATATATGATGTGACTGGTGTGTAACAATCCAGTAGGATACAATAAATTCCCCAAGTCTCTAAATCTAGCTCGCATTATAATTTCATTATATCATCCACCTTAACTTCCTGACAGCATGTGTAGTCCGCCTTCCCCTGCCAGCACCTACGCTCACAGGGCAGGCCTGACACTCTGTCCATGTGCCTCTGGCATTTATAGTGTCATAGCATCTCCACGCCAGTGTGCCCATGCCTGCTTGTCCCAATTGGATCCTTGTCAAAAATGTATGTGTGTGTGCATGGCGTGGCATCTCGTGGCCTGGCGCTCCCGTCATGTGAAGATGAATGGTGCTCTGTCACTCGCCTTGCTCTTCAGAGGCCCGCGCTCTGCGTGAGCAAAGTGCCAGTCATTAACGGGGGAGGCAGGATGAAAAATGAGTTCATTTACGGGCAAGTCCTGGGAGCTGGGTAACGTCAGCACCCTCCACTCCACTCCACCCCACCCTGGTCTTATGCTTTCTCTCTCTCTCTCTCATTCTCTCTCTCTATATTTCCCCCTCCCTCTTTCGCTCACTCCTTCTACGGCGTGAGATCAAGGGAGGGAGAATTACTCAGCAGATTTTAAGGAGAGTGATCGAGAGGTGGCCTGGAGCTAGCCAGGCAAAGATGGAGAGAGGGAGCGGACAGAAAAGAGACAGGGCGTTAATCAGACGGGACTTTGCAACCCTACTGCTTAATGCCACACCTAAAAAGCTACATAAAACTCTACACTTCATGGATGCGTAGGATGCTTATTCCTAATGGGATTACCATTTAAGCACAACAAACATATGCATAGACATGTGACAAAACTGGAGTCACTGGAGTCATATATTTGACCAGTACCTGCTCTCTGGAGAAGTAGGAAGCACTCAGGTGCAATTTTGATATGAGTAAACTCTGTCATTTTCCCTGTCTTGGCAGATTCATCCCAATGGAGATCTCAGCACATCCTTAAAGCACAATCAGCCTTTCCCGTCATGCAATCACCCAATCGAAAATATTTATGATGTGTCTCTGGTTTTTTATTGGATTGTGCTTTGAGAGTTCATCCTACTGGGAGGTTTCATCAATGTTGAGTCAGAGCAGATGAAGGTGGTTCAAGGCCGTTGAATGGCACGATTCCAGAGGCCATCTGTGTTTCCATGCTGTAATTTCTAACTACCTTGTATTGTTATTGTTACATGTCTAAGCATTTTGGTTTGGTCAGTTAAACTCGTCTCATTGTTCCATCTGAAAAGATGAAAGGAGAGAGCAACAGAGAGAGACTGTGCTGTAATAATACGACACCTTTTAAAAGCTGATGAAGTGAGGATGGATGCAAGGTATCCACGTTGTGTGTGCTGGTGTTGCTGTGTAATTTAATTTTACCCATCATAAACGCAACTGAGCAGCATAGTCAGCTAGGATCCAGTGCTACATCGAAAGCTATAAATTAAATATCGAAACTTTGGTTCTTTACTTCACTTGGATGGAGGCAGGCTTAAAAATTAATACAGGACCAAAATTTGGGGGTTAGGCTACATAATAAATGCAAGTTAATGAATGTTATGTATGCATAGATATCTGAGCAATGATAATTTATATCCCTATACTACCCAAGTGCTATTATAGATCTAAACTCCAGATGATACAGACAATAATCACAATACTCACAACACTCAGAACTACTAGATGTGCAATATATTTGATGTACATATCTGATCACTTTGCACTCGCTCTATTTTGCACATTTTGTACACAGTTGCTATTGTATAGCTGTTTTACAATTGCATTTTGCATCTGCTTACCTTTATATCTGTTTACATCTACACTATATCTGTTTTCATCATTTGTATCTATTCACACTTACTTTTTGTATCATCTATTTACATTGTGTGTGTGAATGCGTGTACCTTTTAAATGAGAGAGTCTTAATTTCGTTGTGAGCTGTACACTGACAATAAAGTATTCTATTCTATTCTATTCCATAACAATCTATATAATATAATTAATAGTATAACTCTCTTTTGGACTGATTTCATCCTGCAGATTCTTTCCTTGAGCTCTGATACGGCTTTTGATCGAGTTGTCCGCTGTAGTGGAGACTGGATGCAAATGCAGGACGCTTTCATGAGAGTGTGTACAAAAACAGGAAGTATTAGAAACAATTCACAATATTAGGAGCAGCAAACAATCCAAGAGACATAGCAGGATCAAAACAGGCACTGGTACTGGTCAAAGGCCTCCTGGTGGTCCAGCGGCAGGATGCACTCTTATTGCCACTGCCACAGTTCGATTCCCAGGCAGGTAGCTAACTCAGCCACTGATGAGCTAAATCCCAGTGCTGGTCCCAAGCCCGGATAAAATGGGAGGGTTGCGTCAGAAAGGTCATCCGGCGTAAAGAAAAACCTGTGCCAAATTGAAACATGCAGACCAAATGATCGTCTGTGGCGACCCCAAACAGGGGAGCAACCGAAAGAACAACAACAACTGATAGTGCTCAATATACTAACCGGTTTTGAAGAAACTAGGCAAAAACATGGTCTAGGAAAGAAAATACTCTTAGTCAAAAACCAGGAACATGAGAGCAGAAAGTCAGGCTCGGCAAATGTCACAAATGTGCGAGAACTAAGCATTCATTCATTGTCTACCGCTTATCCGATCTATTCTCGGGTCACAGGGAATCATCTCAGGCGTCATTGGGCATCAAGGCAGGTACTCCCTGGACAGAGTGCCAACCCATTGCAGGGCACACACACACTCATACTACGGACAATTTAGAGATGCCAATCAACCTACAATGCATGTATTTGGACCGGGGGAGGAAACTGGAGTACCCAGAGGAAACCCCCGAGGCACAGGGAGAACATGCAAACTCCACACACACATGGTAGAAGCAGGAATCAAACCCCCAACCCTGGAGGTGTGAGGCAAACGTGCTAACCACCAAGCCACCAAGCCACCATGTCCCCCTAATTAATTTTTTATTCATGTTTATTCATTTTTTACTCCTGTAATGCTGCTTTGTGACAATGTCTATTGTTAAAAAAACTATACAAATGAATTGAATTAAATAGAACTGAAACCAAGGTGCTTTTAAACAGAATATACTTTATCCTTTTTTTAAGGATGGTGACTAAGAACGTGGAAGAACAAGTGATTTCTGGGAGTCCAGTGTGGCCATGTTTGTAGGTTGTGGTGCAACAGAGCCAAGGATGTGACATCCTGCTTAAATATGACCTTCCTTAATTTTCAGCATACAGACAGGACAAAAAGTTAAACACGGCACAAAAGGTGTATTCTTATGTCTTTTTAAAATGGTAGCTTCAGGGTCCCACCTTTTTTATTAATAATGGGCCAAACGTCTAGTGCACTTCTCCGGTTAATGGTTAGGCACTTGAGAGTTCCCTCTGCTCTATTCAATTTCTGGCCTCAATTGGAAGTGCACATTAAAAGTTAATGGGATGTTAGGTATTGATTAAAAGGTAAATAACATGCATTACAATACAGATGCCTTTGATTTTGCTTTACCTCTCATTACACTGCCTTTCTCTTTACCTTTTATTGTCCATTTAGTTCCTTGTTGCTTCCTTGGATTTTTCTTTTTTTTGACTCTTGACTTCTTTCAGTAAGGATCTTGGCAGCATTTCAAATGCTTTTGCACCGACCCCGGCTCTGTACTGACTGCTCTCTGTGTCTTGACCCTTTGCTTGGAAATCTCTTCACCTACCAACACTTTATCTTTCCAAAAAAATGGTCAATATTTATATTTCCTTGTTTATATAATCAAGTAGAAATTCAACGAGTGTCTTATGATTGTACTCATCATCTCATGTGCTCACAGAAAGAATGTCTGCTGATTTAAACATCAGGCTGCTGCAGCGCTAGATTAGCTTCGTTGGTTATTGGAATGGATTTATGGAAATGTGTTTGCACTCGTTCTCTCTCTCTCTCTCTCTCTCTCTCTCTCTCTCTCTCTCTCTCTCTCTCTCTCTCTCTCTCTCTCTCTCTCTCTCTCTGTGGTGTGATGGCATTAGCAGTGCAGCTGTGTTTAGTGGCTCCACGCTTTGCCGTGTGCCTGTCCATGCCTGGTGGTCTGCTATGCAGAGCAGGGACACAAGCGTATAAATGATTATTTATGATCTGTCACCTGCTATCTCCAGACCCATCAGCACAGAGATTCATTAGAGCAACAGACTGGTCACACACACACACACACACACACACACACACACACACACACACACACACACACACACACGCACACACACAATATGCATCTTCGGGCCTATACAAACTTGTTTACATGATCACTGTTGTGATCGGTGATTTTTCTTAATCACCTCTTTAACAGATCAGGCCTTTAGGGGAAAATTGAGTGATTGCTTACTAATGCTCTTGGAACTTACCCACGTACGTACTACATATTATGCACTTACACTATTTTGGGGCAGTGGTCACTCAAGTAATTAAAGCTTTGGGTCACTGATTGGAAAGTTGGGGTTCAAGCCCCAGTGCTAAACTGCCACTGTGGGGCCTTTAGCAAGGCCCTTAACACTTTCTTCTCCAGGGATCCTGTATCACTGTGGCCCCTGCACTCTGACCTCAACTTCCAAGAAGTGTCCAACATTCCACACTTCATTTTTTATATATTTTTTTGAATAAGTGCATCATCTGGGTACTTGAAGTGCACTTCTATGTATTGGAATTTTCTGGATACAATTTTCACACACAAAATGTCATAGAATTGTGCATAAGTATGTGATTTTGGACGCACCTTTGGGATGTGTCAGGAGGCCCATGTGTTATTGTTATACGTAGATTACTATCAAGGTTTCTCATTTGCCACTAAAAGAACATTTTTGCAGCAATGTTTTCGGTCCTTCATGTTTATATGTGTGCAAAACACTGGCATGGTAGAGGATGTGTCCTGAATCAAAGCAGAGTTAGTGTCACTGTTTTATTTCCTCTAATTGCCGATGAATTTAAATGAAATAACTGTTTTTTGTCATACTTTTTTATCAGTTTATAGTTAGATTTTGGTGGAATGTCTGTGAAACAAGGCTTATATTATAGCAGCTATAAACAGTTGCTCCCTCATCAGCATTTTAAACAGCGAAGACCGCTGCATGAAGATTTTCCCATGAGGAAAAATGCTTTACAAAGTTTACAAAGCAGCGACACTGGAGACTCCTTCCTTTCTTGCTATTATAGCTGCTGTAATAGAAAAATACACCATATGACCAACCAGATATGATATGATGGGATAACAGCACTTAAACTCCGATACACAGAGCATTAAAAGATTTTTTTTGCATAAACAGACTGCTTCAAAGTCACTATCGATAAGAAATAACTAGACAATCATGAATGCATTCAGCATGAGCTACGACATGTATAATATCACTGTTTCCTTAAAAGGTAGCCAGGAGCCACATCAACATTCACACGGATAACCAGTCTGACAGCAAATGTTGTCTTGGTTCTCCTTTCTCCTTGTGCCTGTGTGATATCTACCTTAATTCAGCACAATAACTCCATGAAAACATGCTTCTAACGTGATTATGTGCGTAATATATGCAGCGAGTTTAACTGCACTTAATTGTCTGTTTGCTCTCGCTGTGAGGACGGCCTAATTTTTTTATTTTTTTTTGAAATAGCGTGATCATAAGCCGTGCAGTTTCTTTTGAATAGAAGACATTGTCTGAAGCCATTATCCTCACACAGCACCATGCGTACAACAAATGCACACAACAAAAAAAAAAAAAAAACGCTGTGGAAAAAAAAAGAAAGTCCCTTTTACTGAGACGAGGAGATAAGAACGCCTGCCTTTCCTCTCTATTATCACTCACCACGCCAGACAATAGAGCGAATTTCAAAAGCGAATAAACAGGGGAGTTGTCCATTCTGAGCGCAGTTATCACACTCACTCTTTCGGGCACTCTGCTGAAAATTGGTGGATGGAAATTAGAGAGGGAAAAGAGAAGTCAAGGAGAGTGGGAATGGCATCTGTGCCCTCTCTTTTTTTGCACTGCTCGAGAAAAGGAAAGGAATTGAAAAGCAGGAGACGAAAACAAAAAGATGGCCGCAGCCCGTCGGACGATCGGCTTGCTTCTTTTGAAAAGGCTTTTGAGTAGACAAGAGAGAGAGAGAGAGCATTGAGAAAAGAAAAACCCCAAGAAGAGAGAATGAGAATGAGGAAACTCCCAAGAGGGGAGGCCAGATAATGAAAATTCTTATCGTTGGTTCTCATTGTGCCAGGCTGGGGCGACGTGAGAGTTGAGAGGAAGACGGAAGTTTCATAACGGAGTATGGAGGATTCCTCCGTTGCCTGGAGTAGAAAGGCTTGGCAATGGTGAGGTGTTATGGGGGCTTGGGAATGTAATTAAAACCATTCGGGCAGGAACAACCCCCTACTCTGACACCCGGGAGTGGTGTGAGGGGCTTCAAGCTTCTTCTGAATAGATCGACCAACAAGGCAAGGGTACTGGACCTGCCTCGTCCAAGCATTTTCATTCTTTCATGGCTTTTGAGCAGATCTATTGCTTCTGGAATGATCTATGGATCCACCGTGATCCTGACCAGGCTAAGGAATTTACTGAAGATTAATAATTAAATGAATAAATCCTAGCAAAATTGTATGCTTGAGCTGGGGTTAATACTATAAATTCCTTGAACATTTATAAAAACTATTTGACTTCCTGAGACTATTGACTTCCTGTTGCAAAGATGCTAAGATGCATCAATAGCTACATCCCAAATGAAGTACTGCACACTATGCACCTACATTATGCACCTACATTATGTCTAGTGTATGAATTTTAGAAGGGTTGTATCATATCAAATTAAACACCAACTGGAAGTATAAGCCGTTTCCCAGTCGATGCCAAATGGCGTCAAAATGACGCTGCTAGCTGTAATATTTAGAATAATTTTTAAACGTTGAAAAATAAATCACGCAATGTGGCCTAATTTAGAAGATATTTCTGAGACTTGTACACCTGAGTGTTGTCGGCCATCGTGAAATTTTTTTCTCATCCAGCACCAGCGCCTGGTAGCCCTGCCCCTTTTGCTTCTTTTTACTTAAGCAAAGTAGTGCACTCGGCTATACACACTCTTTCAATAACTAAATACTTGCTGTTTGTCAGTTTTGTTGCATCTGTTATTTGTCGCTTACTTATTACTTTTATTGGACGAAGTTTGTTTAGTCTAGTTACTTGAAGTTTCTCTAAATGTATTTTAAAAATGTCAGTGATTGAAAAAGTACTTGACATATAATACGCCCACTATTTTATTCTTCTGCTGATGATGTGTTATCTTATGGATTTGTCAGTGAAGTGTGCTTAAATAATAATCGATAGTGAATCTAAGAGCGGAATCTATCTCGGGTATCACAGACTCCGTTTTCTCACAGTTCATTGCGGCCTACAAGCATGACCACACCGGACTCACCTTCCCAGAAACCACTTTCATTTCCTTCCTGATTGTTTTCAGCTGGGTTCAATTACTATGTTTTGTTTAACCCTGTCTTCGCAAAGTAATCCTTCTGCTCTTCATGTCTCTGTGATGTTACAGAGAGTGCATTTGACTTGGATTTTTGCCTATACCACGTTAACCTGTTCTGCTAATGGACAGACCTGTGCATGTTTATGGCTTGTTCACTATCTAATAAACTGACCTGAATTTGCATTCACCTCTTCGAATCATGACAACGGGCTGAATCTATAGACTGAGATAGAAAGAAATCAAGCCCAGCCTTTACTTCATGCCACTGTATGTATTTTTTCTTATAACCAGTGGTGGTGCTGTCGTTCTTCACAAAAGTAATCCATTTGAAGCCATTTTGAAGAAGATGATTATGAAGCCCAGAATTGAGCCTTTATTTTTTCCCTGGAAGTGAGCTAGTGGATGTCAGATGTTTTGACAGAAAACATCTCAGGGATAGTTCTGGAACTGGAGCAACACAAAATCTCCACACATTGATCCCTAATTAAATGCTCTTTCATATTTATCTCCATCCCAAGGTATATTATTAACTCCTATATTGATTGATCATCCATCCCAGCATCTGAACTGACTGCCTTCACGGCTCTGTAATAGCACAGGCTGGACTGTAAATATGAATAATCTATTATACGTCCACCAATAGACTGTCAAGTTTTAAATTCTTTTAATGACGTCCAGTGCGAGGCGATGCATTTCAGCTTAAGTGGATAATGCATAACAAATCAAGCCAGGCTTGGATATAACAAGATGTTGAAGCATGTGATGAATATTCCTATTTCTAATGGGCCTTAATGTGATAAATCCAGCCAGTAGATGGTAAGAAAGTGAGAAGGACATCAGTACATTGTGTAGATGTTGTTGTTGTTGTTGTTGTGAAGGTGAGCACTACTACTCAGAAGAGCTTCAAAATAACAATTGGGATAGACAAAGAAGCTTGCTGTGATGGAGGGATATGGAGCTGAGGCAGACTGATCCACTAGACGGTCAGTGGACAGACGGTCCACTAGGGCCATAACAGGGAGAGGTGCGAGGGGCTTCAATCTTCTTCAGAATAGATCAACAAACATGGCAAGTGTACTGGACCTGCCTCGTCCAAGCATCTTCATCCTTTCATGGATTTTGAGCAGATCTTTTACTTCTGGAATGATCTTTTTAACAAGATCTTGAAGCATGTGATGAATATTCCTATTTCAACATGGGCCTTAATGCAGTAAATTCAGCTACTAGATGGTAAGGAATCGAGCAGGACATCAGTACATTGTGTAGCTGTTGTTATTGTAAAGGTGAGCACTATTATTCAGAAGAGCTTTAAAAGAAATAATGGGATAGACAAAGAAAGCTTGCTGTGATGGAGGGATATGGAGCTGAGGCAGGCTGTTAGGGTCCACTAGGGCTGTAACAGCTTTTTTTCTTTTTTTCGTTTGATCTGGTGGTGTATCGGAGTAGCTCGAAGTTAAAAGAGAAGAACAGACAAAGAACTTGACTGAAAACTTCACTGTACTCCTGCTCACTTTCTTTGGGAACTGATTTTTATTTCTTTTCTGACTGTCCTCGATTAGTGTGTAATTATCCGGCCGTGCCGTCTATCCAACTCCAACGCTGCAGTCCAAAATTGAATGAGGTGCTGAATCAGGAGTTTGGATTTTTGTGCTCCGTAGCATCCTTCCATTGTAGCACTTCTTTTGTCTACATTAATAACCTCTTTCATGTATAACGAACATTTGTGCATAATATCGTTCAACTGTTGTCAAACTAACCAGGCTTTCCCTGGTTTTCTTCATTGAGTTCCTCCTCGCCTGCGATTCCTTCTCCGTCTGCTAAGTGGCTCTGCAGCCTAGCAAATCACACGTTCACTCTCTCTCGCTCTCCTTCTTGCTCTCAGTCTGTCATATCCTGCTGTACGGTTCTATTTATCTCATGTTGCTTATTATTGTTATGACAATAGCATCACAATAATGTACTGGATATATAACGTTCATTTTGAACACAGATCTATTTTCAGCATCAACATCACATCTGTTCTGGGTTTTTCTGTGGTGGTGGTGGTGGAGCTCCCTCGATGTAGCTGTTGCTCTTTGCCGGATCACGAAGTTCTGGCAATGATTTTTGTAATTAATTGGCAAATGATCAAAGACAGCTTATCGCCAGCTTTCATCCTGCATGGATTGGTTTGATACACCATCTGCAATTTTTGGCCATTTTATCACTTTTCTGTGAACTGAACAGTCATGTTGGCATCTCAGGAGGGTCCTATTCTCAACAGGCTTCATACTAGTCGTGTTCCTTTAACTGCTTGTCAGGGGTTTTTTTTTTTACCCATGATTATGCGTTTGGGGCTGAGAATGTTGCTAGTGTTGGCTGAGCTGTCAGTTGTAGGTTGTTGAGAAGTGTTTGAGGTGAAGGCATCAGCAAAAGAGCTACAATTGGCTTTTTTTTTTTTTTTTTGAGTTGACCCAACATCTCCTGACAAAAAAATCTCGATGGGTACCAGTGAGCTGCTTTCCATCAAGCTTTTTTTTTCATTATCGAAAAAAATATTTACAAATTAGATGAAGTGATTAGGCAGAGAGATGCCAAAATCAATTTTAGCATGTTCTTGTAAACATAGCATCATGCTTTAGATTGCAATTAGGAGTGAATACTGAATATAAGTACATTATTCTACAGATAATGTGTTTTAAGCAGATATTAATAGCAGGCACACTATTCTTCTTCCTCTTCTTCTTCTTCTTCTTCTTCTTTCTTCTTCTTCTTCTTCTTTTTTTTATTATTATTATTTATTCATTCATTTATGTATCTATTTATTTATTTGTTTTTATTTATTTATTTATTTATTTATTTATTTATTTATTTATTTATTTATTTATTTTGGTATTTATAATAATCTTGGATAATAATAATAATAATAATAATAATAATAATAATAATAACAACACATTTTGTTATTATTATATTAATAATGATTATTTTTTCTTTATTTTATAAGCGCTGGTTGAGTTTAAAGGTATGCATTAGGACTAGGATCCCACAGTGCATTAACTTTTATGCGAGTGTCAAATATGAAGATTAAAAAAAAGACAAACATCATTAACATGAAAGTGTCTCCCTACTCCAATGCAACTACATTGTTCATTCATCCTTAGTAACTGCCTGGTCAGAGTCTCAGTAGTTTACATATGGCTGCTGGATGAACTAAATGCATTTATAATAAGTGGGATTTAAAAAAAAAAACAGGGCACAGCTTTAGTTGAGAATATTTATAAGCTCAAGTGATAAAGCTGAAGCTGAGGAGCGGGCAGAGTTAGGATCTTTGTGCTGGATTGAAAGTGGTGATGTTTCTCTCGCTGAGTTTTTCCTCAGTGTTTTCAAGTGTTTCCGGTTGCTTAGTGTCAGGGGTCATGTACTTCAGATTTAAGTCTGAATATTTATACAGATATTTCGAGCACTAAACAGATACAGATCTCAATTTAGGAACATCTCTGGTCATAATTTTATTATTTAAGAAGCAAAAACATTTTCCGAAGAACTGTTTTGAAGAAATGTGGTTTTACAGCTACAGATTTACAGTATGATTAGCTTCTGTTTAGCCAGCTTTAATAACACACACATACACACACAGAGAGAGAGAGAGAGAGAGAGAGAGAGAGAGAGAGAGAGAGAGAGAGAGAGAGAGAGAGAGAAAGTCAGTCTAGTAATCTAGTAACTTCACTAAACTTTCACACTTTCAACTTTTAATTTTTTCACACCTTTAAATTACACATTAATATTTTTTAAAACACAAAAAGGTGTTAAAAGTCATGCAAACATAGCCCAGAATATGGAAAACTCAACTTGTTAATGTTTTAGATGAAGATTTGGTCCTGTTTCCTGTTCCAGCAGCCTAACGAGTGTTAAAAAGACCCAAAAAATGAAGATTCACCTGTAAGAAATAAAAGCTCCTCTTTATCAGATACACAAGCCAATTGGAAGATTTGCAGAAAGTTTTTTGCAAATCAAAAGTGTGTGTGTGTGCATGTGTGTGTGTGTGTGTGTGTGTGTGTGTGTGTGTGTGTGTGTGTGTGGAGGATTTTTTTTCTTTGAGAGAGAAAGCAAAGAAAGTGTGGAAACAAACAAGCAAAAATAGAGCCTCAGCCGAAGTCAGAAGTCTCCTTGTTTCATCCACGAGCTGAGAGCAGCTACGCAAAGATTGATTGCAGGAGAATTTTTTTCCGCAAAGCCATCGACAGCCAGACGCTCGAAATAGGAGAACAAAGAGGGACAATCACCACCTGGCTGAGTGGAGATAAAATGGAGACTAGGGCTGGCACGCTGATTTCTTTAACATATTTCCTCTCCCTCAGCCCAGAGCTCGGTAGGCACTTTGATCGGAGCCTTATCTGTGCAGCCGAGGCCTAATCCTGTGTTTGCTCCGAGTCTTAGGAGGATCAGTGCGCCCAAATCAAAGGAACTAGCCCCAGATCAGACGCAGGGAGAAGACATACACGTGAGGACGGACTCGAAACACAGCCGAGCAGACTCGCATGCGTTTATTTGCTCACGTGTGTGCACTTACACAACCAAACACACAATCGCAAATACATGAAATTGCCCTGCAACGTCTTTTAATGTCATCAATTTAAATCAGAATGATGAATACAATAACATGTATTATTTATTTAATACGCTGACAAATGGCAGGCTTGTTGGCCGGCTTCACGATGATACAAATATAACTGCTGCGGTTTCAATATCCAGCCATTTACCTTTCTTTTATAAGAAATAAAACAAGTGATCAGGCGGCACGGTGGCTCAGTGGTTAGCACGTTAGCCTCACACCTCCAGTGTCCTGGGTTTGAATCTCGCTCACTGTGTGTGTGGAGTTTGCATGTTCTCCCCGTGCTTGGTGGGTTTCCTCCGGGTGCTCCGGTTTCCTCCCACAGTCCAAAGACATGCTTGTAGGCTGATTGGAGTCTCTAAATTGCCCATAGTGTGTGTGCCCTGTGATGTGTTGGCACTCCGTCCAGGGTGTATCCTGCCTTGATGCCCAATGATGCCTGAGACAGGCACAGTGACCCGAGAATAAGATCGGAGAAGCGGTACAGACAATGCAAAAACAAATGTAATTGGAAAATAATCAATAGTAGGATGAAAATTACTGTTGTCATCCTTAAGCTGATTATTTTTCAGTAATAACACATTTTTAATTACTTTCTATTATATAACGTTAATATTGCAATTTTTATTAACTATTAAAGAACACATGCTTTGATAGTTATGCTTAATGTCATGGAGTGAAATTAGTTCATAAAAAATTGTTTCTGTGAGAGGACATTTCTTGGAAGGAGTCTCCACTGTGAGTAATTTCATCTTATAAACTTCAAGAGAGAGAAAAAGTAATTAGCTTGTAAAAGAGCGTCTGATAATATCTATAAACAGGAATTCACTTGTTTTGTGGATGTTTCCCAACATCAAATGTAAATTTCTTTGTAAAAATCTAATGTTAATGTCTTCTTTTGTGAAGAACACTTCGAGTACCAGGGTGATACACTTAGACACTCAACATCTATGCTAATATAGCGGAAAGGGGGCATGGCTACCAGGTGCTGACGCTAGAAGAGAACAAAGTTTCAAAATGGTGGACGACACTCCAGTGTCTTTTAATTAATTATTAACATCTTAAAATTTCACTGTATTCAATGCTGAAGTTTGCAGCGTCGCATTATATGCGCTTGACATCATTCCGGTTTGTAAAAATCGTTCCATTTGAGACGATACTCTTCTAAAATTTATACACTATGACACAATAGAAAATGCATAGTGTAAGTTCATAGTGTGTACTATGCCATTTGGGATGCAGCTAAAAAAAAGTTAGCTTGGCAAATTGTTGACATCTATGAGGAATAAAACACTTTGGAATATTTTAGAAAGTAACGGGAATCTTTGGCATGCTTACAGCATTGCACTATGTTGTCATTGTTGATTATTTTCTTATAACTACATCCTAAAGATTAGATACAAAATAATGTAATCTAATCTAATCTAATCTAATCTAAAACATATTCGAAAATCATTTCACTTGAGTATGACTTCCGGTTTGTTGGTTATCTAAAATGTATGCTGGATATTTGGAATAGCTTAAGGTTCAGATCCAAAAAGTAAAAAAGTAGAAGCTGTTCATTTGCAGTTTCTAAATGTCTAAAATGTCTATAAAATGTCTGTTTTCCCCCCAAAATTACTGTAATAGCACCGCATATAGAAAGGGAAATAAATTCCTTTAAAATATACAATAATCTAAATAACTTTTTTTATATGCTTTGTGTTAAGTATTGGCATTCAAACAGCAAAATGACTGTGGTTTAATTCAATGGGAAAGAAAACAAAGAAAAATAATTGCTTTGATATTGTGAAAGATACCTGAGTGGTCACAGTAAAGTCTGTAAAAATGTTAAGCTCTGCCAGTGGAAAATGGCACTGATGCTTCAGGCATAAGATGATGCAGGAACATACACCGTATACACGTGGGGGCTCAGATAAGGGCAAAGATTTTCATGCACAAACAAACACACACAGGATCTCATTAAAAAAAAAAAAAAATTCACAACTACCATACGTGCATGCAATTCAACACACTGACAAATGAACTGCCATTTGCATACATAGGTTGTGCCTGTGTGTGCTTTTTTCCGTAGGCATACATGCATAAGATGCCAGATTCACGACTTAAGTTGCTCTTGGCATTGCTGAGTTAACGCTATTGGCCTCACTTCTTCACTTATCTCCAGCGCCAACTGCAGTGCCGCACCAGCCTCCACGCTCGACGATGCAAAACATGCTGTTTTTCTCAGCTATACCAGGAGGTCTCTCCCTCAGTTTGTACGCTTGTTGCCATCTTCCTACAGACTTTCAGCCGTAGGTTTGTGCTGGGACACACCTTTATCTCCAGCACTGGCTCTTTATTATATACAATCTCCTTGATGTTATATTTATGTTCTCATGTACCACAGTGTTGTTGAAGTCACGACTTTCCTTCCATAAATGTTGAATAGATTCATTTTTCTTGAATGAGTTGTGAACTATAGAAGCCAAAATCTTGCAGCCAGAGCTACGACTCTTAGGAAAGGAAAAGAAAACAGCAAGTCTGTATAACAGCACGGCCTGGAGTGTATTGTTCTGCTTATTCAATAAAGAAAAGCCAAGAATATTTACGGTATTCAACACAGCCTATTAACGAACAACATATCATACATTTGAAATATTCATTTTGTAAAATTGTTGTGGAATGCCTCCATTATTACGTACATTATAGCACTGATAAACAGATAACCCTCACCAACATCTCTCTCTCTCTCTCTCTCTCTCTCTCTCTCTCTCTCTCTTTTCTCTCTCTCTTTCACTCTTTATCTTGTCATTTTACCCAGAAACCACCAGAAAACATAAATCCCTCTGTCAGAGAAAAAACTTTACAAAGCACCTTGACTGTTACAAAGTGCTGACATCAGGTACTCCTTCCATAAATGAAAAAAAAAAACCTCCAAATCAACAATTGTACATTTTCCCTTTATCTTTAAATCTTAGATCCTGTGGAACATCAGCTATTCGTGTCCCAGTTTATGAGTTTTATGATAGGATTAATCATGTATTCGAATAATAGTGCATTAGAATAAACCTGTCATTACTGTTACAGCTAGAACTACTGTCCTAGTCAGGTAGGAGTTATACAAAGTGATGCAAACCTTCTGACCAATCAGATTTGAGAATTTAATCATGCTGTTACATAAAGAAAATTAATCACCATCTTCTGACCAATCAGAATCTAGAAATCAATCAGTTATTGAGTTCTTGTATATGTTATTAGTTATGTGTAATCCAGGCTGTAGGACTCAGAGACATTGTGTGTATTGAAGTATTGAGTTGGCCTTGTCTCGGATTTATTGGTATTTGGACGTGTTTTGGTCTTGGGAATTGGTCTCGTAATTCCTTCTGCTTCAAAACCTTGGCACAATTCATTAATGAAACTAACTAGAAAAGGATTTGATGGTTTTCAGCCTTGATCTTAGATTTGGCTTCGACCCCCTTAACCCATTTTACCAGTACACTAAACAGAAATCGACTTATCGTACATTGTATTTTAAAGTAATGAAAAACTCCAACTCTTAATGTATAATTTTAGATGAGCCATTAGTCATCACTGTAGAGTGTGACATGACAAAAACATTCAATGCTGGACAGGGACTCTAGAAAACAGGTGGAAATTCTATTTTTTAGGGCTTGGTCTTGACTCTTGGTCTTGTCTGAGCTAGTCCTAGTCTTGGACTTCTCTTGGACAATGTTGGCCAATATTAGTAATAGTAATCAAGTAAAATGTTGAAAACTGGAAATTAAAAGTCCAGTTTAGTGCATTAGTAGTCAGCAGTAGTCTATTTACAGTACATAGTCTTATCCCTCATTAAGCTCAAGGTAATGAGAGAAGCCTGGCTGCAACTTTTTTTCTCAAAAAACGTTGAAGCGGAGTGGGTGTTTAGGTGAGGTTATTAAATATTTGGATTGAAATGCCATTAGAGAATGCCTTCTCCTATTTTGCAGATAACTCTATCTCCTTCCCAATGACCTCCCCATGGAGCAATCCACACTGCGAGATAGGCAGAGTGAACATACGTCCCCTTCTCTCGCAGCCTGGGGAGATAATGAAATAACTTATGTTGATGTGCCTTTTTCCCGAAGACAGCTAAGTAATGGCCCTGGGCTCTGATTTCCGCCAGTGAGGGGGATTCTGGGCAGCGGCATTTCATTAAAGCCAGGGCTGATAGACTCTAAGCAAGTGCAGAGCGCATTAAATGGAAAGTGTTATTTCCCAGGAAAATGTGGAAAGAAGAGAGGTGAAGAAAGGCCAAGACATATTATTCTGTTGCACGTTATTTTCGCAGCAGGGTGTGGCGCATTTCCGTTCCACGTTTCTTCCACAGACGAAGGCGATGATGTCACACATTTCCCAGCATGCGATTCTTACTGGCGAGACATACTATAGAACACAAAGCGAATATTTGAGTGCCATAATTTTGAAGCGTTACATCGCTTTATGAGGACATACACACACTTTTATTGTTTATTGCTGTTTATTTTCTATATGCATATCCTGAATTAGCTCGGAGTGCTATTTTATTACCAATATAAATCAGTCATAAGAAGGGTGCTACTTTCTTGAAGAAAAAAAATCTTTGCTGCTGAAATGATTTATATTTGTAGTTATTATATTTGTCGAATTTTTTTCTTTTTAGGTTCCTTGGTTCTTTCTTGATAAATAGAACTCGTATTGCGGTTGTTTAAAATCAGGACTTGTCATAAAGCTCAGATTTAAAGGAAGGCCGAACGAAATCAGTGACAATGACAGCAGCATTTTGGAAATAAGAACATCACCTACAAAATGGATAGAAGGCGTGATGACTTGAGAATGACCCTGCCAAGCAAGATAGAGCGAGCTGGAGAAAACCCATAGAAAGCGACTCAAAGCAGGGTCATTCTCAGTAAATACGCAGCTCTATGAGCATAGCTTTTAATAAGTGAGAACTTCGCAGGCCAGCATTTTAAGCCGATCCATTATGCATGAGGCCAAAAGAGAGACATGATCCAGCACAAAGAACGGAGGTGGGGGGGGGAATCATTTCACAGCGTACAAAGGCAGAATCCAATCTGCTGTCCATTAGTCCACACCTAGTCTTCAGCATACAGCAGGACAGCCAGCGTGCTCGGAAAACAATTATGGAAATGAAACGGGCCAAATGGATGGCGCATATTACGGAATGAGCTTCGAAATAAAATAATACGCATAGGCAAGACTCATTTACGAGAAGTCTCACATTCTTTAAAAGGATGAATGAATAAATACGAGGTGCTTGAAGGATTTATGTCAATTTGGGTTTAGGAAGAAAAACGGATGAAAAGTGAAAAACATGGAAACGTTTTCATGAGCTTTGTCAGAGCAGCAATAACAATGATAACAATAATATCGATTTATTATCACAGGGTTGATCCTCTTAGTATCTAAATGCTGTAAAGTTACAGCTAAAGATGCCTAAACAACAGCGTGTGTGAATTTTAAAATCAGAATTAATCTGGTAGTAGAGCCAATCTGATGCAATGCAGATCGTTTCTATAGCAACAGGGGCTTGGATGCTACCTGGACATTCTTCTTTCGCAATCATTATATTTTATATTTTGTCTATCTATCTATCTATCTATCTATCTATCTATCTATCTATCTATCTATCTATCTATCTATCTATCTATCTATACTGTATATATCAAGCTTTATACACCAATCAGGCATAACATTATGAGCAGTGACAGGTGAAGTGAATAACATCATGGCACCTGTTCGTGGATGGGATATATTAGGCAGTAAGTGAATATTTTGTCCTGAAAGTTGATGTGTTAGAAGCAGGAAAAATGGGCAAGCATAAGGATTTGAGTGAGTTTGACAAGGGCTAAATTGTGATGGCTAGACCACTGGATCAGAGCATCTCCAAAACTGTACCTCTTGCGGGGTGTTCCCGGTCTGCATCTATCAAAAGTGGTCCAAGGAAGGAACAGTGGTGAACCGGCGACAGGGTCATGGCAGATCAAGGCTTCGATGCATGTGTGGAGTGAAGGCTGGCCCGTGTGGTCCGATCCAACAGACAAGCTATTGTTATTGCTGAAGAAGTTAATGCTGATTCTGATAGAAAGGTGTCAGAATACACAGTGCATGATGGGTCAGGGCTATTTTGGCAGCACAATATTAGGCAGGTGGTCATAATGTTATGCCTGATTGGTGTATATGGCATGATGTGATTGTGGAAGTGTGTGAAGCTTAAAGTGGGTGGAGCCTTCATCAATCATGTGGGCAAAACCAAAAAAGTAATAATTTAATAAAAAATAAAAAATAGTAAAAATACATGAATTTTTTTTATTGAAGGAACCTGACAAATAGTTGGCATTTCAACAAGTACCTTGCTTTGAGGCTTGATGTAGAATTGTCGGTTCCTTAAAGCACATAAAAGTCTTTAAAAGCTGTATATACAATATATTGCTATGTTTGTTTTGCTGGTTTTGAAATGCAGAGCTGAGAATCCTGGTTCTTCTTAACGTGAAATCGTGTTTATCTACAGAAACAAGAGCTTATTGCAGCCCCCCCACACACACATTTTTTATACCATGGAAACTACATTGAGTATACTTTAATACCAGTACAACGCTATTTGAAGCTGAGCATTATGTGAAATCAGTAGTTAATAACAGTCGTGTCCATATGGCAAACAGGAGAAATTACTGATTTGCTACATTTAGTCCACCTCTATGCTCAGTTCAATTGGAAAAAAATAAAGAAATACAAATATACATGTTCATTTTAGCTAGGCTTTTTGTGGCACAATAACATTTTGCAGTCATTTTGGCTTGTTTCACACTAAACTACATTCAGATTAGCGGCTATAAGAGTGCTTTTTAACAATTAGCTTCTCTGTCCTGATGGTAGGTCTTAAAGATGAAAAAGTGAGCTTTCAAACAGCGAGGCGCATGAAAACGTGCATTAAAAAGGCGAACAGCAGGGTCGGGATGCAGAGCGATGAAAGCCAATAAACAAATGGAGGTGGCTGATGCACTTTCTAATTGGCCAACAAGCAGCAATAATAGCCGGGTTCACGGACATGGATCGAGGCAGACGCGGTTACATCGCTTCAATTTAGTGTCATCTCCCTAAATCTGCAATGGTGTGAAGGTGACAGGAAGAGGAAGAGGAAATAAATCTGCATCCTTTCTATAGGCTTCTTGCCCATTCACATGTGAAATAGGAACATTGTCGAGTTCCATAACTGAAGTTCATATGTTCTTGTCTCAGATTTCTGCATATGCATGAGTGAATGCAATGAGTGTCAAAACAATTGCTGGCAGCAAATTCATCTTCCGTCGAAGCACATGTGGCCGACGATCGTAGCGGTGACTTTACTTGAAATCGATTCGGAAATGATTATGACACACGTAATAAAAAAGTAAAATAAAAAGCATGCTATTTTCATTTTATGCTAAGTACTTTCAGGTGTTGTGAAATAGAAGAATTAGACCTGCTTACCAATCCTTGTATGCCTAATATACAGAATAAATATATATTAGAGATGAAATACAAATAACACTATCTGTATCTGTTTAGTATTTGAAATCTATGTATGCATATTTGGATTTAAACCCAGTATACTGTGGGTGTGTGGCTTAAATTCACTTTCTACCTCCCTTATATTGGAAAACGCTGGAAAATCCCAGTGGTAGGAAATCCAGCAGTTAGTTTTGAGCATGTTGTGAGAATTCCATCTCACTTCCTCAACCTCAGCTACATCACTCGAGTTCACAGATTGAGATTTTTACAGTCTGCAGGACGTTATTTTTTTATTTTTTAAAATCCTGTTAGTTTTTTTTTGTACCTGCCTGTAGTATTTTCCACTTGGTTCTGTTTCCCAAAAAATATAATCAATCTAATAACCTAGATTTTAATTTCATGACCATGGACTAAATAGTAAATGGATAAACCTCCTACTTACCTGACTTTTTTGCATCCTTCTATTCTCATCCCAGATGCCCTGTGAACCTGTAAAGGTTTCTAAACACATTGCCATATACAGGGCTGTATATAAGTAATTATCCTTTATTATTATACCTAAGAATGCTTTTAGGAGCATTTATAAATTACTTCAGTTTTGCTGAAATTGAATACTTTGAATTGTTCATGATTCGTGATTAATTCTGTTTAATAAGATACATACAGAATATTCCCCTGAATAGGATAGAAGTTCTAGCTGTGATGCTGCAGGAAAGGTTGTTGCAGACATGTTATTTGTTCGTGTAATCTGGGATCCCATTTGTTACCACTGGACTGTTAAGTTGGAACTGCCTCCTAAATACTAATCGGCGTAATTAGACTGCTGCGTTCTAGACATCAGTGACAAAGGGAGCAGGTCCAGGTGTTGCACATTACTCATGTTCGGTCTAGCCTTAATGGGCACGTTCTCGATCTGCAATGGATTTACAGCAGGAGAAACTCTCTCCCTCTCTCTCTCTCTCTCTCTCTCTCTCTCTCTCTCTTTCTCTCTCTCTCTCTCTCTCGCTCTCCCATTTCTCTCTCTCTCTTTCTGGAACATGTGCTTTAGCCTGTATCTGGAAACTGGGTACATTTCATTCTTTCCCATCCCTCTTTATTTTTTTTCTTAAAAGTAAATCTTCGGCACTACTTTATTTACAATTCAATAACCCACATACACAGCTGAGACGCGTCGCTCCTGGTTGTTTGGAGTTTGTTTTTTGTTTTTTTTCGTCCACTCATAAAACTCAAAAGAGTAAAGTTATGAATAAAACAAAGCAAGTGCATAAGACTTATAAGGGAATAAAACCTGGGCATGTGTGCCTGCTCACAGTCTATGACCTGCAGATATTTTTTGATCATTGTTACTGTGAGAGGAGATCTATAGCCCTGCTGAACAGAAGAGTCCTCCTGAAGGACATACTGCTTTATGCTGCTTGGAATAAACATCACAGCAACACAACACCAGAATGATTGGAGTTTGGATGGGACATCTGTATTCATAATAATATTGTGGATGTCAGACAGTTTGGGTTTATGCTAAAATTATGTTTACATTTAGGAGTTTTTATAAAACAGTATCAGTATCAGTATACAAAATCAGTATTTAGGACATAATTCTTGATTGGATGATAGCTGCCTCAGAAACGTTCGGCAGGAACTATATATAGGAAATTTCCTGTAATTTGATTTAAGCTTTGTGTAACCCAACACTGAATACATGGACATTTCTTCCTCTGTGTAAATTTAGACTTAAGTCTTGATGACTCTAAATACACACGAATGTAGACAGGAGTTTTCCCAATGCATTGCAAAGTTAAGGTCATTGCAATTGAGAGAGAGGGTAAAAGAGAGAGACAGAAAGAGAGAGAGAGAGAGAGAGAGAGAGAGAGAGAGAGAGAGAGATGCAGTACGACGCTCGCTCTACTATTTATCTCAATTAATATGGATACAATCTTGAATTTGAGGAAACATGCTCACAAATTCACTTACAGCAATAAATAAAATAGTAAATAAAATTAACACCACTACTACAACTACTACTGCTACTATTATTACAACTACTATCACAATTAGTACTACTACTTCTATTATTGCTGCTATTATTACTACAATTATAACTAGTACTGCTACTATTACTACTACTATTACTGATACTCTTACCACTACCAGCACAATTACTACTACCATTAATACTGGTACTGCTACTATTACTACTACTATCACTATTTCTACTACAACTACTAGTACTGCTACTGTTACTACTTTTATCACTAGTACTGCTACTATTATTACTACTATCACTATTTCTACTACGACTACTAGTACTGCTACTGTTACTACTTTTATCACTAGTACTGCTACTATTATTACTACTATCACTATTTCTAGCACTTCTACTTCTACTACTTCTACTGCTACTTCTACTAGTACTGCTACTATTACTAATACTATAATGTTACTCCTCCTACTACTTGTACTACTACTACTATTATTGCTGCTATTGCTACTAACATTATTAATAGTACTGCTACTATTACTATTACTATCACTATTACTATTTTATCACTATAACTACTGTTACTACTACTACTGCTATTTGTATTGCTACGACTACTATTACTAGTTCTTCTTCTACTACTACTACTACTACTAATACTACTACTACCAGTACTACAATTACTACTACTACTAATAATGTAGAAATGTACCTACATGTTTTCAGTAGTTCTTTCTTTAAAGTTGCAAGATAATCTACAGATTAGTGAATACTTGTTTTTCAATCTACAGTTAATGCCTTTTAGGGGTGCAAAGCTTTTTTGAAGACCATTTAAATATTTTGTCTGAGAATTTCTCCATCCTCAAATACACTGACAGCAATAAACTGTGCTATATTTGTACTTAAATTGTGTACAGTTTATGATAAAGAATATGATGGACTGGTGCAGAAATGTATTGAAAAACAGGACATATATGCTTTGTTTGAGTTTAGTAATCATTTTAGAGTGGTAGGTTTAAGCAATATGGGATTCACAGCACCTGTCGGGCCAATCCAGCTGGGTCCACTTTTAAACCAACTAACAACTAATGACAACAGCAAAAGATCAGGGAAAATACATGCACAAAACAGATTCCTAAATAACAAATCTAGGGTTAGATTTGTGACTTTTCAGGGCTGTTATCTGAATGGCCAACATTCGCCAATTTTTTTTTTCTTAGCAAACAAAAAATGCTGTTTTAACTGGATCAAGTAAATATTTGCTCTATTTTGATTGTTTGCTTCCTTCCCTCAAAAATCGTGAGTGCTATTTTGCCAGGGTCCTTTTTAGAAGGTGTGAATGCTCCCTTCCTAAATGCCAGAGTTTTGGGGTTTGTAGATGATTAGGAATGCTGGCCTTATTTTGTGTCAGCGCATGATTAGATTAATCCTCATTAGAGACTATTTGTGTCAGCCTTAGTGCTGTCCCCCCGGGTGGCAGGAGACAGCAGCCACAGCTATTTAAAAACATCAAGCTGTCATCCTCCATCACTGTGCCATTGTGCCGGCCCCTAGAGACATTCACCAATATAATTTTTAGTCTTCTATCTTTATCTGCACTCCTCCTCTTCTTTCCTTTTTTTCCCCTACTGCTCTCTGTGCACTAAACAAGCATGTGCATGTACACACCCACACAGCATGGCTTTGTTCATAAGTTTTGGGGTTTCACTGCATGCACTTTATGTTGGATCTGTCTTTGATAATGGGTCTATTTATATTATCTGGGCTTGACTTGTGTACATACAAGCTGTACAAGAATATACAGTAGAAGTCTGCACATAGGGTGGATAACAAAAATATACACACCCTTAGATTTTGTCAATTAAAGATATGAAGATGAAGAAGAAATAATGAACCACAGTTCACTGATTTGATCAGTCAGATGCTCTGACAGTAGTCTAGCTGCATGGTTTAGATTCAATCGAAATATTCTTGCATATGAACAATTATAGGAAGCATTCAGTCATTGTCTACCGCTTATCCGATCTGTCATCGGGTCACGGGGAGCCTGTGCCTATCTCAGGCATCATTGGGTATCAAGGCAGGATACACCCTGGACGGAGTGACAACCCATCGCAGGGCACACACACACTCTCATTCACTCACGCAATCACACACTACGGACAATTTAGAGATGCAAATCAACCTACAATGCATGTCTTTGGACCGGGGGAGGAAACCCCTGAGGCACAGGGAGAACATGTGTGTGGCAAACTCCACAAACACATGGTGGAGGCGGGAATCAAACCCAACCCTGGAGGTGTGAGGCAAACGTGCTAGCCACCATGCCCCCCTTATAAGAAACATTTATTTATATATTCATGTCTTAATGGGTCTATGTCTAATTTAGCATTTTTGGAAGGAGTCTCCAGTGTCAGAGCTTTATGACCATCAAAATTAAACTTGAAGCTTTAGTTTGAAGGACATATGGTGTTGTCATCTCACTGTAAAATACAAAGTTAGACCTTACCGAGCATTTTTACAAGAAAATACCGTCAATGTTGCCAGGTAGTGTAAAAACCTGCTTACAATAAACTATTGTGATGGCTTTTTACAGATATTAGCTAATTACTGTTATTGGTGGATGAAGAATGTTACTGTAAAAATATTCAGTTTTAAAAAGTAAAAAAAAAAGCTGTAAAAAAGCTGTAATTGTCTTTCCTTTGCAGTATAAAAAAGCAGCAAGCCACACAACTGATATGAAGGCGAAAAGACAGAGGCAGGGACAGACCGGTGTTAAAAAAAAGAGAGAGAGAAACATTTAAATTTTTTGCAAAAATGAGTTTGTACTGTACATGTCTTAATTCGTCATGTCCTTGGGTTATGGCTAGAGTCATAAGCATCGAACAATGCACAAATCAGAGACGTTATGAGTTTTGTCTTCTTTGTTATTTATTTATTTTTACTTTTTTTTTTTTACAATTACAGTAACTTACTCCTATAACATACTATAATCAATTATCAAAAAGTAAATTATTGTAATTAATAAGTGATATTGCCGAAATTACCCATGAGGCAATGCATATAGTACATATTCCATTACATTTTACAGTTATTTAAAGTTAAACTAGGGGGGGGCACGGTGGCTTAGTGGTTAGCACGTTTGCCTCACACCTCCAGGGTTGGGGGTTTGATTCCCGCCTCCGCCATGCGTGTGTGGAGTTTGCATGTTCTCCCCGTGCCTCGGGGGTTTCCTCCGGGTACTCCGGTTTCCTCCCCCAGTCCAAAGACATGCATTACAGGTTGATTGGCATCTCTAAATTGTCCGTAGTGTGTGAATGAGAGTGTGTGCGTGCGCTGCAATGGGTTGGCACTCCGTCCAGGGTGTATCCTGCCTTGATGCCCGTGACCCGAGAATAGATCGGATAAGCGGTAGACAATGAATGAATGAATAAAGTTAAATTACAGTAAAGATTAACAGTGTAACTACAGCTGTGCTTATTAACTTCAAAACAACCTTTTCATAGCTGTAAAGACATAGAATGTAAATGTTCAATATCTTAAATGTATTAATATTCATAATTTTGCACTGTTTCCAGATTCCTATATTTAAATGTAAGCATAATGTAATATTGCCCAACTGCTTTCTACGAAAGCTCAGATTTTTCTCATGCCTAAACACTTCTATTAAAATCTGTGTTAATGTGTTTTCCTCTGTTGGATAACCTTACACAGAATTTTAGTGGTTTAAGATAACACCTTCACATTTTTGGGGGCATCTTATAGAGCAGATATAGGTTTGATATCACCATTTACTTTGAAGATTTATGTGGAAAAAAAAATTGTTTTGGGGAGAGAGTAGAGGTTCATGACGCACACATTATTATTACAATTATATCCTGCCCTTTTGTCTCCACACTCTGTCATGTTATATTCCTGACACATACCATTTTTATTAATAAAAATATTTTTTTAAAAAGGAATTCAATTCAATATTCTTTTTATATTTGGTCTGCCGTTTAACTTTGTTCAAATTGAAGTCTTTCCATGCAAACTTGAGACACCAAGCTGTCGTCAGAAAGGAGACAAATGTATCGCCCTCTTTTCCAAGGGCACTTTAATTGTGCATATAGTAGGCCTAAGCTCGACTCCCAGGGAACGCCTGCTTTGATCTGCCCTTAAAATAGCACCTTAGATGTTTGTCGCTTCTTGCAGTTCGGCTTAGCTTCTCCACTTCTTAATTAGCGGAGGTGCGAGCTTCTTCTCGACGGCTTCCTTGTAACTGTGTCTGCGCTTTCTCTCTCTCTCTCTCTCTCTCTCTCTCTCTCTCTCTCTCTCTCTCTCCCCCCCCCCTCTCACTTTCTTACTGAATTTGTTCTTTCTGTTTCTCCGTCTCCATCTGCTTTGTATTCTGACTGAAAGAGAGATGTTTTACACGCACACACACACACACACACACCCACACACACACACACACACACAAACAGAGTGACATGTTTTCAGATGTCTGAAAGAAAAGGTGGAGGAAGGGAGGCGGATGCTGAAGTGCTGAAGTTTTTTGCTACGAATTTTTGCTATGATCGAAACAGGGCTTGTTATGTCTGTCATGCCTTGTTTTTTTTTTTGTTTTTTTCCTCAGTGTGTTTGAAGACGTCACACCGTTCAATGTTAACACTAATCTGAACACACACTCTTATTTTGCGTGATTAGCATAGTCTCAACGACTTAACGTGGAATGACCTAATGGAACAGATCCGGTATGTTGCCAATGATTAGTGTTTCAGCATGATTTTTTGATCATTAAATATTTAATACCACTGAACCTAAACCCTCCATAATGACCCTGACACATAGGCACCTGTGCAAAGGAGTACTTTCAGTTTTTTATACTTTACAGGTCATTTTTTAAACCTGCCTTAGAACAAAACATCCACTTGAGAATGAGTTCAGTGAAGACGCCTCATTGATTTCTGTTGTTTGAGCAAGACACGGTCGAGCTACAGTAAACCACGCAACCCAGAAGCATGGCAAAACTGTGCTACTCAGCACTACTGCACAACCTGGACCACTGAAATACTGTAAAGAAATATGCCGATTTATTATTTTTTTTATTCAGAGTGTTTTCATATTTGTGTATGGACATGGGAAGGAAATTTTGCTGGTGAATCTGGAAATTTTCAATTCATTTCATTCATTGTCTACCGCTTATCCGAACTATTCTCGGGTCACGGGGAGCCTGTGCCTATCTCAGGCGTCATTGGGCATCAAGGCAGGATACACCCTGGACGGAGTGCCAACCCATCGCAGGGCACACACACACTCTCATTCACTCACACAATCACACACTACGGACAATTTAGAGATGCCAATCAACCTACCATACATGTCTTTGGATTGGGGGAGGAAACCGGAGTACCCGGAGGAAACCCCCAAGGCACGGGGAGAACATGCAAACTCCACACACACATGGCGGAGGTGGGAATCGAACCCCCAACCCTGGATGTGTGAGGCAAAACGTGCTAACCACTAAGCCACCGTGCCCCCCCCAATTCATTTCAATTCAATTTTATTTGTATAGCATTTTGAACCATGGACATTGTCACAAAGCAGATTTACAGAAATATATAAATACAGGATATACAGTTATGTACATTAGGGATGTGGTAGCTTAGTGGTTGAGGTGCTGGACTACTCATTTGTAGGTTGTGAGTTCGCTGGACCCATGAGCAAGGCCCTTAGTCCTCCCAAACAGTTGCTCTGGATTAGTGCATCTGCCAAATGCTGGAAATGTAAATGTACATTTATCAATTTATCCCCAATAAGCAAGCCAGAGGCAACATTAGTGAGGAGAAACTCCCGGAGACGATATGAGGAAGAAACCTTGAGAGGAACCAGACTCAAAAGGGAACGTAGCCTCATCTGGGTTCTGTTTTTTTCTGGTGCAGCTTATGTTCAATGGTGTTCACAGATGGAGAATTGAGTGCTAAACTTAAGCCATCTTCATGTTTTCAAAATGGTAAACACTAATATAATAATATCATATATCTTTAGGTTGTCATTATTATTATTATTATTATTATTATTATCATTATTATTATTATTATTATTATTATTATTATTATTATTATTATGTGACTCATCAAGAAGAGGACAAGTACAAAGCCAGCAAACTGCATTTACCCAGAAGTGCAAAACAGCATGTCAAATCAGCAAACCATGTGCATGCCAGCAAACCAGCATTAGCAGGTCGCATTAGGTGTAAAGTGCAAACAGGCAATGTGGTGAAATAAAGGGTGGAAATAAAGTGCGAGTGGCGTTTGCAAATAGCGTGTTATCAACAGTGCAAAAGGAATATAAGACCTGGAAAAAGAAAAAAATGCAAATGGCATGATGTGTAAACAAATCTGGAAACAATCTGGAAAAAATAAAAATAAAAAATATACAAAAAATAAATAATAATTTACATTAATAATTTACAACAACAACAACAACAACAACAACAACAATAATAATAATAATAATAATAATAACAATAATAATTATTATTGATATTATTATTGTTATTATTATTATTATTATTAAATAGTTTTAAAATAGTATATATTTATTAAAAGTGCTAAACATCTTGTTTTCCCAATACATAAGTAAAATAATAATCTAATAAGTGGTTTTAAATGAAATAAATAAGAGAAAATTCAGCAGGGAGACATGGGCTGTGAATTTTGTTCTACAAAGATGTACAGTGCACAAAATGCAGTTACTGTGCGCTGCTAGGAATCAGTTTGTTGTTGTTTTGCGCTGTTCCTAACAACCATTTGGGTATGACATGCCAAATAATTTCTTACAGAAGCAGAATTATTATGCTTCCACTTTGCCCTCGCCCTCCCACACAAATAGAAGGGTGATTAACTGGGTTCAGGGATGTGCTGCGCATGACAGCAGATGAATTTGATTTCCCTGTGGACTCTTACTGGCTGATTTTCAAACATGCTTGAAAATATCACAACTTGAGAATATCACGTTGCTTCACTCTACACAAGCGTGTAGCACACATTGCGTAGTCACTGAGCTGGAGGGATTTGTCGCAGAGCCTTGGGAAATCTGTTCTAATATCGTGTTGTTTGCACTAGTCTTCCTGAAAGTTGCTTTCTTCCCACGTTTGGCCTGGTGTACAGGTAAGTGATAATATTGTGCTTGGAGAAGGAAACTACTGGAGCTTTTAAGGTGGAACAGAAATCCAAATAAGAAACTGGCGAATATGAAGCTAAATCTATCCTTGAGAAATAATTATTAAGATGGAAGTGTTTCTCATGCCAAGTCATTACAGTTTCTGCAATGAAAAGCTGTTTTTTGTGATCACTAACCGCACACGTCTTCTAAATCAAATTGAAGTAGGGTGGGTGAGATTTTCCATTCGTAGTTAAATTCATAATTAAATACCCTGACTAAAGTTTGCTTCAGTGGAAAACATACTTTTTTGGCTGCAATGGCAGGAAATCATCCGCTTAAACTTCCACACAAATCAAGGCAGACATAACCATGCCATACACCTGCTACACCTGAAGTCATAGGCTATCATGAGATTTAACATCCAGGACTATAACAGTGTTATGTGTATCCATTATACAAAATGGTCTTGATAGGTGTCATGTCAGCATCAAGATATCGTTTCATACAGGACGCATGTGCTGAGTGTGCTGTAGTTAGTGTATCACTTAAGACAAATATTATTAAATACAAATGTATGACAGCTGTCATAACGCTGTTTGTTACATCAGCTAAAATCCCATGTCATTAAATACGATTTTCTGTATACCCAGTCATTGTGGTGTGTTATTGTGTAGATTTTGCAATACTAATAATTAAAAGTGATAACTCCTGATTCAGTATGGCTGATCCAGAGCTTGCAAAATCTATCTAACCGTCTAGATATCTAACTATTAGAGATATCTAACTGTAAGAACTATTAGAGCTATTATGGATATCTAACTGTGAGATCTATTAGAGATATTAGAGATATTTAACTGTAAGAACTATTACAGCTATTATGGGATATCTAACTATCTTTAATATTAGATAATATTCGTTGTCTACCGCTTATCCGAACTATTCTCGGGTCACGGGGAGCCTGTGCCTATCTCAGGCGTCATTGGGCATCAAGGCAGGATACACCCTGGACGGAGTGCCAACCCATCGCAGGGCACACACACACGCACACACTCACACACTACGGACAATTTAGAGATGCCAATCAACCTACCACGCATGTCTTTGGGCCGGGGGAGGAAACCGGAGCACTCGGAGGAAACCCCCGAGGCACAGGGAGAACATGCAAACTCCACACACACATGGCGGAGGCGGGAATCGAACCCCCAACCCTGGAGGTGTGAGGCAAACGTGCTAACCACCAAGCCACCAAGCCACCGTGCCCCCCCATATTAGATAATATTAGATTAATAATATTTGAGCTATCATAAATATCTGACTATTATAACTATTAGAGATGTTATTGATATCTGACTATCAGAACTATGAGAGACAATAGAGGTATTTAACTATTAGAACTATTAAACCCATTAGATAGATCTAACTATTAGAAAAGTTATAGATATCTGACTATTAGAACTATTAGAGATATCTAAAAATAATACAATATGTGAATGTATAATAAAATATAATAAATATTTAATAAGTATTATTATAATTATAATAAGTATTTAAATATTTTCATATTATTTCATATTATTTTCAATATTTTCAGTTTTGGGGGAAAAAAAGTAGAGTAGCTCTTTCTGTAATTCAGACCTGCCTTATATATGAACGAGCTTGTTTCAGTGTTATCTTTCACAAAGTAATACCTAATTAAAAGTCCTCGAATGGTTGACTGTCCACCATAATGTAATAAACCTAATAAAAAGCCGATTAAGAAAACATGTTTCATTTAACAATGAGGAACATACAGTATAATGATTGGCTGTGGCTATGGTGAAGTCTTCTTTAAGGAAACATTTATTAATGTTAATATTCACAGTGATGTGTTAAGGAAAAAAATATTATCATGATGTTGCATATGTAAATATAGAGTCATATTTTAGAATAGGTCTGGATATCATTATAATGAACATATCATTTAATGGTGTTTATCCATCTATTTTCTGTAGCGCTTATCCTACACAGGGTCAAACGGAACCTGGACACCATCCCAGGGGACTCAAAGCACAAGGCGGGGGACTCCCCTGGGCACAATTTCACACACAAAATACACATATCACGGACCAATTGCAATCCACACTAAAATATAAAAACAGCATTTTCAAAAATATTGAAAAAACATTTTTTTTTTTTTGCAAAACTAATTAATTTAAAGCCTAAAATTACAGACCAGTGTTGAGTTTTGGCAAAACCCACTATATTATTTAGGCTGGAATTTTTTCAAAGGAGGATGAACAGCCTCACATGTATTATCAATTAGGGCACAAATCAAACCGCCGAGTAGCAAATGTTAAATCAAAAATTACCCCTCGCTTTATATTCTCATATTCTGCAATATTCCGGTTGTAGTGCTTTATAAATAAATTCATGATCCTGTGATGTGATCAAATTGCCATGCGTGACATGTTTATGGGCAAAATCGTGTCAAAGTCAGAGCTATTTAAAGATGTGCATAGCAATTCATACTTCTGCATTATTTCTCAAGACTCAGGGTCATAAGAGTCAAACAGGACAGCCTGATGTTAGAGTATTGTATATTATACCATAGTGCTGTTCTCAAATCTGCTGTCAGAAATTATTTATTCTCTATTTCATTGGCTGCAATATAAACTACTGCTTTATAGTAATGCTTTCCTTTTAATATGTTTTTGTTTCTATAGTAGTGACTCATTATAGGGTCTTGTACGGCAGACACGCCATCAGAAATATAATGATAACAGGATTATTCAACAAAGAGAAACATTTAATCGTTGTTTTGAAGACATTTTCTGTATGGAGATGTTCATTAATGGTAACATTTATGGAAGGAGTCTCCAGTGTCAGCTCTCTGTACAGAGTTTTACTTCATGTAAAAGACTTAATAGCTGCATCCCAAATGACATACGACACACTATACTCTTACCTCATGCACTGTTTACTCTAATGCCTAATGTGTGATTTTAGAAGAGTAGCATCATCTTAAATTAAGCACTAACACTTTTTACTGTGTGAAAGTATAAGCCGCTTCACCATTATTAGAAAAATAAATCACACAATGCGCGTGGCTAATTTAAAAGACATTCATGCAATGTCTTGTACACCAGAGTGTTGTCAGCCATATTGAATTTTTATTTATTACCATCACCTGGTAGCCCCACCCCTTTCCTGCTATGTAAAAAATCTACAAGTGTTTGCAAATGCCCAACATCCCACAACATCATCTGGTACTTGAAGTGCATGTATCTTTGTTGGAATTTTCATAGTAAACACACTACTCACACTATTTATGCTACAAAATGGTATAGAAGTATGTGATATGGGATGCTTTGGTATACCTCAGTAAAATGACAAGCTGTTACCAGAGAGGAAAAATGGGAAAAAGAAAGGGCTGTGATGGAAAGTATGTTTATAGCTGCTTTAATATAAGTGATAACTGGAGCTTTATTTTAAATTAATTAAAAAGAAAAAGAATAAAATGGTATTTTTAGCTATCAGAGGATTAAAATACTTCAAAACATATTGATGTTGGAGAGGAATTAACTTGTGGTAAGAACATCACTGCATCATGGTTTATGTTCGCATAATACCAAATATTGTGTGTTTAGATCCTTATTCATTGAAAATAAGCTACTTATATTAATTTGTCTATTAAGAGTCTGTTTGGAAAAGGTTAATTTTACAATAACTTCATATCCTCTCAGCAACTCAGCGGTAATATTCTCTCCTGCCAATCTCATGACAAAGTTCCGTTCTTTTACTTGATCTGGATTTTGCCTTTTTATCATTTCTCTTTAGTATACAGTGAAATACATTTACATTTCTGGCATTTGGCAGATGCTGTTATCCAGAGCGATGTACAAAAGTGCTTTAAAGTCTTTATCAATGAATACATTAACACTGGTTCAATAGGTCACAGACTTAGGATACCATCAGCCTAAATAAGTACATACAACTTATAACAATACACAAAAAACAGTGGAAAATAAGAGCTAGTTTAAGTGTTTCAGGAAGATGTAGGTCTTCATCCGACGTTTGAAGACGGTCAGTGACTCAGTTGTATGGACATCTAGGGGAAGTTCGTTCCACCACCTCGGTGCCAGAACAGAGAAGAGTCTAGATGTATACCTACCTCTTACCCTGAGAGATGGTGGGACCAGTTGAGCAGTGCTAGCGGATCAGAGGGAGCGAGGTGCAGTGTGAGGAGTAATGAGAGCTTTGAGGTAAGATGGTGCTGGTCCATTCTTGGCTTTGTAGGCGAGCATCAGTGTTTTGAATCTGATGCGTGCAGCTACTGGAAGCCAGTGGAGGGAACGCAACAGTGGAAATAGAAACATTCTAAAAAGACAAGTGTTTCTTTTTAGAAAAAAACGTTCTAAAAAGACAAGTAGCATTTACATTTCCACCCAAAACCCATGGGGGTGCAAACTTTTGCACTCCCTATACCTAACATACCAACAGGACACACTTTCTTATTTAGTGTCTGCATTTCTTTGCATGAGTTCTGTAAATAACTTCTCCCAAGAACAGCAGGCCCTCCTGTGGTTATCCCAAAATGGACCCACGCACTATTTTCCCCTCTATCTCTCACGAACACCCTCACACAAGCTCACACTTCACGCCACTCCAACACCATCACGCTCCGGCATGCTCTCACAGGCATGCTCTCACACTCCCATCACTATCAGCATCCTCACACTCCTCCAACATATCAACTCCTCTTGTTTGAAGAGGCTGTGCTTTCATTTCCTTGTTTAGCTTCAGGCTTTTTAGGAAAGCCTGCATTCAAATCCATCTCTAGCCATACTTTATTTGTGGGCTGCTTCATGGAGACTAGACGTTCCACTAGCACTCCCAGCCATGATGTTTTTACATATATTCCTTTCCAGATTTCTTTTAAATCCTTTGCTTTTACATGTATATTTGTCCAGATAGGGACAAAAGATTTATGGATAGATATTAAGGTGAACCTTGAGCAAGCTACACAAGATTAGCCCCCTCAACATGACATTAAATTACATTAAAAGAAGAGACATTGCAGTCACCAGTTATTCATATGTTATACTGCATAGTCCCACAAGACAAGCATTAACTTAATAAGAAAACAATCACGGATTTATGTTCCCCGGGGCACTGAGGCAAGCATTATCTACATCCATCTCACTGGAGAACACAGATGAGGGTCGTTTTTAAACAATAAATAATTTTGATCATTTATTTCAGATTAATTACAACTTCATTTGAATATGTTTACTGACTTCAACGCAACCTAGACTTTAGACATACAGGATGCCTTATGTTTTCAGTTTAGAGCTATGATATCACATGAGAGAAATGAAATGTCTATATCTGGGTTCTGAGTAAGGAATAAAACACTAATAGGAATATAATCAACGATGACGTGGAGTGATTAGTTTATGTTTTATTCCTATAATACTACAACACTTTACCAACAGAAACATTTCATATTTATTAAAACAAGCTGCTTCCTGTTATACAGTCCCTCCAGGATTTCACAATTTTTTTTTGATCGTTGTGGCCAATAACTCTTTTTTTTTAAATTGCGATGCACCTTATAGAAGTTTTCACCCTTAACAGTAAACACACATGTAATTTCTGTGATAGCTGTACTCATATCCGGAGAGGGATTTGGTGTGCTGTGATTTCACACAATGATTCTTGGCCCAAATCTGCAGAAAATCTGGTGATTTCTTTGTGTAATGTCTACTGTTTAATCTACTTACTTCTAGCTTTGTCTCCAAAGAGATTTTAGAAAATGGGAATGTAATGCAACTTGCCATGTTTCACACTTAAGGATGTCTCAGCTAAATGAAATTAAATGAATCAGCTCGAATGCACAGTGAGTTCGAGAAAGCATTTAATTGTTATGTAATAAGTGTAATCTTGACACAACAATGATCAAGAAGGTCTTGGACAGAAAGAAATTAGCCCCAGCCTTTATTTCATACAAGTTTTGGTTTTATCAATAGTTTTGGATGCAGTAATATAAAAAAGCACTTCAAGCCAAAAAAAAGAAAAGTAAAAAAAGATAACCATGCTTTCAATACACTAGCTCAGAGAGAGAGAGAGAGAGAGAGAGAGAGAGAGAGAGAGAGAGAGATGGGGGGGGTGGAGTCCATTATACTGAACTAGGTGACAGACTTTGACATGTCAGCAAAAAGCCAATACTGACAGTGAATGCATTTATCTACCAAAAAAAAAAAAGCTTCACAACTAAAGTCTGGACATTTTATTAAAGGTAAATACACTCTGCTGGCCTTAACCCTATTAACCTTATTTGCCTTTGGCACTGATGCACAAGGGTTAGTGCCAATGATCCTCTCTGATTCTCTCTTAAAGAGTGAATTAGATTTAAAGGCACAGGATCAACCATGTCAATAGCCATTAGATTTGCACTTGTGCTACTGCAATGTCCCATTTTCACTCACACACTTATCCACTTCGTTCAACAATTCAACAGCCCACTAGGAAATTTTAAGGTGCTGTGCGGTGTCGATGGATATCTACTTTAGATAGTGATTTGCAAAAATCTTTCAGGAGGTACTGTATATTTTTACTATAGCTTTCTATTGGTGACATTTCAGAGAGTGCTCAGAGAGTGTGGAAGCTTAAAAGCAGGCAATTTTTTTTCTTTTATTTTAAACTAAAGCTACTGTAACATCCGGGCCGCCCGCACCGTGCGGGACTCGGGCCCATATGTTCCTGAATAACCGCGCCCATCCGTGCACCATGGAAGAATAGACCAATACGCAGGATTAAACGAAGCTCTGCTTTATTAACAGGGGGAAGACAAGACTAAAACAAAACGTAAAACAAAACTAAACATAATAAATAAAACATGAACAGTCCGTCATACAGACTGACGAAACTAGGAACATGGAAACATGACAACTAACAAACAAACAAACAATGACTGGCAAAGGACAGGCACACAAGAGCTTACATATATAGGGCAAAACATCAGGGGTAAATTTGAAACAGGTGACAAGGCGGGAAGGCAGAACAATAGGAAGGGCGTGGCACAAAGTACAAGGGAAAATGAATAGTAAAGCAGGCTCTGCCGATTCACCTGCCAGCACCCCCTCCAGAGGTCTGGCAGGGAACTGTCCCAGTGATTCCTGACAGCTACAGTGGAACCTCGGCATACAAATTTAATTCACTCTGGAGGTGAGCTCTTAAAGTGAAATGTAAATGCAGATAATCCGTTCCAGCCACCCAAAAATATTACCAATATTACCACTTTCCAACACTATAATCTTATTTTTGCAAGCATTCCATGTCATCTTCACAGGAAGTCGTGCCACCAAGCTTGGGTTAAAAATAGAACAGACCACCCATGTCAACAATCTGTCAACAATAAAACGTGCGAAAAATCACATAGCTTTTGAATGCATGCTGAAGGCAATGTTGATATCAAGGCTTGACTCTTTCGCAACAGCTTTGGTTGACTGAAAAACATCGTAAAATTTGTAAACTCACTTCGGTTGGCTTTGCTTGGCTTTCCACTGATGCAAGCAAGTTTTGAATGCCTCCCGGACCTACACGCAAATTAGCTGGTGTTCGGTTTGGTTCGGTTCATTCATATGCCGAAAAGACTTCATATGCCGATGCAAATTGCTTGCAAAATTTCAATTCTTAAGGCGAGAATTTGTAAGGGGTGCATTCGTATGCTGAGATTCCACTGTATTTGCTTTTAAAAAACATATCACTTGTTCTTATTTTGCTGTTAGCTGCTAATAATATGATGTCAAGTGAAAAGACATGGAGTAATGTGTAAACAAAATAGAGGATATGAACTATAATGAGTTAATTTGACTATTAGCTAGCTAATAATTACCAGTAAGCCAATGTTTGCATAGCCTAACTAGCTAGAATGTTACCTAAATACTTGGGCTAATCATGTTCTAAGAATTGCTAACGTCACTTTTAATAACTAGCTATTTGAGTAGAACATTCATTCATTGTCTACCGCTTATCCGATCTACTCTCAGGTCACGGGGAGCCTGTGTCTATCTCAAGCATCATTGGGCATCAAGGCAGGATACACCCTGGATGGAGTGCCAACCCATCGCAGGGCACACACACACACACTCTCATTCTCAGTCATAAAAAAAAAAAAAAAAAAAACTAAGAAGCTTAAAAATTGGCAAAATGTAAATTTATTCCAATATATCAGAAAAATTGTCATTTAGTGTTACATGTTAGAATTCATATATACAACATTCATATTCAAATACTTTTGTGAACTCCATAAGTGAGCACTAACTACATCCCCCTGTGTTGTTCCTACCTTTATACATCTATTCCCTCCAATCTCTCTCCCCAACCCTTTTCTCCATCCGACATTTGAAAGCCTGCCAAGTTGTGTTTGCCTTTGTAATTAGGAGCCGGAGCATGCAATCACAAGTCCATTAAAAAAACAGCCAACGCTTGGCTGGTTTATTGATAAAGCATTACGTGTGTGGAGGTGTGGAAATGTACACGAGACCGCTGGCATATCCGATAGATTTTCCTCCACTGTAAAAAAAGATGGACCAAAAAAATCTTTTGTCTAATGTCTTTACCTTATAACAACCTAATTCCCAGTTACCATAGAAAAGGATGCAAAGCCATGCTAATATGGTTTGAGACCAGTTTGGTACAGAATATCTAAGCCATGTCAGTGATGCGCACCATCAGACAAAGGAAATAATGGACTACGAAACACACCAAGAGGGAGGGATGGAATAATTGCATGGGAATGAGAGCCGGAGTAGGATATTTAAATGTCCTCGCTCCATTTGGGCTCCTCAGGAGGACGTGATATTTAAAAGTGACACAGCTGACCCTGTGCATTTGCGATGTGTCATCATGCATCAAGCGCAGAGGTGTGTATTAACGCTCCTCCTAATGGTGTGTGCGTTGGGATTTATATTTCCAATTAAATCTGCAAATTATATGATTATCCCTCACTATGTGCAGGGCCATTTTGGAAATGAGTTGCACCATTCAGACCCCCCTCATTCCCCTCTCCCCACTTCCCCTCCTCCAAAGATAATAGTGCAAATAGCAAACTGCACCGTGACTGGATTATTAATGCCCCCCCCCCCTTCCCGATTGCTCTCACATCATGTTTAGGATTTTGGGAGCAGACTTGTTTATTAGTGTGCACTCCCTGAGCATCAGAGTACAGCACTAGTAAGCATACAGAGAAGCATTTTTACCTCAGACAGCTTACATATGCTGCACTGTTGATGATTAACTGCAAGGCATTAACTAATTTCCACTCACTTATGCTGTGGCCAGTGTTTATATTCCAACAATAAAATTCTCAGTCCATAATTTATATACAGGCAACTCTGGAACTAGTGGCACCTTTCCTGGAAAGAATGAATATACTGTATAAAATGAACAATGCCCAATGGTTGATAGTACTATACATAAACTTAATTCTATTTTAATATTGTAAATATACAGTGTACAGTATAGTGTACATATATGGATATATAGTTAGATAAAATGTAATTAACATTGAATAGACAGATCCTTTGGTATTTATTATATGTTAAGTGCATAAATGGTGTATTGTGCAATGAAAGCTTTAGTTAAGTTAAGCTAAGTTAAGGCCAGATAGATAGCTAGATAGCTAGATAGGAAGAAAGGAAAAAATGAATGAAGGAAGCAAGGAAGGATTTTGTGTTTAAATGCCCTTTGTAGGCAATAGATAGATAGATAGATAGATAGATAGATAGATAGATAGATAGATAGATAGATAGATAGATAGATAGATAGATAGATAGATAGCATGTAAGGAATGAAGGAGAAAAATAAAGAAGGAAACTGAGTTTAATTGCTCTCTGTAAATGTTGATGGAGTGGGAGTGGAAGGAAGGAAGGAAGGAAGGAAGGAAGGAAGGAAGGAAGGAAGGAAGGAAGGAAGGAAGGAAGTATTAGATACTCTTTTACGAGTTCTCTGTAGGTGATGTTTTGGGTGCAGATTGTAAAACGCTAGAAAGGGGAGAAGGAAAGGAAAACTAATAGTAAACAAGATATAAATGATATTGTAGGAAGTAATTTATGTTCAACTGTACTGTAGGGGATAGCTCTATTTATGGCCAAAGCTTAAACTCCTGCCAAAAGAATCCTGGCAAAAAATATCTTGGTACTTATTCCTAATTTTATCACTCATCAAAACAATACAAAATATTGATGATATCAGAGCAGAAATTATCCAGGTGTGTGTGCGTGTGTGTGTTTAATGTACGCTGGATGTCCATCCAGTGCTTAAAATCATACAGATGCAAGTCAAAAGCTTCTGTTCATGTTCACCATTGCTTTTATATTAGTAATGTTCATATGACATTCTTCATGATAGCATTGTTTTTTAAATTGCAGAATAAAAAAATTCCAGTTAGCAAGAATTCTCTATGTAGAAGCAAATTACTGAAATAGGTCAGAGGAGAACGGCCTGAATGGTTCGAGCTGATATAAGGACTATGGTCACTCTATAAGACAATAACCACTCTTTACAACCATGGTGAGCAGAAAAGCTTCTCAAAATGCATCAAATCTTGAATCTGGGCCTTTAGAGCTGAATTTACAAGTTTTGAAGTTACAAAGTTTGTGTTTGTGTGTGTGTATAAACTCACTAAACCTCAAGTATAAATATCTTTCAACAAAATGGCATGGGAATGGTTTCATTAACATTTTTAATCTTGCTTATGTATACATATTAAATTCATTTTATAAAGTAATTATTTAACTAAATAAAATTGGAACAAATATGTACATGTGCTCAAATAAAAAAGATTCATTCATTCACTGAATTGCATCCCTGAGTGATATGTAATTGAAATTCCTCCTTCAGTCTACTGTAAATATTTAGTCATTTATTTATCACCTCAACCTATGGCCTTGCATCGCAAGAACTTGGAGAGCACGGCACACTCAAATATATTGAATTGTACCGACAACGCTGTTGTAATTAGTCTTGTTTTTAATGTTTTTTTTTTTTTTAAATATGTTGGACGTTGTATGTGTGTATATGTTTATGCATATATATGCAAACACATGCAGTGTGACATTTTCCGACGTAATGAGACAGCGTCCACATCAGCCCTTATCTGAGCAGATCCAGGCTGCCGAGCACCTGGCTGAGCCGTTAATTGCTTTAGGAATTGATAAGCAAGAGCCAAGGCTGGGCTTCAGGTCTGTGTGATAAACCCACATGTCCATCCCCTAGAGGCACCGCAGGACACCACACACACACTGAAAGAAAAAAAAAAAAAAAGCAAACAGCAACACTGCACTCACTGGATCCTGATTGGGGTGAATTATTGATTTTTAACATGACAGCAATTAGAGGTGGTGTCTAAAGTCAATCTGCTGACATAAACAAAGGGAAATATTGTGCCATTCCTTTCCATGCCTTTATGTTGAGAATGTTCTAGAGAGTCTGCTTTTAATATATCACAGATGGGACAGGAAGCGAGAAAAGAAATGACTAAATGCAAGCAGTGGGTATACTACTATTTTGATTGTGTCTGCTCAAGAGACAGAGAGAGAGAGAGAGAGAGAGAGAGAGAGAGAGAGAGAGAGAGAGAGAGAGAGAGAGAGAGAGAGAGAGACAGAGAGAGAGAGAGAGAGAGAGAGAGAGAGAGAGAGAGAGAGAGAGAGAGAGAGAGAGAGAAATGCATGTGAGACAGAAATAGTGTAGGAGGCAGATAGGAATAGATTGGACTGGAAGATGGGGTAGGATGAAAACTTTTTCATTCTGCCTGTCTGTGTGTCTCCTGAGGGTCTTATTTCAGCTAAACATATTTGAATTTAAATAAAAAGGAGGACGCCTTTATTGCGTGTAAGTGTGTGCGCACTGAAGAAGATGACCACCAGTTTCCTCAGAGATATATAAATGAAAAAAACAGCATGCCTCTTTGTTTTATCCCGCACGTCATTCAGCTCAGACAAGCCCTTAGCCCCTGTTTGTCAGATGTGTTCATCTTTATTATAGAAACCAATTTGCATACAATTTAAATGTCAAGTGCGGCACTAAATAGGTTTCTATGAACAAACTCGAAAAAGTGCAAGAGAGTACTACAGATTGAGACACAGCTACATGCTAAATTGTAGTATGTGCCAATACTCTAGCCGTATGTGCTTTATTTCTACACACCATACCAAAAGGAGTGTTTACCAACTTAATTAAGGAAGACTTTATCATTTATTTTTCTATAATTATTATGAGGCTACTTGCTGTATAGATTTTTTTTCAATCTACAAATTATCTAAGCAACTAACTGGGAAGACGGATATGAGGACATGTACCTCCTCAAAACAGCAAACTGTACAGCAAGTGTGTTCTAGATTTAACAAGCTGATTGATAAAGCTAATACTCATATATACATCATGACTAACTTAAACAATAAAGTCATGCTAAATTGTTTACTGTGAACAGCCATGTTGAGTTGCTGTTACTTGCTGAACTCAGGGTTAAAAAGCTTTCCTTAGTTTCTGAGTAGGAATTCTGACAACATTTACAGCATTTGGCAGACGCCCTTATCCAGAGAAACTTACATTTATCTCGTTTATACAACTGAGCAATTGAGGGCCTTGCTCAGACCAGCAGGGGCAGCTTGAAGGTCCAGGGATTTGAACCCACGACCTTCTAATCAGTAGTCCAACGCCTTAACCACTTCCACCTAAATGCAGTATATACCCTCAGAGGTGTGGAGAAGCTACAGGACAGGCAAGGTAGACAAAATTGTATAACTTCCCCAAACCCATTTGATGAGTAATGTACAACACTATACCAGGAAGATTGTGCAACTTGAACAGATTTATTTTGAATTCAAACATGATGAAGAAAAAGAGGAAGCAGCACTAACTGCGGTAAGTGGTAGAGATAAGCAATAAAGTAATATAATGTCAGCCTAAGAACTATGGTAACTTAAATAGCCATTATTCTGGTTGCAACTGTTTACAACGATGATGAGCAGAAAAGCATCTCAGAATGCACAACACATTGAAATTTGCTGCTGGATGAACTACAGCACCAAAAAACCATATCGAGTTCCTGGCAGGAATTTGAGGTTTACTGAAACTGGATGGACAAAGAAGCCTTTTTCTTTGTCTTGCAAATGTTTTTATTTTGTGTGTGTTGAAAGACAATGGCAATGTCTTGACTCACTAATCAAACTGACACTGAAGAATAAACGGAATGAGACAAGACACTGTTGTATATGAGATATGGCTTACTGCAGCTCACTTCACTTAGCCAGATGGCATCAGAAATCAGAATAGGGCACAAAGATTTTCTGTAGTTTGACTAATAAAAATCCTTAGAATAGCTTATCTGGATTAAGCATTTAATGTACACACCGCTTGCACATATAAAGTTAATCATTTAAGTAGAGGGAGCATTTCATTAAAGTTTAAGTTTAAAACATACAAAATTTAAGCACTGCAATTCAAAGCGATGTGGGTTTAACAGCAGGATATAAAAAAGAATGGCTGGATCTTTTATATATAGCGCTATTAGAAAGATGATATAAGGAATATTCTAGAAACCAAAGCTTTTATTCACCCTTAAGTTTGAAGAATGTAGTACAATCCTTAGTTGTTTTTCTCTCGTTTTTTTCTAATCGGCGGTCACAGTTAAGGACGTACACTGCTTCATGCAAAATACATGAGAGTAGATGAATGAATATGTAGGATCAGGGAGGAAACAAGTATTATCTCACCTCCAAATCTCCCAGGAGAGACTGCAGTAAGCAAAAGTGTTGTTTCTTAGCCTCTCATTTCATTGTATTTTTCATTGAACCCCAGGAAGGTTTAAAGGTCTTTGTGCTGATTCGAGTACACATACAGATCTGCAGTAGTTAAATATTTCAAACAATCTGTGAGAGACAGGCAGTGGTGAAGCTAGAGGGCAAGCAAATCAAGCAAATGCTTGGAGTCCCCCAGGCAACAGACACCCAGGTGAAAATATTGCCTGTGTTTGAAATTCATTCATGCCAGATATATTAACAAGGGAGAGCCCACCGATGTAAAACATCTCATCTGTAAGTTTAATAGTATATGAAAATCAACACTTTAGTTGTTCTTTGTTTTTGTGGTAATAAAAGTGTTCGGTAAAAAAATTCAAAGTAATATACATTACCTAGTAAATGATCTCTTTCCCTGTCTATATACTCTTGTTAATATAACTTGCGACTTGTAGTGTGAATTACAACCTTTAAGGCAAATGCAAAGTTTTATAAATAAATTAAACTAAAATTCAAATAAATATATAAAAAAATAAATAAATTAATTAATTAATTAAAAATAATTAATGGAATGTCATTTGAAATGGAAATGAAATGGAATTTGGCCTTAAGAAATCAAAGCAAATGACTAGAAATACAAATACAAAAAAAAAAACAATACAATTATCAAAAAAAAAAAAAAAAAAAAAAAATTTTTATTATTATTATTTTTTTTAAAAATTAAAAATTAAAAATTTAAAAATAATAATAATAATAATAATAATAATAACAATAACAACAACAACAACAAAAAAAATAATAATAATAATTATAATAATAATAATAATGATAATAACAATAATAAAAAAAATAATAATACAAATAACAACAACAAATATAATATTTGAATAATAAGAAAGCAAAAAACATAATACAGATTTATTATTTACTTATAAATGTATTTATTTATTAATAATACAGACTTTAAAGGATAAATATTACGCATAAAAGCTAAAAATAAATGAACAAATATGTAACTACTTCTACAAATAATAATAATAATAGTAATATGAGAAGAAGAAGAAGAAGAAGAAGAAGAAGAAGAAGAAGAAGAAGTACAAGATCAAGGTCAAGAAGAACAAGAAGAACAAGAAAAAGAAAAAAAACAGCAAATATAATATTTAAATAATAAGAAAACAAGAAAATCATAATACAGATCTATTAATAATAGAAAATACAAAGGATAAAAATTACAGATAAAAGCTTAAAATAAAAGAACAAAATAAACTGCTAATAATAATAATAAAAACAACAATAACAACACCCCCAACAACAACAACAATACTACTACTACTACTACTACTACTACTACTACTACTACTACTACTACTATAATAATAATAATAATAATAAAAATAACAACAACAAATATAATATTTGAATAATAAGAAAGCAAAAAACATAATACAGATTTATTATTTACTTATAAATGTATTTATTTATTAATAATACAGATTTTAAAGGATAAAAATTACACATAAAAGCTAAAAATAAATGAACAAATATGTAACTACTACTACAAATAATAATAGTAATATGAGAAGAAGAAGAAGAAGAAGAAGAAGAAGAAGTACAAGATCAAGATCAAGAAGAACAAGAAGAACAACAGCAAATATAATATTTAAATAATAAGAAAACAAGAAAATCATAATACAGATCTATTAATAACAGAAATTACAAAGGATAAAAATTAAAGATAAAAGCTTAAAATAAAAGAACAAAATAAACTGCTAATAATAATAATAAAAACAACAATAACAACACCACCACCAACAACAACAATACTACTACTACTACTACTACTACTACTACTACTACTACTACTACTAATAATAATAATAATAATAATAATAATAATATAATAATAATCTTCTTCTTCTTTCGGCTTTTCCCTTCAGGGGTCGCCACAGCGAATCATCTCTCTCCACCTATCCCTATCTTCTGCATCCTCAACACTTGCACCCACTAACTTCATATCCTCATTAATTCCATCCATATACCTCCTCTTTGGCCTTCCTCTTTGCCTCCTGCCTGGCAGCTTCATGTCCAACATTCTCCTACCAATATATTCACTCTCCCTCCCCTGAACATGTCCAAACCATCTTAATCTGGTCTCCCTAACTTTGTACCCCAAATGTCCAACATGAGCTGTCCCTCTGATGTACTCGTTCCTAATCCTGTCCAATCTTGTCACTCCCAAAGAGAACCTCAACATCTTCAGCTCTGCTACATCTAGCTCTGACTCCTGTCTCTTCCTTAGTGACACTGTCTCTAAACCATACAGCATGGCCGGTCTCACCACTGTCCTGTACACCTTCCCCTTCTCACTGATATTTTCCTGATAAATTGCATCTGTTGTGCTCTTTCTGGGCATGAAGCCATACTGCTGCTCACAAATTTCCACTACCTTCCTTAACCTAGCTTCCACTACTCTTTCCCATAGCTTCATTGTATGGCTCATCAACTTTATCCCCCTATAGTTTCTGCAACTCTGCACGTCACCCTTATTCTTAAAGATCGGCACTAACACACATCTTCTCCATTCCTCAGGCATCCTCTCACTCTCTAAAACCCTGTTGAACAAACTAGCTAAAAATTCCACTGCTGCCTCTCCCAGACACTCCAGACCTCCACCGGGATGTCGTCAGGACCAACTGCCTTCCCACTTTTCATCCTCTTCAAAGCCTTCCTGACTTCATCCTTTCTAATCTTATTTACTTTCTGTTCCACAGAGTTCACCCCTTCTACTCTTTTTTCCCTCTCATTTTCCTCATTCATCAGCTCCTCAAAGTACTCCTTCCATCTCCTCTGTACACTCTCCTCACTTGTGAGCACCCTTCCATCTCTATCCTTAATAACTCTAACTTGCTGCACATCCTTCCCATCTCGATCCCTCTGCCTAGCTAACCTGTACAAGTCCTTCTCTCCTTCTCTAGTGTCTAACCTAGTGTACAACTCGTCATATGCCTTCTGCTTGGCCTTAGACACCTCCCTCTTCACTCTGCGCTGTAACTCCTTGTATTCCTGTCTATTCTCTTCAGTTCTGTCCATGTCCCACTTCTTCTTGGCTAACCTCTTCCTCTGGATACTATCCTGAACTTCCTCATTCCACCACCAAGTCTCCTTATCTTCTTTCCTCCTTCCAGATGACACACCCAGCACCTTTCTCCCTGTCTCCCTGATCACTTCTGCTGTAGTTTCCCAGTCATCTGGCAGCACTACCTGACCACCCAGAGCCTGCCTCAACTTCTGTCTAAATTCCTCACAACATTCCTCCTTTTTCAGCTTCCACCACTTGGTTTTCTTCTCTATCTCTATCTTTGACCTCTTCTTCTTACAGACCATCAAAGTCATCCTACACACCACCATCCTATGCTGTCTGGCTACACCCTCTCCCACTACCACTTTACAGTCACTAGTCTCTTTCAGATCGCCTCTTCTACATACGATGTAGTCTACCTGTGTTCTCCTACCTCCACTCTTGTAAGTCACTCTATGCTCCTCCCTCTTCTGAAAATAAGTGTTAACCACAGCCATGTCCATCCTCTTAGCAATGTCCACTACCATCTGTCCTTCTAGGTTCCTTTCCTTAACTCCAAACTTGCCCATCACCTCCTCATCACCTCTGTTCCCCTCACCAACATGTCCATTAAAATCCGCTCCTATCACCACTCTCTCACCCGTGGGAATACTCTCCATCACCTCATCTAATTCACTCCAGAATCTCTCTTTCTCCTCTAACTCACAACCTACCTGTGGGGCATAACCACTAACAACATTCAACATCACCCCTTCAATCTCTAACTTCAGACTCATCACCCTGTCTGACACTCTCTTCACCTCCAGAACATTCCTCACAAACTCCTCCTTCAGGACCACACCTACCCCATTTCTCTTACTATCCACACCATAATAAAACAGCTTGAATCCTGCTCCTATACTACGAGCCTTGCTACCCTTCCACCTTGTCTACTGTACACACAGTATATCCACCTTCTTTCTCTCCATCATATCAGCCAGCTCTCTACCTTTCCCTGTCATAGTACCAACATTCAGAGTTCCTATTGTCAGTCCTACACTCTTACCTTTCCTCTTCTCTCTCTGTCTGTGCGCTCTCCGCCCTCCTCTACTTCTTCAACCAACAGTAGCCCAATTTCCACCGGCGCCCTGTAGGTCAACGGTGCCAATGGCAGTCGTTGTTAACCCGGGCCTCAACCGATTCGGTATGAAATTCAGAGTACTGACGATTCGCATGGTTAAATTTGGCAATGTTTTACGCCGGATGCCCTTCCTGACGCAACCCTCTCTATTTATCTGGGCTTGGGACTGGCACAGAAGTCACTGGACTGTGACCCCCATGGCTAGATTAATAATAATAATAATAATAATAATAATAATAATAATAATAATAATAATAATAATAATCTGGTTACTGTCTGTGTGGATTTTATGTTCTCCCTGTGTCCTTCCTCTTGTTTTCTCTGGTTTCTTCCCACTGTTGATATTCAGATTCTTACCATTTTATTACACATATTAACACATAGTAAACACACTGTCAGAACAAAGAATGTAGTAAACTAATGGTGGAGGTGGATAAGTGGAGAATTTTTGCTTAGAGCTCTTAGAGTTCCCAAATGCTGCGAGAGACACTGAAGAAAAATTAAGGTGTTTCATGTGATGTAATGATTTCCCTTAGGATATAGAATAATAGCATTACTTTCAAAGGTAATAAATGTCGTCAGGTCATGCAGCGGTTGCTGAATTATTCAGGATTTTGCTTTTGGGGCTTATTTGTGTTTTCAACAGAAGGTGGTCACTTTTTAACTTGATTTTTCATGGGTTCTAATAATAGGATGTACAAATATTTTTAAAGGGCATGCAGAGATGCAAATTTCTTTTCCATTTTTTTTTTGCTCAGATTGAAATGTTTTTGTTGAATGACAGATTTATAACTAGCATCCACTTGACCATCTCAGAGGAATGCCAGTAACCGGAAATATGCAAAGGAAAAAAGTGAGGGGAATGAAAAAAAGAGAGAGACAGCGAGAGAGTACAAGAGTGCGAGGAACAGATTGCCATCTTTCATAAGATAAGGCCCCCAGGTTTAATACACATTCCAATATCCTCAGCAACAGGAGTCAGATTGTAATTTCTGAGGAGTATAGATTGCATAACAACATCTGGCTAATCCTCAACCTACAGGCTTCCACGCATATTTTTCTCTAATTAGATTTATTTGCTGTCTTTATACGATTCGTCTTTACCCTTGGCATTTTGTGCTCTGCTCACAGATGTCATTAAAATTCCCTGGTGGAGATAAGGGAATCCAGGATGATTTTCATGGAGCGATGTTCGAGCAGAGAGAGAGCGGAAAACATCAAGTATTGCATTCATTGATCTTCTGCACCTCGGAAAGGAAGCGTGAAAGCAGCAGCCATTGGCGGAGCTCCGTAATGAGCCACCGTCAGATCTGACATTTTCTGCAGATGAGCAGCAGATGGGGGAAAGGCATCGACATCTTAGGCTTAACTTATCTGACTTAGCTCGGAATTTTCCCTTCAGGTGCTGCAATGAACATCCACATGTTTGATTTCCGTTGAAAGGTTTCACAGTTCAGCAGGATTGGATTTTATTATTATGTATTATATTAAAAGAATTCTCAAATATGGTTGGTGTTGATTCATAGATTCACAGGTTTGCTCACTCTTTTTACCCGAAGCCAAAAAAATGGAATTTGCACCAGTTTTGGTTATGCCCATATTCAATTCTTTGTCATGTCACACTCCACAGTGGTGCTTAATGGCTCAACTTAGCATTTGATTGCTACATTTTTCATTCAGCATTGACTACAATGCCCTGCTTAAGACATGAAATTCTATAAAGAGTTTAGCTCTAGCATATCTTACTGATTTCCTAAAGTAATATACCCCATCCTGATCACTTTGCCCAGGGTGAAGAGGAATATTTTTCACTTACACCACTTCTGAACTTAGGAATAATGTTTCAGAGGACATTTGTACTCTTTAACACACTAACTCTTTAAATGTTTCCCTGTGCAATGTTAACAATTTGGCTTGGAGTCAATAAAAAGTCCTGCTTTTTGTAAAATTATTCCAGTTTATTTAAAGTTGTATTAGCTCGTGTAACCTGTTACAATTAAACCTATTAAGCATTAAGTTTCTCCAAAATTTGGTGTGTAGTATTTATAAAACTCTGAGATTTATAAAAGTGAGATGACAGACAGATTCCGACACTCGGCAGCGAGGAGATGCAGGAGAATGATAATCTCCTTCAGGGTGGACCATAAGGCGACGCCGTGATAGCTTCAATTTTATGGTTAAGAGGAAAGTGAAAATTCATCATGGTGCTCGGCAGATCACGGCAAACAGCTGTCTCCAAATCTCAGATTTGAATCAGCAAAAATGTTACGGGAAAAAAATAACACACACACACACACACACACACACACAAAAAGCTGACCTGGCAGGGCTGTGCTTGTCATAAAAATAGTATGATATTTGAAGTCTGTGCATAAATGACAAGGGCTCAGAGAATCTGGCATTTTAAAAGCTTTGGTGAGTTTCAGTACTCTTTTTTGTATTTTTAATTAATTAATTAATTATAATAGACTTATCAGTAACACCTCATATTCATCCCATATTCATAATGCGTTCCCGTAATTTAGAGCTTACATAACTCCAGGCTTAAAGATTTAGGCTCAAATCTCAGGGTACAAAAGCTGTCACTACCGGACCCCTGAGTAAGGTCCTCAACTGCTCAGCTCTATAAAAGGACCTTTGCCAAATGCTGTAAATGTAAAAAACCTGACACAAGCTTTTTTTTTATTTTATTTTTTTTAGTTTGACCTGCTTTTCAATCCAAGAAGACAGTAGTGTATGTTATAACACATTATAACTTGACACCCGGTACATATACTATCTCAAGGGTCGTAATAGCAATTTCCATCATCAGTGTCTATAATATTGTTAAGAACACATTACATTATGTTAAGTTGTTCCATAACCTGATATTATAAAGTTACTTTATTATATACAGTATATCATACATCATCTTTTGATGATGATAATATTGGAATTTAATGAATTCAATAATGAAGAATATATGAATTGGTGGACTGGTATCAGAATTTCCTTATGGTGTCAGAATCTTATCTTAATTCATCTTATCTTAGGATTTGATGCTGGATGAGATAATTTTTTAAGATCGTTGACAATGAAACATCTTTATGTCACTTTTGATATCATTTGCCATCAACTGGGAAACAGGTTACACTTCCAGTTAGTAAAATAAATAAATAAATAAATAAATAAATAAATAAATAAATAAATAAATAGTGTTCCATTCTAAAAGTCATACACTAGACAGCAGCATAGGTCATTTGGGATGCTCTTTTAAGCTTTGCCTTTTATGGACTTTTATGGGCTAAATGTAAATTGGTAGATAATGGATGGTTGGTATTTATCCACATATGTATGTGTAAATGCTGCTGGAATTTTTTATTTTGGTGTGGCCGGCACACAGCTTTCTAAAACGTTGATAAATGGCCCGTTGTCTCGTCAGTGACAGATATGAGAACAATGGTCACTTTAACATTCTCAGAAGGACCCTAGAACAAAAAAAATCATTCTATGCTCTGGGTAAATCCCAGTTTTAGCTCTAAAGACTTTCAGTGCACGCTTTTTGTCTGACAGTTTTGTTCAAGGCCTTGTATTAGTATTCATCCACCCCACCCCCCCCCCCCACCCCCCTCCACTGCCTGACCATTTCTATATTTTGTAGTGTTACATCCTGGAATTAAAATGGACTGAATTGGTATGTTAACCATTTGATTTGCAGTACATCTAACATTTAAAGGGGATGGATGTTCCTTAATTTACATCTGATCAACGTGGTAACCTATAGCACTGTCAAATTCAGTGCTTTGATTCTATTAAGCCTTTGCTGGTCCAGCTCCAGCAAGGAAATAGACAGATACATGACCTCGGCTGATTAAAACATAGACTCGAGAGAAGTCTCATAAGAGCATCACTTTCTCTCTCTCTCTCTCTCTCTCTCTCTCTCTCTCTCTCTCTCTCTCTCTCTCTCTCTCTCTCTCCACCTCCTTTTCCAGTGTCTTTCTATGAAGTGATCTAAAGCTGTCCTCACAGGGTGACAGTCCAGGCGTGTAGTGGAACACGAGCGGGAACAGCAGGACACACCGCTCAGTCACGGACTCTCCAACAAAACTGCCGTCAACACAGGCCACAGGTAATTGCGTACATGACAAGTAAACAGTATGCGTCCGGTCAAGGCTTAGAGACAACTGTCTAAAATGTCCCTGTGCTTCTGCACATTATTGTCTCTGCCTGCTCCTCTGTCTCCCCTGGCATCCGCTGTCTAATTAAACATGTCCTCTAGCAAGCAGCCGTCCACTTAACACCTTCAATTAGTAACTGGAGCTCCATCTGCACACGCCGATGTGACGGAGCGTGTGGATGATTGTGTGCGCCTCCACTGTCGGAGACTTATTTTAGGCTGTGTGCAAGGAGTGTTTATGAGCCAAGTCTGAGATATGAGTGCGCCGGAGAGATAAAGAACGAGTGCCTATGAGTCTCTGTGTGAGACAGAGCTTTGGTAATGCACCGCAGATCCCACTGAAAGTCTTGTGAATAATTGACAGGTCATTATTTATTATCAGAGACTCGCCGCTGTGCTGCTTTACATGGCCCTGCTTCGTTAAGTCAAAGTAAATGAGCGCACTCATGCTCCAATTACTCTCGGTGGATTCCATCTCCCTAGTGACTCAGAGCCAGGATGAAGCTTGCACCGCCGCTGCCGCCACCGCTGCTGATGCCGCCACTGCAACTTCCCTTATTTGCCATTTATTTACCATTATTACCATTTAAGCAATCTATTTTTATCTCTGGTAATTGAATTCATATGGAAATATATTTCTGGCTCGCCCATACTTCTCTCTAATTTGACTTGGCACCATCTGAGAGAAAGAGAGAGAGAAAGAGAGGGAGAGAGAGAGAGAGAGAGAGAAAGAGAGAGTCTCTGATAGCTCATTAGCATTCTCTCTGCCTCTATCTTTTGGTCTGCAGGCCTTTATTTTTAGCACGTAGATGAGGAGACGAGGCATGAGAAGCTTTATGCTGTATCTCGCCGAATGACAGATGTGAGAACAATGGTCACTTTAACATTCTCACAAAGACCCCAGAACAAATAGCATTATATGATGGTGGATGAATCCTAGTTTTAGCTTTCTCTACAAGACTTTTAGAACTAGCCTTTTTTTTTTCTTTCTGGACACTTTTATCCAATGCCTTGTATAAGTATTACTGCTCTTTCCTTGAGTTGTTCCACATTTTGTATTACAATGTGGACTTTAAATCGAATTGTTTGCAGTGGATTTGCACAATATGGTGCAAAAAAGATGCAGACCATTTCTGTTATTATGAAAAAACGTGTATGTAGTCAATTATAAACATCTGAGTCCTGATTTTTCACAGTCTTGTTTGGAGAATTGATATATCAGATTAAGACAGACAGGATTTTTTCAGATATTTTGAAGTATGTTTAGGGTCGTTGTTGGAACGTAAACCTTTGTCTCAGTCTTCCAGACCATGTCAGATCAACTCTCGTATCCGCAAAAAACTCTATTTCCCAGGACACAACAGGACTTCACTTTCAAAAGCACAAGCACACCTGTTCATAATCACACACACACACACACACACACACACACACACACACACTCACACAATGTTTAAAAGAAACCCATTTGTGAAGTATTGCTCAGAGTATACATATCTCTTTGAACCAAGCCTTTAATATCTCTGTCGTTATTATAATTAGTTCTCTCCATTTTTTAATATATATATATATGTATATATATATATGTGGTTTCAGCCTTTTGACCCTATTTTCACATCTTCCCACCCTTGTACATTTTTTGACAACTTTTCCTCACAATTCGGATTTTTGTTTCTACTCTGTAAGAAAACTCTTACTACACTTACATCCAATTCTTCTTGCTTTCCGACAGTCTGGAACTGGTTTTCCTCTAGCATTATCCCTGTACAGTATTTATCATCCATCTTGTTCTCCACCCTGACCATTTCCACCAATTCCTTCTGATAAAAATCATCCTCAGAACGTGATGCTACCTCCACCATGCTTCAATCATTGTATATAGTCTCTGACTCTGAAAACATGCACTGAGGTGGAAGTAAAGCAGCAATTTTGACAAATACTAAAGAGCAGGGTTGAAGACGTTTGAATGTAAAATTCCTGTACTTCTGTGTTAGATTAACTTTCATACAGCAACATGAACACAGCCATGCTTCTCTTTCATTTTGTACCTCGCTGTGTTTCTCCTAGTCCTCATGGCTGTCCTCATTCTGTCCTCCAAAGTGGTCTAAGCCTTAGCAACTCAAATCCTCCTCAGCACCTTTTCCCCAGCTCATGTGGAGTCAGCATGGCAGCTCTAAGCCTACTATTGTCTAGAAGGTTTAGCAAGGTTTTAGCGGCCATAGCATCATGTGGGATGAATAATTTAGAGCATTGTTTCAGGTGCACAACACTTCTACACTGTTCTACACAAGCAGCATTAGGAACATAACCGAGACGCATCACTACTACATATACTACTCATCTCTCTCCATCTAAAATGCTCCAAGCTACCAGAGCAATCTGACAAGACTGAGACAACTTTCAAGGAAAGTCAGCCAAAGCCAGAGCTAACGTCGGGGCCAGAGTGACACCTAAGAAGACGCTGTGATGAACCTGACGATTATATGAGGAAATAAAGGTGGCGGTGAATATTTTCTTGCTGCTAGTGAAGGTCCGTGTCAGTCAGATCATTGCCTGTGGTGCCTCGGCAAGTGTGGGATCGCGAGAGCAGTGTGTGTGTGTGTGTGTGTGTGTGTGTGTGTGAGTGAGTAGGTGGGTTTGAATGTGGATGAGGATGTGTCAGAAAGAAACCGGGATCTGTTGAGCTTAATTAAAGTGTGTGTGTGTTAGTAGAGTGCAGTGTAGTCTGCCGGGGCTCTGACACCTGACATGTTCTTCCATGACACCAAACCTGTCAAGCTGAACAGATTGAGGAAGAAAAGCAAGCATGGACAGAAGAGAAGAGAAGAGAAGAGAAGAGAAGAGAAGAGAAGAGAAGAGAAGAGAAGAGAAGAGAAGAGAAGAGAAGAGAAGAGAAGAGAAGAGAAGAGAAGAGAAGAGAGAAAACACCATGTACTAGGTTCATCCAGACTTAGAGGAACACAGCGGGGGAGAGAGAGAGAGAGAGAGAGAGAGAGAGAGAGAACAACCACTGTTCAACAAGACATAAAAAGAAAGGGATGATGTAGAGGTTGAAGACCTATAGAGGGAAAACTCATGCAGAGAATGTGACTTTGATACTGTTTTGGTCTTCTAAAACCAAAAAAGGTCCCCTTTTCGTTTTTTCACTCGTTTTTTTCTCCCAATTTAATCACCACCAGTTGGCTATAGTTCTCTCCTGTTGTGCTGCAGCAGCTTTTCATAGGTAGAGCTTTCCCTGGACCAATATTTGCTCTCTTGTTAATGCAAAATGATTGATTTCACAAAATTCTGATTAAATTTGTGTGTAATTTAATTAAATGCAACATAAAGTTCGTATAAAATTGCAGGTATTGCAAATCACAACAGTTACATGATTCGAAGCTGATGAATTGCCGTTTTTCGAATCTCTTTTTATATAAATTAGCTTTTATGCATGTTTTTTTTTTTTACTTTTTTGAATGCCAATTTTTTTATGTAAATGCCCCTGAGAATGAATATGTTTTCCAAATAAATTTGGTTATATCCAGTTTGATAAATGAGGCACATTGACATTTCAGTGAAATTTGACCATTTTCACTGAGGTGTTTGACACCAAATTGCTTGAAATGCTAGCTTTGCACTTTTCTCTCCAAGCTAAGCTTGTTTAGCCTGGGCGTTACCCCATTGCCTGATGTGATAGGTGTCCATGTTTGTGTGTGTGTATGCGCCTGTGTGATGGGGAACCTGAGGGATGAGAGTCCACACAGCTCTCAGAGTAATTGAAAATTTGACCTGGGAAATGTTTGCCCAGCAGAGCATGAAAAGTTCCAGAGTGGTGAAGCCTTAGCTCACCTGGCTCACAAACCGAGAGAGGCAACAAGGGCTGGCACTGCCATCTGAGAGCTGCTTTATCCCCACAGAGCCTTGCACGCTACAGCCTCATGCATTATTCAGGCGCTAAATATGCACAGATCAACCCTCTAAAGCCCAACCTTCTGGCCCTGCTCAAGGAGTTCCACGCTTACTGGTGACCTCTTCAAGGGCGCCTCAATTCTGAGTATGTGAGTCAGGAAGAATGATTATGAGTACAGATGCATTGGTAGTGTGTTTTTCTTGGACCAGGTACAAGTATGAGTAGTTTTGGGTACTTGTTTATAACTAAATGACTAACCGAGCAATCAGGATCATCAGGGAACATATTATTTAGCTTTAATTATGTTTCATTTTATGTTTTTGTTTTTGTTTTATGAGCCACGAGTAAAGGAAGTACGGCCTCATCGCTAAGTCCTCACTGAAGCGAAGCAGAAGTTGTTTGTGAGGTGCTGACCTTCTGAATATTTGACTAGAAGTTGTTTTGTGACTAGAAATTCTTATGACCAGAGATTGCGCAAAATGTTAGAAGGACAGAACTCGACTAGATGGCGAGACTCAAGGGTAAGAATCAGACCTTGGCAGGGCTATACGGATCAAGTGATGATCAGGCATTGTAATTTAGCCAATGACTGACAATGTTTTCCTTTCCTTAATCCTGTTTTGTGTTTTAATTATGATTATAAATGCTCAAAGTAACAAATGATCCGGGCCCTTCCTCTTTCATGTTGCATGGAGAGCATTGCGTGCTGTATTTTACTCTTGCCCATGCCTACCAGTATGCTATTTTTCTCAAAATTTCCATAGCACAAGCAGCTGAACATTTTGTGTCATCTGTTCATTAGCATTTTAACATACTCTCGGTTTATAAGGCGAGGTGCTTTAAATGAATTTGCAATATTTGCATGATTGCATTGAGCACAGAATCTTCTGAATATTTAGCAAAAAAAATGTAAAAAATCAAAAGCTTAGGATAAAGTCTAATGTTTCACCTTTTGTCCATCAGGACTCCCATGATGCAAAGTCCAAAACCGTACATTTGGCACAAAAACAGCAAAAAATTCTCCAACCCCTTGCTTTTGGCTGTGGAAAAAGCTGAATGTCCTGTTTGATGTTTTTAGCATGGGGATAACCAGCACTCCACAAGCCCAGTTTTTGGCATGGGATGATGTGCAGTCAATGTCTCATAGCATTTTTTTTTTTTTGGTGCAGTAATGTAAATTTTGGCCTGGAAGAACTAGCAGACCTGGCATGTCCATCTGCATCCTAAGCCCACGCCTGCACCTTCTGTGCCTATCGATTCAGCTAAATAAGCACACATGGGATTGATCTGAGAGTGCACATCCTACCCAGAATGCAAATAGAGAGCGAGCGAGAGAGAGAGAGAGAGAGAGCGAGCGAGAGAGAGAGAGAGAGAGAGAGAGAGAGAGAGAGAGAGAGAGAGAGAGAGAGAGAAGAGGCAAAGCAAGCTGCCAATCGCTTTGCTGATCAGTCAGTCATCCAGCAGGGAAAAAGAAGAGAGAGAGAGAGAGGAAGCCTTGCTGCTTTTAAGCATCAGCAAATCTGCCAGCAATTAATGCCCTGATTGAACGCAATCAGAAAATGGTCTCCGTCCTGTACGCCCAAGGTTCTCTGGGTCATTTTCATTACCCGCTGTAATTATTTCACCAAATCTAATTAGTAAAATTTTGCATGTTTTATTGGAAAAGACAAAGCAAAGTCAGGATCCTGATTTTCAAGCCTTAGAATGTGATGGCATGATGCTGTGGTGAAGCCACCCAGCTCCAAGGTACCCAAGTTCTTAGGTTGATCTCATGGTTGAGCTCAAGTTACTGTCTGTAAATGTCAAGCATGTTGTGTTTGCTTGTGTCTGTGTGGGTTTTCCTCCGTGTTCTCCGGTTTTCCTGAAAACTGACATTCCAAAAACAAAGTAGGAGGTGAACTGGTAGGTGAAAGTGCTCTTAGGTGTACCTCCAACCTCCTAATCAATACATAAAATAATATTCCACATATGCTGTATCTCCATCATTGAGCATTTGAAGGCTTCAGCATGGAGGAGTTGGTGTTGAATATGTAATGAACTCAGATGTTAAGCTTATTTTTGAGTTGCTCGGGAGCTCCTGGTTACACCAACCTCTACAGCTGACTGTATATGACTGTAGAAAGGACATTATTCCTAATCATGCTCTCCGGTGTCACCCAAATGCGGATGGGTCCCATTTTGAGTCTGGTTCCTTTCAAGGTTTCTTTCTTTTACCATCTAAATGAGTTTTTCCTTGCCACAGTTGCCTCAGGCTGGCTCATTAGGGATAAATACAAATAAATTGAAATATAAGTCTAATATTAATATTGAATTTTTTTGTTCTATATAATATTCTATCTTATATTGTACTATATTTCTTATGTTCTGTAAAGCTGCTTTGAGACAATGTCCATTGTTAAAAGCACTGTACAAATAAAATTGAATGTATGAAAAGGTTTATTCTTGGGATTGGCCAAACCATGATCCTGACCAGGATGAAGTGGTTACTACAGATAAATAAATGAATGAATGAATGAATGGCCTCAGATTAAAAAGGAGTTTCAAGGGTCTACTTCCTGTCTTGTTTGTGTATGTGGATGACTGACTGGTGAGTGTCTCAATTCTCACAGCTTGGTGTGTACGTTTATGGCCTGGTGATGAATTGTATGGATGCTTTCTATTTTTTTTTCCTTTTTTCTCTGTCTCTCCGTTACTCAGCCTCTTGATTATTGAAGTGGAGGTCCTCGGCAGGCTACAAAGCTTTTTCCCCTTCTCTCCATCTCTCTTTCGGTCTCCCCAGTCATGAATATGTAGCGAAGCCCTCTGAGCGAGGCCCGGCCCAAGAGGAAGACAGGAAACCTTTTTGCTCTGTGCTCTTTCCTCAGGCTCTCATGTGGGGCATGCTCAAGGGCGGGAAACGCCGCCTTTTCCACTTTTCCACAATCTCTTCTCTGACTGATTTTTTTAAAGCTTTGCTCGCAGCAATTTTCAATTCCGAGACGTAATTTTTTCTCTGCCTAAATTTGAACTCAAGTCCCAGAACTTGAGAAAATTTACTTTTAACCTTCCACATGAACGATGGTATCATTTCACATAATATGGTAATATATACAAATGTTCAGCTTGAATTTAATCGCTGTGTTATTGAATCTGGCAAGAAGGTCATACACTGAGAAATCTGTTAATGGTGCAGTATGTGTGTGCTGAATGACAGCTGTGGGGAAAAAAGTGCTGAAGTTTCTTTATGCTTTTCTGGTTCATGTTCAGGGCATTTTGCGGTAAATACCAGCTTCAAGAACATTTGAGGAACAGCTTGATAAGTAAGGAATAAAACATGACAGCATTGTGTTACTGTGTTACTACCCTGAAGCTGAAGCTGCTATACAACAGCAATTCGACAACAAATACACATTCTGTAATTAACAAGACATTATGTAGAGTATTGATCCATTTAGGGTTACATTTACTGTTGTGGAACATAAGGGAAAGTTAGTGGGTTACTTCCTGTAATCTGTAACAGTTAATTGAGGTAAAATCATTCATTCCTGCAACTGCCTTCTATCATGTAGAATTTCCTGTGTGGAAATTAATATTAATATCACATGTGGAATTTTCACATGTGTGAATATCACATGTGGAATTTTTTATTTGTTTATTTGTTTTTATTTTGCCAGATTTTTTTTTTTAATGATGAATTTTTTCCTTAATGTTTTACATATTACATTTTTTTTTGTTTTTAGTTTTTTTCACAAGTAACAAATTTATTTTAATGTTATTTATTTCACAATTCACGTTTTATGTTTTAATATATGTTTTGTTCAAAAGATTAATTTAACCATTCTTTTTTATTATTCGCATTTTTTTTACATGTTATTTGTTTTTACACAATTCACAATTCCTTTTATTATTTTTTATATGTGTTTTGTTCATTTTCCTATTTTTTCATGATTGTTTTTTTTACGTTATTCATTCACAGGATTAATTTAATCTAGCCATGGGGGTCACAGTCCAGTGACTTCTGTGCGGGTCCCAAGCCCGGATAAATAGAGAGGGTTGTGTCAGGAAGGGCAGCCGGCGTAAAACATTGCCAAATTTAACCATGCGAATCGTCAGTACTCTGAATTTCATACCGAATCGGTCGAGGCCCGGGTTAACAACGACCGCCATCGGCGCCGTTGACCTACAGGGCGACAGTGGAAATTGGGCTACTGTTGGTCGAAGAAGTAGAGGAGAGAGGAGAGTGCAAAGACAGAGAGAGAAGAGGAAAGGTAAGAGTGTAGGACTGAGAATAGGAACTCTGAATATTGGTACTATGACATGGAAAGGTAGAGAGCTGGCTGATATGATGGAGAGAAAGAAGGTGGATATACTGTGTGTACAGGAGACCAGGTGGAAGGGTAGCAAGGCTCGTAGTATAGGAGCAGGATTTAAGCTGTTTTATTATGGTGTGGATAGTAAGAGAAATGGGGTAGGTGTGGTCCTGAAGGAGGAGTTTGTGAGGAATATTCTGGAGGTGAAGAGAGTGTCAGACAGGGTGATGAGTCTGAAGTTAGAGATTGAAGGGGTGATGTTGAATGTTGTTAGTGGTTATGCCCCACAGGTAGGTTGTGAGTTAGAGGAGAAAGAGAGATTCTGGAGTGAATTAGATGAGGTGATGAAGAGTATTCCCACGGGTGAGAGAGTGGTGATAGGAGCGGATTTTAATGGACATGTTGGTGAGGGGAACACAGGTGATGAGGAGGTGATGGGCAAGTTTGGAGTTAAGGAAAGGAACCTAGAAGGACAGATGGTAGTGGACTTTGCTAAGAAGATGGACATGTCTGTGGTTAACACTTATTTTCAGAAGAGGGAGGAGCATATAGTGACTTACAAGAGTAGAGGTAGGAGAACACAGGTAGACTACATCCTATGTAGAAGAGGCAATCTGAAAGAGATTAGTGACTGTAAAGTGGTAGTGGGAGAGAGTGTAGCCAGACAGCATAGGATGGTGGTGTGTAGGATGACTTTGATGTTCTGTAAGAAGAAGAGGTCAAAGATAGAGAAGAAAACCAAGTGGGGGAAGCTGAAAAAGGAGGAATGTTGTGAGGAATTTAGACAGAAGTTGAGGCAGGCTCTGGGTGGTCAGGTAGTGCTGCCAGATGACTGGGAAACTACAGCAGAAGTGATCAGGGAGACAGGGAGAAAGGTGCTCGGTGTGTCATCTGGAAGGAGGAAAGAAGATAAGGAGACTTGGTGGTGGAATGAGGACGTTCAGGATAGTGTCCAGAGGAAGAGGCTAGCCAAGAAGAAGTGGGACATGGACAGGACTGAAGAGAATAGACAGGAATACAAGGAGTTACAGCGCAGAGTGAAGAGGGAGGTGTCTAAGGCCAAGCAGAAGGCATATGACGAGTTGTACACTAGGTTAGACACTAGAGAAGGAGAGAAGGACTTGTACAGGTTAGCTAAGCAGAGGGATCGAGATGGGAAGGATGTGCAGCAAGTTAGAGTTATTAAGGATAGAGATGGAAGGGTGATCGCAAGTGAGGAGAGTGTACAGAGGAGATGGAAGGAGTACTTTGAGGAGCTGATGAATGAGGAAAATGAGAGGGAAAAAAGAGTAGAAGGGGTGAACTCTGTGGAACAGAAAGTAAATAAGATTAGAAAGGATGAAGTCAGGAAGGCTTTGAAGAGGATAAAAAGTGGAAAGGCAGTTGGTCCTGACTACATCCCGGTGGAGGTCTGGAAGTGTCTGGGAGAGGCAGCAGTGGAATTTTTAACTAGTTTGCTCAACAGGGTTTTAGAGAGTGAGAGGATGCCTGAGGAATGGAGAAGAAGTGTGTTAGTGCCGATCTTTAAGAATAAGGGTGACGTGCAGAGTTGCAGCAACTATAGGGGGATAAAGTTAATGAGCCATACAATGAAGCTATGGGAAAGAATAGTGGAAGCTAGGTTAAGGAAGGTAGTGGAAATTTGTGAGCAGCAGTATGGCTTCATGCCCAGAAAGAGCGCAACAGATGCAATTTTTGCTCTGAGAATTTTGATGGAGAAGTATAGGGATGGTCAGAGGGAGTTGCACTGTGTGTTTGTAGACTTGGAGAAAGCATATGACAGGGTGCCAAGAGAAGAGCTGTGGTACTTTATGAGGAAGTCAGGAGTAGCAGAGAAGTATGTCAGAGTGGTGCAGGACATGTATGAGAGGAGCAAGACAGTGGTGAGGTGTGCTGTAGGTCAGACAGAGGAGTTCAACGTGCAGGTGTGACTGCATCAGGGATCGGCTCTGAGCCCCTTCCTGTTTGCTATAGTGATGGACCAGTTGTCAGAGGAGGTCAGACAGGAGTCTCCTTGGACAATGATGTTTTCAGATGACATTGTGATCTGAAGTGAGAGCAGGGAGCAGGTGGAGGAAAACCTGGAGAGGTGGAGGTTTGTGCTGGAGAGAAGAGGAATGAAAGTCAGTCGTAGTAAGACTGAGTACATGTGTGTGAATGAAAGGGAGGGAAGTGGAACAGTAAGGTTACAGGGTGAAGAGGTGAAGAAGGTACATGAGTTTAAGTACTTGGGGTCAACAGTCCAGAGTAATGGAGAGTGTGGGAAAGAGGTAAAGAAGCGAGTGCAGGCAGGTTGGAATGGGTGGAGAAAGGTGTCGGGAGTTCTGTGTAATAGGAAAATATCAGCGAGAAGGGGAAGGTGTACAGGACAGTGGTGAGACCGGCCATGCTGTATGGTTTAGAGACAGTGTCACTGAGGAAGAGACCGGAGTCAGAGCTAGAGGTAGCAGAACTGAAGATGTTGAGGTTCTCTTTGGGAGTGACAAGATTGGACAGGATTAGGAACGAGTACATCAGAGGGACAGCTCATGTTGGACATATGGGGTACAAAGTTAGGGAGACCAGATTAAGATGGTTTGGACATGTTCAGAGGAGGGAGAGTGAGTATATTGGTAGGAGAATGTTGGACATGGAGCTGCCAGGCAGGAGGCAAAGAGGAAGGCCAAAGAGGAGGTATATGGATGGAATTAATGAGGATATGAAGCTAGTGGGTGCAAGTGTTGAGGATGCAGAAGATAGGGATAGGTGGAGAGAGATGATTCGCTGTGGCGACCCCTGAAATGAAAAACCGAAAGAAGAAGAAGATTCACAGGATTAATTTATTTTACATGATTTTTTTTGTTATAATTTGTTTATTTGCCCATGTGATTTATTTGAAAACATATAATTCATTTATTTTAATTTATTATTTATTTCAGATACTAATTTTCAATGTAGGGCTGTGTTCAATGTTTCATTTCAATGTTTTGTTTATCAGTTTCAGGGCAAAACACATTGAAATGCATTGATGTGATCACATAGTGCTCACATAATCACATATGAAAAATACATATGATTATGTGAAATGTATTAGTTTGATCAAAAATTCTATCGTTTCCCTAAAACTATCAGTTTCCACTAATGTTTTTACAAAATAAAAGCATATGATCACACATAAATACAGAGTTAGCAGTTTACCACCCAATAAACAAGATTCTCTTTATTTTAGTAATGTTTAGAACATTTGCAATGAAGAAGTACCCTTAATTTATTTATAATCTTTTCTCTGTTCTAATCAAAGACATGTAGCAATTCAGACAAATGAACGCTTTGTGATAATGATATGCTAATGATGCTAAATTGACGCGAACACATCAATGTGTCAATAGCAAATGATGTATCAGTGCAATGCCGTAGCACTTGAGCTATTTCAGTTTAGTCCATGGAGAATGCTCAAGCTGTTACTGTGCTTTCCAGTCATGCAGCAAGTCGTCCATTAAGAACTCCTCTCCTACACTCCATTACATCTCATCCGAACACTCTCCGAAAGCTCATTTGCATAGGTCAAGATCCTGTGCTTTGTGATGCATGTGCACACGAAGACAGACATTGGATTAGTGTAACACTGGCTTGCTCTGGTCAGGATAGTCATCATACCTGCCACCCGATTCATCTACGAGCCCTATCTTAATCAGAGGAGCAGCATCATTGACCTCCTGCTGAGAGGCCCAGGCGAGAGAGCAATAATGTTTCAATAGGCAGTGTAGCAGTCCAACCTTCCCCTCATTTGATTGAGCTCCAGGGAGAAGAAACAAGGGATTAGAGTACACAAGTGAAGTCTACTTCAATTCATGGTTCTGAACATTCCTGTTATTAGAACTAAAAAGAATACAACTTGTGTGGAAATGAAAAAAAGAATAACATCTATCCATCAGTCCATCTATCCGTCCATCCATCCATCCATCCATCCATCCACCTGTCTATACATCTAAACTTGTACTATCCCATCAATCCAAATATTTACCTATCCATACACCTTTTTTCCATCCATCCATCTATCCATCCATCCAAAATCTAATAATACATCCATTTAAACATATGTTCCTGTATCCACCAATACACCCAAAAGAACATTTCCATCCATCCATCCATACATACATACATACATACATACATACATACATACATACATCCTTCCATCTACACATCCAACCTTTGTTTCCTTTTCTCAAATTATTCTACAATTAAAAAAAGCTTCCACCCTAAAGTACTCTTCAGTTTCTCCACCTAGGGAAACCTTGCTTTCATGAAAGAAAACCCATCTAGAAAGCAACAACTGTTAAAAACACCTGAAAAACCCTTCAATAAACCCTTCTGAAAGCAGTTGAAATCCTTGGACAACTTGTTTCTACATCAGACAGCAGTTTCTTTAAAACTATTCGCAACCTTGTCTCTAATGGCTATACATTTGTGGCTTTTATTTCTCTAATTCCGCACAGCTGAAGTGCAGCAAGGACTCAGGCAGAGTCAGAGAGCGAAGCTCCTTAGAGCACCTCAGCCCTCGTTCCTCTCTTTAATTAGCCCATTAGCATCTCATTTTCATTAAGGTGATGTATGTAATCGCATATGTCTGCTGAGAGGCGGGAGCGCGGCTGTTGTGCCTATGCATTTTTAGTGATGTTTAGCCCCTCGACTCACCACCTGGGCCATCAATCACCAAAGCAGGGGCGGCTCTACGCACAGCGCTAGATCTTCATCATGGCACGCAAAAGCTGCAGAACCTACATCATCATTACTGTGTGTTTTTTACCTTTTTATACTGTAAATTCTGCTCAGCAGTGCATCTTTCTGTTAAGAGCTGGAATATGTTTACTAAGAATGACTGCAGTTACTAAGAATAAATGAAGGAACGTTGTATAAATTGCAGTTTTTTTACTAATGAACATGATCTTTCTTTGTCCTTTTGTCTCAGCCAGATCTGACAGCTTGCTTGAAAGTAAAAGCCCCTCACTAGTGTGACTTTTTGCTGCTAAGTGTAGGATTTCAGTCACGATGCACATCACTTATTCCAACCAAATGCCCTGTGAACCTTGGACAGACACAGTTTACTCTAAATTGCTCAAAGTTTACTTTAAATGTGCACCGTCAAGATTGGGAAGATCGAATTTGTGGAATAAATTTTAGCACGATGATAAAACCGGTGTAAGTCTATGCACTTTCAGAGATCTTTTAAATTATTACTTGTCATGCTATACGAGTTGATTCTGGTAAAACCTTGGCTGAATTTTATTATAGAATGTTCTCAGTGTCAGATTATACAGTGAAGATCCTCTAACAATTGACTGGCATTGACAAAAATGACAGTGTTCTGCTTACAGCATCAATTAGTAAATATTAGTACAATAGTACAATTTATTTTAATCGGATATTTTTATAGTTTCCCATACCTATCCCAGGATAAACATGGCTACCTAAGACTTCACTCCCTGACAGCTATGGACCCTGGGTGTATCTCAATTAGCTGTTTTTTATTTTTTTTTTTTTTTTAATCATTAAACTCTTAAAAGACGTTAATATCACTAAGTGAAAGTTTGGAAGTTCCATCCGTCCGTTCGTCCGTCCGCCCATCCGTCCATCCATCCATCCATCCATCCATCCAGCCATCCAGTCACTTTTCCAAGTTCAAGTTTTACATGTCGTGTAAATTTGTTAGCTTAATCACACATGTTTCTGTCACGGTACTTAGTCTAGCTAGTGTTTTTTAAAAATCATTAAACACTTAACAGACGTTAGACTCAAACAAACCTTATATGCTCCAGAATGTCAAATGAAGTTAGAAAATGTTTTTTTTTTCGAGCTGAGAGGCTTCATTAAACATGACGTCATTTCCAGTAACATAGCGATTGTCAATGTTTTTTGTGGGATTTTTTAAGTGCACTGGAACTAGTTTGTAATTGGGAGCCCTTAAAATGTCCGACTCACTGATTAGTGCCCTGTGTACTGAACTGTGAAGCTGATTGATACGCACCTCTTGACACGTTCACACACATGTACATACCACACCCTATATAAAGTCCTCACAAACAAATACACACTGCAAAGTAATGCTCAGCGTGAACCTGCCTGATTCACCAAGCCCTGCTTTCTTGTGTATTTGTTATTCTGCTTCTGACATTGTTTGCTTCTTGTTTGTGAGTCTGGATTTTGCCCTATTGTTGATGTTTGCTGACCATCTGACCTCTCGACATTGTTTTGGTTTTGTCTGGCAGTTTCTTCATTAAAACTTTATACTGCACTTGCATCTGTTTTAGCCTTCCTTCCGTGAAACCTATGCTATCCTTCTAATGGTGGCTTTTAGACAAGCATTCCATAGCTCCATAGTAGCTGCCAAACTCAGAGATTTGAACATTTGTACAGCATATGTTCTTGATTTGGGATTTTAGTGCTTCCTAAGTTTTCTCAGAGATAATTGCTGTGGAATTTTTGTCTCTTTTATATTTTTGCATGTTCAAGTTTTTGATATAGACCTTATCAAAGGTAAAAAATGGAGTGTAGATATATACCGGATTTTATAGTAAATCTATCTATCTATCTATCTATCTATCTATCTATCTATCTATCTATCTATCTATCTATCTATCTATCTATCTATCTATCTATCTATCTATCAGATCTAGCAAACAGTATGATAAATCATTTAGTAGTTAAGTAATTATAATAAACGTATTTGTTTTCTTCAGAAAGTGTTAGAAGTGATAGAAGGCATTTTTAGCTTGTTTTTCCTTTTTTATTAGATAGATAGATAGATAGATAGATAGATAGATAGATAGATAGATAGATAGATAGATAGATAGATAGATAGATAGATTTTGTAGTACATCAAAATCTATATATATGCTCTATATATAATTACCATTAAATTATTTGTGAGTGTTAAAAGGGACATTTTTTTAAAATCTTTTTTCTTCTTTAGATGAAAAGTGCCTCTTTAGACCATAAAAGTACATTTTATGAGCATTATCATCCTTGGCATCCATAATAAATATAATTAACTGATGTTACATATATTTTTTGAAAATATTTCCAAGCAGAACTTAACATGGTGGGCACGGTGGCTTACTGGTTAGCACGTTTGCCTCATACCTCCAGGGTTGGGGGTTTGATTCCCACCTCCACCGTGTGTGTGGAGTTTGCATGTTCTCCCCGTGCCTCAGGGGTTTCCTCCCCCAATCCAAAGACATGCATGGTAGGTTGATTGGCATCTCTAAATTGTGTGTGATTGTGTGAGTGAATGAGAGTGTGTGTGTGCCCTGCGATGGGTTGGCACTCCATCCAGGGTGTATCCTGCCTTGATGTCCAATGACGCATGAGATAGGCACAGGCTCCCCGTGACCCGAGAATAGTTCGGATAAGTGGTAGACAATGAATGAATGAATAAAGAACATAACGTGTGCATTTTAAGACCGATTTCAAAACCATGACCAAAGAATTATTGGAGCACATATGAATTTTTGTCAGTGACAGCATAATCATTCATTATTTGGCTTATAACATGGCTATAATATTATTTATATTATTAAGACTATAATATTTCAGAGTTAGCAAGTCTACCTTTGTCCGGATTCTCAAACTAATGGGTTTAAAAGACGCAATCTGTTAAACTCCAACCTTAAACATTATTTCTCAATTACCAGGTATAGAGAACAAGATCATTTCCTTTGGTGTTCCTCCTCCGTTTTATCTTCAAATATTAATGAATACCATTTTAGCTCGAAAATGAGCTTTTTCTCTTAGCAGCTTCCCTATAAGGAAGAAAATGTGTGTGTGTGTGTGTGTGTGTGTGTGAGACAGAGAGAGCTACCAGATGATCCACCACTGCAATACGATGTGAATCTAATTAAAAGATAATGCAGCCTACATTGTCATTGTCAGAGATATTGTACTCCCCACATTTCTCTCACTATAATCTCTTTCTATAATTATAACATATGGAAGGACTTAGGATATATGATTTTTAAATTGGTACATGCTTTCTCAGAACATCGCTTTACCATTCCTGTACTAATCAAAAGACGGGAATGGAGATGTCACTGTACCTAATGAATTGCGTGATTTTGTATTCAGTGGCACGTTCTCTTCACAGATGACATAACTGAGGTGGCGTGTAGTGCAATACTCTGTTATGAAAGGGAAATGCTAGTGTTCTGACTTAATGAGCAAAAAATGTAAGTAATTAAAGTTATATCAATAGTTCACACTCTTAAATGGGATAAAATCTTAAAAGAGTTACAAAAAATACACAGAATGTTTGTAGTCAGTGAAATCTTCATCAGTGCGGTGAATAAAAAAAAATCACGTAATAAAACCATAATAACCAAAGGGATGGTCACATGACCTAGGGTTATGCATTTTGTGTGTTCTTTGTTGGATATTTTGTGTAGACGTATGATGTAATGTAAAAAAAAAAATGTAAATTTAAGAAACCTATTTTTTCATCATATTCATGTATGTTCTTTGGAATATTTTTTTCTCCTCATCAGAAAAAAGTTTATTGTATCTATATTAATATCCATATAAACAAATATATGAAACATGTATAATTGTTGACATGGTGAGGTTTTTTTGTTTGTTTGTGTGCATCAGGAGATGTTTGTTTGTTTGGTTGAATTGAAATTCATTCATTTATTTATTTGTTGTTTTTATTTATTTATTTGTTTGTTTGTTTGTTTGTTTATTTATTTATTTTTCTACATTGTCCTTTTTGGACAATGGAAAAGCTGAACTTTACCATTTCCAACACAGGGAAGTTTTCAGGTTCGAGAACTTTGTGCTTTCCATTTTCCCAGTAACATAACAAGCTGGGTTTGTTTTCTTCTTAAACTTTACGAGAGAGTAATAAAGAGAGGCTGTTGAGGGTGTGATTATTTATCGCTGTTATAAAGTAAGTGATAAGAGGAACTTGTTTTGCAGACATTACACAACATAAACTTTAACCATAAATGTATTTATCAGTCCTTCCAGGATCTTGTAATCATAGAAATGAACACAAAATCAATCAAACTCTGAAATATTTGGTGGAGCTTATGAAAAATTAATAATTGAATATTACAGTTTTCAAGAAGAACGTAGTGTGTGACGTCATGCTTTGACTTTGTATCATTATTGTCTGATATTTCACTGCTGCTACACATTTCGAAGAGTGTATTTCAATGAAAAAGTACAGAATTCATTCACTGTACAGCATACTTTTAACTTACTACGAATATTTATTTTTGAATTCTTATATTTTATTTTATATATCTCATTTTACTTTAGATTGTACTGTGAGCAACTGCAACCTAACAATTTCCTTGAGGAGACCAACAAAGTATTCTTATTCTGATTCATATTGAACATGAGTACAGCTATCATAGAAAGTAATAGGAGGAGTTTAAAAGCAGAATCCTGTGCGTGCCAATTCATGTTGTTTTCTGCAAAAAAGCACCAAACAAATTTAAAACAAAAAAACAAACATACATGGTTTAATAGATAGATAGATAGATAGATAGATAGATAGATAGATAGATAGATAGATAGATAGATAGATCTAGCAAACAATATAATTAGTTATTTAGTAATTAAGAAATTATAGTAATTATAGTAGTGCTTCAGATTTGAAGTGTTAGAAGTGATTGATGGCATTTTTTCAGCTGTTTTTCCTTCTTTAATAGATAGATAGATAGATAGATAGATAGACAGACAGACAGACAGACAGACAGACAGACAGACAGATAGATAGATAGATAGATAGATAGATAGATAGATAGATAGATAGAATTTGTAGAACATCATAATAAATTGTGCTCTATTTATAATTACTATTAAATTATTTGTAAATGTAAAAAGTGACATTTTTTTAAACTTAAATTTTTAAGCTTTTTTCTTCTTTAAATGAAAAGTGCCTCTTTTTGAGCGTTACCGTCCTTGGAATCCTTAATAAATATAATTAACTGAGCATATATTCTTTAACAATATTTGCCAAGCACAACATGATGTATGTTTTTTATGACCGATTTCAACCCATGATTTTAACTAAAATCTTTAGGTTTAGTTGCTTTGCAGTTTAATAGTATAGCATGACTGGTTGTTGCCTCTTTGCTGCATAGAGATGTTGTGCAGTTTGATATGATATGACATGCATGTTATGACAGTATGTGGACTATCTGCTGCACAGCAGCTGCTCCCACAACTGGACACTCGATGAAAACTTGAAAGAGCAGTCAGCCTCTGAAGTGAGTTCGGCTCTGGCTGCTGACATACAACTTCAAAGTCCTGTTAGCAACATGGCAGGCCGTGAGCGCAAAGTCTGGCTTTACTCAGAGTTTACTTTCTAGCAAAATGTTTTTTTTTAAATCACATGGTTTCCTCTTTATGTACTTCTCTGCTCTATGAGACTTATATTTTATTGATATATTTGAAAGGTAGCTTTGTATGTATCTTTATTTGAGGTCATTTTGGCATCTTTTCATATCTAAGGCTTTGATTTTTGAGGCTTTCTGTAGAAATATATCACCCAGAAGCCCTGAAGGTAAATGTTGGTCTTTGTCTGGGCAGATATTTGTGAAATGAAATTCCTCAGCTCAGCACTCTGAGGCTAGGCTATGTATTGTACTGTATGAGTTCTTGATTTGGGAATTTTGTACGTCTTAAATTTTCTCAACTTTCTTCAATTTTCGCATTTTTGTCTCTTTTATACTTTTGCGTCTTTACTTTTGTTATATAAAAAAAGGATTTTTGCTTTTTTTTCAGAAAAATTCACTTTTTGAGCAAATAAGAAGGAGCTTTCCCTTCATTCATCTGTGTGCAGATAGATAGCTAGATAGATAGATAGATAGATAGATAGATAGATAGATAGATAGAGAGATAGATAGAGAGATAGAGAGATGTGTTGCTTTTGACTGAAATTTTCAATGGCAAAAGGAAGACGTATTTTTGAGTGAGCAGCATATTCCAGTGTACTCTTTTGTTTAAAAAAAAATATGCTTTTGTCCAAAACACATTCACTATTGAAGTAAAGTGCATCCTGTTGCTTTAAGAGATTCCAACTCTTTCGGCTGAGTCATGCTGCCTGTCCCGGTAAGATACTCTGAGCCTCTTATATTGGAGTGTATGTGTGCTGTCATCTCGCCTTTGAATAAGACTTATTAGTGCAGAATTATGCGGTTCTCTGACCCATGGCAAATGGCATGAGCTGCAGTTTGTCTTGCGAGTTGAGCTGTGAATAAAATCTGATTGGCAATAATTTAGCCTTCCAGTGATATATCATCATGTTGTACCCATTGAGTATCTCCACCCATGTCTCCGCCCCTGAACGCTTCATGCCAGCTTGTTGAAGTGGAGGTGAAATATGGCAGATAGGAGGTGCGGTCACTGGGCCAAGTCGTACAATGATGTTGGTGGATGACTTCAAGGATAGAGTGGCCTCTGGGGTTGATGGGAAATGGTAATGCATCCTGCTGGCCTGTGATGAAGGCTGGGGAAGAGGATGGAACATGGATATGGTGGGGATGTGTGCTTAGTGAAGCATGGCAGCTCAGCTTAACATCCAGCATCTCTCTCTCTCTCTCTCTCTCTCTCTCTCTCTCTCTCTCTCTTTTACTTACTCTCTTCAAAATTTTGCACTTTTACTGGAACTTGGATAATCCTTCCTTTCTTATAAGCCAGGTAATTATAATGAGTGTGACCTACTCCGCTGAGTAAACTAAAGCCCTTGCTTTATTTCAGCACAGAGACAAACACGCTTTATGGTTTTAAAAGTTTCCACACTATTCCTGAATCTTGATTCAGCTGAGAGCATATTTAGATTCTACTTTGCCTGCACACCCTAACCTTGTAGCATGTGCAATAGTTTTCCTGTAAGCACTGTTTACTGTAATAAGCAGGTATGATCTGCACGTTGCTTCCTTTATTACCCCAGGTTAAAAATAATGTGTCTCACCCTTGCATTATTGCATAATCCATTACACCACTAGATGCTCTCTGTTGATAGCGTTTGGGGAAAACCGGTGTGTTATTTGTCCTGTGGAAAGAGGCACGAGGATAGGCTTGGTGTGAATAAAAGAGAGAGAGAGAGAGAGAGAGAGAGAGAGAGAGAGAGAGAGAGAGAGAGAGAGAGGAGCCGAGTGATAAAAGGGAAGGAAGGAAAGGGACTATGGGGTTTTGCACTAGTCCTCGACAGGTTGATGTAGCTTCTGCAATGAATATCTCATAAAAAGTACTATCCTTAGGCCTTAAGAAGATCTTCTATTTCCTCCTGTTAATGGTGGAGCTTGAAATCACCTGCTCCATCACTGTCAGGCCAGTCCTAATATGTACACACAGCTCACAAACAAAAGAAAAAAAAAACACACACTGATTCCATGTACATGCTCTTACATGGCAGTGATGTCTTTTTTTTGAGGTATAACCTTTCCCAGCACTGCATCAGCTACAAAATCCTGTCAGAAATATAAATATCTTTTGAAAAAAAACGTCAACAGGAAAGGAAAAACTAAGCGAATTTGATTCAATGCTAATCGGGATCGATGCTAAGCTATCATAATGAATGAAAAATGAATAAAATGAATGAATGAATGCCCAATTACAGGACAGGAACGAAATAAAAACAACACAACAACCCCCATCCTCAGTGTGGTTTCTATACGCTGTATTCTTTTACATTGAAGACTTAAATCCAAAGGTTACATCAATGGTTGCATAAGAAAAGTTCCTCCTGGTCAGACTCGGCTTAAGCATATTCAATTCATTTCAATTCAATTTTATTCATACAGAGCTTTTTACAATGGACATTGTCTCAAAGCAGCTTTATAGAACATAAGAAATATAGTACAAAAATATAGTAAAAAAATTTAATTACGCAAATGACCTGTGTGTAGTTCACACCTCTGAGGTTGGATTTACATGTAAGCATGAAAAAATATGGGATAGGAAATATGTAAATAAAGATTTTTCTTTTTTATGAAATGCTATATGATGGGGAAAAATACAAAAGACAATTTAAATATTAAAAATAAATAATCAAAAAAATACTATGATTATATTGTATGAATTATTAATTTAACAATATGGCTTAAACAGTTATTAATTAAGATAAGTAGTCTTTATTTGTCACATATACATTGCTGTAGATTATTTTATAACACTTTTAATTTGGCATTCATTCTGGCAATGTTTTGTAAAGAAAATGCCCACATTTGGAAGGATAAGCTGACCAAGCACTCATGTACTATATTTAATTATATTCACTTTAAGTATTCATAATTTTATCGTCCTTGGGTTGAGAAATTGATTAAGATGTTGATTCCTCTTCTGGACAAAGTCTTCTGTGTGAAACGTGACCTTTTGAAGTCGTTGGGGTACAATTAATTAGTTAACAGTGTTATATTTATTGGTTTAAAATTCAGCTAAAACACTGGAAGTCTTTTGTAACTTCAGAAATAAATCTGGAGTGAAGTTCAAGGGCTGAATACTGATGTGTCCAATTTCTACAACCAACCTGTGCTGGGATTCAAAACAGGGATATTCATTATATCTGTACTCTTTATGAAACAAAATTAAAAAAAAAACAAAGATCAAAAGAGGTGTACAAAAATGAGATTTTTCTCCATCAGGTCCTTGCTATCACCAGCACCGCTGACCTAGGTTGCCTCCTTTTATGAGCTGCGCAGATCCCATCCATCATGCTGTTAGGGAACACTTTACGTCATGCCGCAGAAGTCCCTCAAGACAGAGAACTTAAATTTCCTCCCCAACTAATGGAAATTTAACTCTCGGCGTAACTATAAAGTTTTAAAATCGGCACCTAATGGCAGACCGCATAGGAAATGGCTTCAGATGTCATTCACTTTACAGTTCTCTTATCTTTTTCATTTCTTTCCCGTCCCTGTTCCCATATCTTTTCATGATGTTTGCTGTCATTGGCAGTGGCTTGAGTGGTCACGCTGCTGAAATATTGATTTCCTTTCTTTTCTCCTCTTGTGTTTTTTTTCTCCCTCACCTCGCTCTCTTTTCTTTTCACACACCTCCTTCTCTCCTTCTCTCTTGTCTTTCTGTCTCTCACTCTCTGTCCTCTCCACATACCCCGCACCACCACTGCCTTTACTCCTGCCCCCGACATTGGTACCAGAGAAGCTCATGTTGACTCATAGCCCTCCTGTCTGGCAATTTCCCGCTCCTTTCCGTTAGTCCGCTCTCTTCTTGATGTTGCGTGAGTCTTTTTACAGGACTGCTGTCCTCGACAGTGTTTCTTTACGAGTGTTTCTTCTCCACTAGCACACTCCTGTCTTCTCTTTAAACCTGACTCTCATCAGCCTGGTGCTGATGGAGGCATGTACACATGGAAAAGCCACAGCATTTGTCGGAAATGACAGCTCTTTTGACATGCCAAGGACTCTTTGCAGGACTGTGTGTCAGGAAGGATAATAAACGAACGAGGCTCAGGATCAATCCAGCCGAACTGAATTTCGAATGATCTTTGCAGTACCGACTGTGCAAACAGTGATAAAATCCGTTCCACTAGCTTACTATCAGCTGAAGTGATAACACCTTTTCAGAAGCTGCTTTTCACTTTTAAAATTGCAGTTCATGCTCAGTGATGATGCGTTACAATCCGGAGATAATATTCTTTTATTATCAGTTTTAAGAAACATTGTTTAAGAGTATTTAAAATGCTTCTCTCACTCACAAAGCAAGCTACAAATTGTACAAAAAGAAAAACACTTGAGCTCTTGCTGTTATAGGAAAATAATTAAAGATATAGACATGGTGTTGTGATGTGGCCTGACAGGAAGAAGAGTTATGTGACCGCCCCTATAAGACCACACCCCAATGGGATTATTCCTCAAATACACATCTGTCGTTAATTGTAGAATGACACATTGTAGTTTGTCCATTAAGAATTACCTGGTGAGTATCACTTAACAGTTAAACGATCATTCCCTCACCATGATGGAAATCATTTGGTGGTGATATTTGAGACTCCTTCTATAAAAGTTTCCTCATTCAAATCTTCGCCAGAGCATTCATTCATTCATTCATTCATTCATCCATCCATCCATCCATTCATCCATCCATCCATCCATCCATCCATCTTTAAAAAGCCACATTGGTATAGACTTTATGACAGCTGACATAATGCCTTTATGGATTTCTAAGTGTTTTTAATGTTTATGTAGGCTTATGTCAACCCTATGAACACTATGTATATGTAAACACATATGCTGTCATAGAAACTATACTTTATGGAATTATAAGTGTCTATAATGTTTATGTAGGCTTATGTCAACCCTATGAGCACTGCCCTTAAATATAATCTCTTTAACAGCTGACATATAGCCCTTATGTAACCAACAGTGTTTTTACATTTATGTAGGCTAATGTCACCCGTATCAGAATCTACAACAGCTGAGATAATGCCTTTATGGAATTATAAGTGTTTTTAATATTTATTTAGGCTTATGTCAACCATATGAACACTGCCCTTAAGTGTAATCTCTTTTACAGCTGACATAATGCCCTTAGGTAATTATAAGTTTCTTTACATTCATGTAGGCTCATGTTACCCATATGAACAGTGCCTTCAAGTATAGAATCTATGACAGCTGACCTAATACCTTTATGGAATTCTAAGTGATATAAATATGTTCATGTAAGCTTATGTCAGTTTTATGAACACTCCCTTTATGTATATTCTACAGTGCGGAGGAAACCCCAAAAACAGGGAGAACATACAATCTCTATGCACACAGGCTGGAATTAAACCCCGAACCCTGTAGAGGCAAGGCAAGTTTGCTAACCACTAAGCTACCATATTAACAATTTAACCCTTTATATTGTTACATAACAACAGGATTTTAAATCTATTTATTCTCAGGCTTCGATTAGATGTGACGCATCCACAGTACACTGTATGGTCCATATGAATGAGCTGTTACTATAGAAACAATAACATATTCAGACAAGCACATACTGTAAATAGAAGCCCAGATTTGAGACTTCAACCGTGATGTCATATAGTTGTCTTAGCATATAGCTATAAATACCCTTACATGCACTGTATACTTTCTGAAGGTGAAAGCATGTGCTAATCTTAAATAAAATGACTAGTGAAGAAATGTCTTCCTTCCTTTATATACTCCCTTTTACATGATATCATAGGATCATATGATCTGTTCCCTGGTCTGTGTCTCTTTGGTCATGCAACACAGCAGATTCACACTTGTATGCAGGCTACCTGTGTAGGGTAATTAAGTAAGTAGAGCCTGTAGAGTGTGATTAACTCACGCCAGGTGCAGCGCAGATGATAAAAGTGACAGTGTTAATAGAGTAAAAACTCGAGGGACAAACCCCAAACAGGGGGCTGATCCATCTTTCTATCCACCTGGTGTCTTTTCCAATTACACTCCATGTTCTGTTTGCACTTGTCCTCCACACGGGCTCGCTGCAGCTCCTGCACAGTGTCTCGTGATGAAACTCGCCTCGTGCTGCTCGGGATCCAGGACGGTATCCAACACAAACTCCCTCGATGAAGTCTGCAATGATTTAATCTGGACCTGGCTTTCCAGAGAGTTGTGTTTTACATGTTGGTGGAATGTTTAATGGGAATTTTGGTTCAAGGAAAAATTTTATTGAAAAAAAAGTCTTTAATTTGTTTACTTAATTTGAGTTTGCAATTTCCTGACTTTTTTTATGTTCGATGTTTGTGTCTTGAATATGCATGGCAATGTACATAGAGCTGACATAAGCCTAAATAAACATTAAAGACCTTATTAAAGACTTATAATTCCTTATAGATATTACATCCTCTTTCATAAACACTAGACTTAAGCACGACATTCAGAGATCTTCAGAGAAAGTCAGCTGACATAATGCCTTAATGAGACAATAAATGTTTTTTTATGTTTATATAGGCTTATGCCAGTCCAATAAACAATGACCTTAAGTATAGTCTTGATAACAGCTGACATAAAGCCTTTATGGAATTAGAAGTGTTTTATTAAATGTTTATGTAGGCTTATGTCAGCCCTACGAACACTTCCCATACTGTAAGTATCGTCTTAATGACAGCTGACATAATGCCTTACTGGAATTATAAATGTTCATAATATTTTTGTAGGCTTATGTCAGTCCTATGAACACCCCTTTTATGTACAGTCTTAATGACAGCTGACATAATGCCTTAATGGAATTAGATGTGTTTTTTATAAATGTTCATGTAGGGTTATGACAGCTCTATAAACACTTCTCATACAGTACGTATTGTCTTGATGGCAGATGACATGCTGTCTTCTTTCTCTCAATGCTATTATGAAATTATAAGTATTTGTATTGCCATATGACAGAACTATGAACACTGCCCTTAAGCATAATCTTTACTACAACTGATATAATGCCTTTACTTAGAGTTGTCAAAAACATGTCTAAACTGTGCAAGTCTATATACAGCGGCAATGTACATAAGGCTGACTTTATTGAATATAAACATTTATAAGAAAGTGTATAATTGCATACACTACAGGCTCTAAAGTGTCAATTCTAACGAATATACATGCTTAAAGGTTGCATTCAAAGAGCTGACAAAAGCAGTCTTTATGACAACTGGCCTTATTCCTGTCTGGAATTAGCATTTATGTAGGCTTATGTCAACTCTGTTTCAAAACTTTTTTCTAACCTTAGCTTGTCCTCACAGTCCTTGTGTTCTTAGACATGCTTTTTTTTCTTTCTAGTATTACAGCAGAAGTGGCAACATAACTGCACTTGTAGAATATCGTTACCCTCAGTGGCGCTTTAGTGACACAGTGGAGCTTTTTCCTCCAATTCTCCACTGGCAGGATGGAGCAGTTTTCCGAATCTTCTCTACCACTAAACAGTATTTATATAGAGAGCCTGAAGGAGCTATTGCACTATTGCTCCCAACTATTGCAGAGGAAAACAGACGAGTGCTTTTAGAAAGACTGCAATATAGAAAAGTGAAAACAGAAAAGCCTCTGAGCTGACGTGTATAGAGCCACTGTTACTCAAGATAAGACCTAATCTGGCTTGATGAGAAAAAAGTTCCTGTTTATTTATTTATTCATTTAATTCAGTTAATTTTGCTATCTTTCAAGGTTTTAGTGTTGTTTAGTCTGTCTAGGTGTGAAGCTGTGTCTCTGATCAATTTCTCACTAATTTCTTTTCTATTTTCATTTTAGATCTGATTTACCACAAACAAAAAGCTTTATTGTGGTTTAGTAAATAATTTTTATGTTAGTCTTAAACATTTTCCTTGAGTGGCATGACTCAAATAAGTGTATGGGTGTGCAGAGGCTTATGAGGCAGAGATGGAGATGGGAAAAATTCTGACTTTTGACCAACGATGCATTGCAAAAAAGGTCAAGCTGACACTTGTCATCTCATCACAGAGAGGCTGGGGGTTCTTTGAGCCCTGGAAGAAGAAGGGAGAGAGAAAGGAGAGAGAGAGAGAGAGAGAGAGAGAGAGAGAGAGAGAGAGAGAGAGAGAGAGAGAGAGAACAGTCGGTCTTTCATCCTGGCCACATCTAACCTTCATAGCCATCTTATCAGTGAGAAAGGTCAGAGCAGAGCTCCTGAAACCCAGATCGATCTGATGGCCCTGTGCACAGCTTCCCCCCCTTTCTTTATTTATCTTAGTGGACATGTTGCTCATGGTGTTTCTCAGGGTGACGAAGAAATTCAGATAAGCATCTATTAATGTTGCAGATCTCTCTCTCTCTCTCTCTCTCTCTCTCTCTCTCTCTCTCTCTCTCTCTCTCTCAGTCTTGCCATTTCACCCTTGTTGCCCTTACAAGAGAGTCTGGCTATGGGCCAGATCTGCCACTCTTTTTCTTAGTTGTCCCTTTCTTGAGGTCAAATAGACGTGCTTCAGGTCGTGATGATTAGGCCATGCTACAGGGCAGAGACAGGCAGATAGAGAAAGGGCAAAATGAGGAGGGTGGAAAGAAGAGAGAGAGAGAGAGAGAGAGAGAGAGAGAGAGAGAGAGAGAGAGAATATCACAATCTGTGGTTGTATCTGTATTTGTTTGTGCTCCAAATTTCTCTGTGTCTCTATTCAGATTTATATCCTGGTCTTAGTAGAACCTCAGTCCATTTGAATATTTATTCATCTTACATCATCAAAAATATGCATGAAGAACATAACCGTATCGACTCAACATTTCTTTTTTATTGTTTTTATTATATTCTCATCTCTTCGGTATGCCACAACAAGAACTCCTGCCACTCATGCTACATGATTGTTGTGGAATTTAATGAAGGCATCATCAGCTAAAACACACACAGGTTACTTTAATTCCTGAATGAGTGTGAAATTGAGTTGGAGTTGAATTCACATTCACAAGAATCGAACAGTTCCAGCACAAAAGAACTCACACCATCTTCTACAAGTAGTCTCGAGTTTGGTATCACGGGTACGCTTCCTGGGCCGTGTGACAGCTTTCACCTCTTCAAGTCAAGTAAGTCAAGTCAAGTCAAATCAAGACGCTTCTATTGTCATTTCAACCATATATAGATGACATAGTACACAATGAAATTAAACAGAGTTTCTCCAGGACCATGGTGCTACATAAAACAACATGGCGCTAAGGACTAAAAGTAAGTTGTCCTAGCCACATAAAGTGCTAGTGCAAGACAAAAAGACAGTGCAAACAGACAATCCAAAAAAAATCTGGGTGTTGAGGAGTCTGATGGATTGAGAGAAGAAACTGTTACACAGTCTGGTTATGAGTGCCCGAATGCTTTGGTACCTCTTTCCAGATGGCAGGAGGCTGAAGAGTGTGTAAGGGGTGTGTAAGATCATCCACAATGTTGTCTGCTTTGTGGATGCAGCGTGTGGTGTAAACGTCTGTGATATGAACTGTGCTCCATTTTGGACTAAATAGCCAGTGTGAAACCCTCTGAATGAACACTATGAACGAATGTGTAAATAAATCAATGAATGCATCCACGTGCCCCTCAAACAGATACCTTTCTGGCAAGCGTTCTTAAAATCAGACAGTACAGTATATATACTAGGTCACATTCCTAAACATATGATACACACTACACATGATAACCTAATTGAAACTGAGAACTTCACATGAATCTCATGTACCATTCTCACCCTATCCTGGTTGCTTTACACTATATTAATGGCCTTGCTTTATCTCCATTTATCATCTCAGCTCTGCAATATAGGTTGCGGGACAAAACAATTATCAGACGGAAACATCCATGAAGTTTGTGTATTGCAACACAGCATGCATTGTAGCACAGGTGAGAATCAAGCGGTCACATTCATATATTTGTAAACTGAAAATAAAAAAATGGACTCATTAAATGGACCAACTCTGAATCCATTGCTCACAAATCTTTGTATGATTCCCATCCCTACCAAAAAAAAAAAAACAATCAAATATTTTTCTATTAGACAGGCATCATGGTCAATTAGCCCCACACTTTTCTAGCTTTTATCTCCTAAACCAGAGGCCTCATCAGTTATTTACGTGTTATAGGCCTCACCATGAATTATTCAGTGCGAGAGGAAAATTTACTGCTCCTGTCTTTCTTCAGCCAGGCCGTAAATTCAAGGGATGGAAAGAGAGCGAGAGAGTGAAAGGAGGAAAAAGAGAGAGAGAGGTGTGAGGCAAGAAGGGGAGGGGAGCGAGCGAATGGCTGGAGGCAAGTGGCCCCAGGAGGGTTGTAGACTCACACAGGCAACATCATAAAGTTACCATTAGAATGCTGTATTTATAACAGTCAGCTACTGATGGCGATGCTACAGAGAGAGCTAGAGGGCCACCTCCATCTTGCAAGTGCTAAAAACAGACTGAAGTGGGAGCGATTAAAGGGACAAATATCCACAATACACATAAAAAATGTGAAGTTGTTCTGTGAAGAGGTGAGCCAACTACGGTGGTTTGTGGTGTTTCTTTATACATTTGACACCTTTAGGTACGTGATCTATCCCAACTCAAGCCCACATGTCATGCTACATTTCAGCTCGATTTCAGTATAAACTTCAGCATAAACCCCATAGAAATCCATTGAGACGTGTCCACTGTGAACCTAACTGAAGTTTTGACGTGACACACAGTACAATTTGTCTTTAATGGCTTTAATGTTGTGCAGATTTTTTTTTTCTTATTCTAACTAAATATTAATCGTGTTCGGCACACTTCTGAGAGCAGACCATATTGTGTGTGACTGGTCTATAGCGCTATATATTTCTGTGCTGTGCATAATGCAGTGTTTTTGTGCTTTGAGATTAGCTTGAAACAATGAAATGAAAAGGTTCTTGAAGAGGTCTTTGGATGTTCATGGGTTTTAGCTCTCTAAAGTTGTTCTACTTTGAACCTTTTGTGAAAGCAAAACAGTCTTTGTAGGGCTCTATGTAGAATTTCCTCAGAAAGACAAACAAGAAGTCCTTTGGAGTAACATTTCGGATTTATACTTGTGTTTAAAAGTTTTTAATGCTGAATATAAGAAACCGTTCATTTAAAAAAACATTATTTCAAGCTTTCATTTCAGAAGGTTTATATAATGGCTACATTTTGTTCTTAAAACCTAAGTAACAGTTTTAAAAGTAACAGATTTTATCATTCATTCATTCATTCATTCATTCATTGTCTTCCGCTTATCCGGAGCCGGGTCGCGGGGGCAGCAGTCTAAGCAGGGATGCCCGAGCCACCTCAACTGCCCCCTTTCGATGTGGAGGAGCAGCGGCTCTACTCCAAGCTCCTCCCGGGTGACAGAACTCCTTACCCTATCTCTAAGGGAGCGCCCCGCCACCCTACGGAGGAAGCTCATATTGGCCGCTTGTATCCGGAATCTTACCCTTTCGGTCATGACCCAGAGCTCATGACTATAGGTGAGAGTAGGAACGTAGATTGACTGGTAAATTGAGAGCTTCGCCTTCCAGCTCAGCTCCTTCTTCACCACAACAGACAGGTACATAGACCGCATTACTGCTGCTGCTGCACTGATCCATCTGTCAATCTCACGATCCATCCTTCCCTCACTCGTGAACAAGACCCCGAGATACTTAAACTCCTCCACTTTAGGAAGGACCTCCCCTCCAACCTGGAGTGTGCAAGCCACCTTTTTCTGGTCAAGAACCATGGCCTCCGATTTGGAGGTGCTGACCCTCATCCCGGCTGCTTCACACTCAGCTGCAAAATGCCAGGCTTGAAGGAGCCAACAGGACAACATCATCTGCAAAAATCAGCGATGAAATCCTGTGGTCCCCAAACTGGACTCCCTCCAGCCCCTGGCTGCGCCTAGAAATTCTGTCCATAAAAACAATGAACAGAACCGGTGACAAAGGACAGCTCTGTCGGAGTCCAACATGCACTGGGAACAGATCTTACTTACAGCTGGCAATGTGAACCAAGCTCCTGCTCTGGTTATATAGAGACTGAACAGCCCTTAACAGAGGGCCACGGACCCTGTACTCCCAGAGCACCTCCCACAGAATGCCACGAGGGACACGGCCAATTGCCTTCTCCAAGTCCACAAAACACATGTGTACTGGTTGGGCAAACTCCCACGAACCCTCGAGCACCCTGTGGAGGGTATAGAGCTGGTCCAGTGTTCCACGACTAGGTTGAAAACCGCATTGCTCCTCCTGTATCCGAGGTTCGACTAACTCCAGTACTCTGGAATAGACTTTCCCTGGGAGGCTGAGGAGTGTGATCCCCCTATAGTTGGGGTCCCCCTCTGGTCCCCCTTCTTAAAAAGAGGGATCACCACCCCGGTCGCCCAGTCCAGAGGCACTGTCCCTGACCGCCACACTATGTTGCAGAGATGTGTCAGCCAAGACAGCCCCACAACATCCAGAGGCTTAAGGTACTCAGGGTGAATCTCATCCACCCCCGGTGCCTTGCCACCAAGGAGCTGCTGAACCACCTCAGTGACCTCAGCTTGGGTGATGAATGAATCTACCCGAGTCCTCGGCCTCTGGTTCCTCTACGGAAGGCATGTTAGTGGGGTAGAGGAGATCCTTGAAGTATTCCTTCCACCGTCCGACAATATCCCCAGTCGAGGCCAGCAACTCTCCATCTCCACTGTAAACAGTGTTGGCAGAGAGCTGCTTACCCCTTTGAGGCACCGAACGGTCTGCCAGAATTTCCCCGAGGCCGTCCGATAGTCCTTCTCCATGGCCTCACCGAACTCCTCCCAGACCCGAGTTTTTGCTTCCGAGACCACCACGGCTGTAGTTCGCTTGGCCTGCCGGTGGTATGCCTCAGCTGCCTCCGGAGTCCCCCGAGCCAACCAGGCTCGATAGGACTTCTTCTTCAGCTTGACGGCATCCCTTACTTCCACTGTCCACCACTGTGTTCGGGTATTGCTGCCACAGCCGGCACCAGAGACCTTACGGCCACAGCTCCGGTTGGCTGTGTCAACAATGGAGGAGGAGAACATGGTCCACTCAGACTCAATGTCCCCAACCTCCCTCGGGATCTGCTTGAAACTCTCCCTGAGGTGGGAGTTGAAGACCCTCCTAACAGAGGGATCAGCAAGACGTTCCCCAACAGACCCTCACAATATGTTTGGGCCTGCCAAGTCTGTCCGGCATCTTCCTCCGTAAGCGGATCCAACTCACCACCAGGTGGTGATCGGTTGACAGCTCCGCCCCTCTCTTCACCCGAGTGTCCAAGACATGCGGCCGAAGGTCAGATGACACGACCACAAGGTCGATCATTGATCTCCGGCCTAGGGTGTCCTGGTACCACGTGTACTGATGGGCACCCTTATGCTTGAACATGGTGTTTGTTATGGACAGGCTGTGACTAGCACAGAAGTCCAGCAACAGGACACCACTCGAGTTCAGATCAGGGGGGCCGTTCCTCCCAATCACGCCAGTCCAGGTAGCACTGTCGTTGCCCACATGGGCGTTGAAGTCCCCCAGCAAAACTATGGAGTCCCCAGTCGGAGTACCTTCCAGTACCCCTCGCAGGGTCTCCAAGAAGGTTGGGTACTCCACACTGCCGTTTGGCCCATAAGCCGAAACAACAGTGAGACACCTATCCCCGGCCCGAAGGCGCAGGGAAACAACCCTCTCGTTTACCGGGAAAAACTCCAGCACATGGCGGCTGAGCTGGGGGGCTATAAGCAAGCCTACCCCAGCCCGACGCCTCTCACCATGGGGCACTCCAGAGAAGAAGAGGGTCCAACCTCTCTCAAGGAGTTGGGTTCCAGAGCCCAGGCTGTGCGTGGAGGCAAGCCCGACTATCTCTAGCCGGTACCACTCAACCTCCCTCACCAGCTCAGGCTCCTTCCCCCCCAGTGAGGTGACATTCCATGTCCCAAAAGCTAGATTCTTTGTCCAGGGTTTGGGTCGTTGGGGCCCTCGCCCATGACTGCTACCCAAAACACATTGCACCGGACCCTTATGCTCCTTCCTGCGGGTGGTGGGCCTACGGGAAGGTGGGTCTACGTCTTTTCTTCGGGCTGTGCCCGGCCGAGTCCCACAGGCAAAGACTCGGCCACCAGGCGCTCGTCTGCGTGCCCCAACCCCAGGCCTGGCTCCAGGGTGGGGCCCCGGTGACGCCAGTCCGGGCGATGTAACGGTCCTTGATTTTATTTCCATAAAGGTCTTGAACCGCTCTTAGTCTGACCCGTTACCTAGAACCCGTTTGCCTTGAGAGACCCTACCAGGAGCACTAGTATGTATTTTATGTATCTGTTTATTTATTGGATTTAGCATACAACTAGCAAATGCAGAAAAACAGAAAAACAAACATATTAACTGTATTTGAATAAGTTTACACATAACTGTGCTTTTAAGGATTCGGCCAATTGAAACAACTTTAAAATGACTTCCTGATCAGTGCCGAACTAGTGACCTGCCTGAGACTCACCTCAAATATCAGGAAATGAAAGCTAAAATTCTGATCTATCCACTCACATTTATTTTTCAACACAGTTTATATCAAAAACAAAAGATTTGGCCGCTATTTCACTAGTTTTTAATCTAATTTATATGTTAATCCTGGCCCAGAGAGAGACACTAAAAAGCAACAAGGATTATAGGATTTGTTTATTATACAATTATTTGATTAAGGCTCTTGCATGAAAAGCAACAACATCGCACAGCTCTACTAGAGAACAGTGTTAGTGTTATTTGGGCAAAATTCTGTTTGTCTAACCAGATATCTTGAGGATTTTTTTATTAAACATACAGTTTAGTTCTCACCTTTTCACCTGATTAAGGAGTTCAGGGACTACTAGAAAATAAGCATCGATCCTCAGGGGGTAATGTTAGGAACCTTATTTATTCCTATAGAGACAGTATACCACTTTTAGAGCAGCTTTTTGGCAAGTTTTTTATTGTCATGGCCCATCCACCCACATATTTTATCAACCATACAGGCCCATTCTGTTTGTTGCTTAACTCTGATTTGTGTGAAAGTGTTATTGGGTGAAAGATAGTCTAGAATTCCTCTTTCATACATGTCCAGCGGGAATTGTTGTTTAGGATTCAGGGACATGGAGGAATAATCTAGGCCCAATTCACTATTGACCTTGCTCTTACAGCAAACAGGATGGTGGGGGAGAAATATATCCCTCTCCTACACATACTGAGAAATACTGTTAATCTCCATACCATTCGTGCTCTTCACAAGATTTGCATCCTGCTAAGTATGTGGGTGTCTCAATCCATATTCACATATGTACACACTTCCAAATGTGCACATAGGAGCAGTGTAAATTACTCATACTCCTTTTGAAGTCTTATCGATTGTGTAGATTTCGATATGAATTGTTTTTCCATCTCTTATTTATGAACCTCTAGTCCACTTCAACAAACTGTGCCAGAGGATTGGGTTTAAAGCCAAATACATAAATACTATCCACTGAAAGAGCATTTGATGTTGATGTTAATCTGATCCTTCATGCTTAATAGAGAAGCTAATAAAATCTGCATTGTTTTATTAATTTGAAAAGGAAAAGTACGATGAAATAGTCTATATCCTGTAGATAAATTAGAGTTTTGATGACCCGGTTTAGTACCTTGTGGATTCATTAATCTAGGATGTTCTGGATCAAGTGCTATTTGTGATAATATATTCATTTCAACTATGACTATCAAATGAATTTCTGAATATGGACGACTTTCTCTGCATTTATGTAATGTAGTTTGTACTTGATCAAGTGCTATTTTAAAGTATGCTGGATGTTATAAATTTGTAGCAATTAATGTGATAAATATATCAAATTAAAAATATATGTAAAACCAGATTGTGAATATAGGCAACTTTCTCCTCAAAAATATTGATGTTATCTAGGATGTGTTGGATCGAGTGCTATTTTAAAAGCTGCTGGAAGCTATATTGTTGCATTACAAAAAACTTGCAGTAATTAATGTAATAATTACAACTAGGATTATGAAATGAAATATAGATAACTTTGAATAATTACTGATGTAATGTAGGTTTGTCACAATTCCACCAGTCACTTTCCCTCCCGGCCACGAGAGAAAACCTTTGACAGAGTTCTGATCAATTCCAGGTAAAGGGTGATTTCCTGGTCAAGAGTGACTTTCTGGTTTTTAGACATTTTAAGCCATGCTCATGCAAACTTCAGTGCGAAGTATTGTTAGCTCCGCTACTTACCAAGCCTTTATTCAAGACAGCCTTTGCTGTCTTGTTTATATTCTCACTGTGTATGACTGTTTCTGATTATTGCTATTTCTGTGTTTTTTGGACTTTCTGTCTGTTTTATTCATTGTGATTTTTGTCTGCTGTTTTAGACTGTTTGCTCTGTTTGTGAATAAACTACATATGCATTCTATACCATCTGCTTACGTGAATTTGTCACAATGTTATGCTGGATCAAGTGCTATTTTATTTAAAATCTGCTGCCAATGTTGTCGATTAAAGCAAACTTGCAGGATTAATGTCATAATTACAACTAGGAAGACTGAAAGAGATATGTGTGAAACATGATTCTGAGTACAGGCAACTTTCTACACATAAATAGTGATATATTGTGCTGGATCAAGTGCTATTTTAAAATATTGCTGGAAGCAATGTTGTTACATTACACCAAACATGCAGTAATTAATGTGATAATTTGAGCTAGGGCTATCAAATAAAATATGTGTGAAACCTGATTCTGAAAACTTAGGGTGTGCTGGATTTATAATCTGCCGTGATTTATAATCATGTGCTGTTTTATAATCTGCTGGATTCCAGTGTTGTAGATTAAACCAAACCTGCATTAATTAATGTGATCATTTGAAATAGGATTTTCTGTCATGAACAGTTTGGACAGTTCTCTGCCAGAACACCAGAGGGCATTCTGGCAGGGGTTGTTTGTTATGTCCTGTGCCATGTGCTTTTGTTTATGTTCTGTGTTCTCATGTGTGTTGGTCCTGCCCAAACCTTATCCCTTTCCCTGTCTCTGCACGCCTGTTCCTTATGTCTCACTAATTATCCTCCCTATATATACCCGCTGTCTTGTACTTTTTATTTTTGTTGTTGCGTCCTTGTCTCTTGTTACCTGATTTTGTCTCTTGGTTACTGTTTTCTGTTTATTTTGCATTGCCTAGTTTTCCTTAATGTTGCACGTGTCTGTAGTTTTGCTATTTTCTTAATAAATCCACAGTTTATCACTTCATCCCTGCATTTGGGTTTGAATTGTGTTCCCTTGGAGGCACCCACTTCTGACACTATCAAATAAAATGTGAGAAACCCAATTCTGAATTCAACTTTTTCTGCATAAATATTGATAATATTGGTAATTTTGGATGTACTGGATCAAGTGCTATTTTATAAACTGCTGTACATTATAACAAACTTGTAATGGTTACTGTGATAATTACAACTAGCTTAAGTACACACCTAACCCATACTCTGAATACTTTTTCTATGTAAATATTGAGGTACCCTATGTGAATACCCTATATCAGGGTTTCCCAATATTTTCAGCAAAGGGCCGGTGTGGATGCAGGTTTTCATACCAATCAAGCAGAAGCCACACCTGATTCCACCTGTTTAAGCAGCCGATCCTGGCTTTCAATAGACTCAGACGTGGCTTCTACTTGGTTGGAATGAAAACCTGCATCCACACCGGTCCATTCTGGATAAGATTGGACACCCCTGCCCTATGCTATGGTATTCTGTTAACCTGATGTTAATAATGCTTTCTCTGGTGTTTGTAATGTGACTGATCACCTCACATCACACTGGAGATTTAAAGAAGCCCAATAACAATGGTTAAATCAATGGTCAGTAATAAATATGTCCTGTTGGACATGATTGCTGAGTGATTGTGATGTCGATACAAAGCCGAAAAATGCTCATACTTGGGAACGAGAGTTTTCCATACTAAAATAGATCACTTCAGAAAAACAGAAATGGATAAATGGAAACTATATCATAATCTAAAAAAAAACTATAATTATAATTAGCATTATACTGTGGATTAAAAGCATTATGGCTAGATATTAGCAAATCAGTTTTACGCTTATTAGGCATGGGACATGTGTTTTTGTCTCATATGGGGCATTCCAATCAGATTTTATTAGCATATCCGGATCCGAATCCAGCCCAGGCTCTGCAATTCTCACTCACATTTACCTGATTTGTAACACACGTGTTTTTCTGTGTGTCTTTAGTAACTCTGTCTATTTAAGCAGCTCAATCATGTACATTGTTTCTAATAGTGAACCTTTTTTTTAAATTTTGTTTAGTATGTTTTAACCTCTTTTGCTGTTGTTTGCCAAATCTTTTACCAAATCATTTTCTGCCAGCCTTGGAAAACACATCAGACATCACTGCTGGACATCTGGAAAGAAACAAAGAATTACCAAAACCTGGCCATTTTTTGCCAGTAGTTTACTTCAGAATCTCTATTATATGAAAAATAAATCTACCAATAAACCAGGAAATGTTTTTATTTGACCTACTTTGCCTGGCCTTGTGTTATATTATAATCCCTTAGGCAATGTGTTTTTTTTTCTGAATAGATTTGCCTATAAATATAGAAGTATGCAGGACATCTTTCAGTTAGATAATTTTTAAAATGTAATTTTCCACTGCCACTTTTGGAGTTAAAGATATAGAACTAGAACTTGTGATTGAGATCCATGCAAAGGAAAATATTTCAGTTCAGGAATATAAAAAAAAAAAAAAAAAAAAAAAGGGTTTTTCCCAAACCATTAGTTCAGTGCAGTATATTCATGGTAATAATACAGTATCTGTAATGTATATCCTCTTTCATTAATTTAAATATTCAGTTATACAATTCTAACAGGGATATGGTAGCTTAGTGGTTAAGGTGTTGGACTACTGTTTGGAAGGTTGTGAGTTTGACTCCCAGGTCCACCAAGCTGCCACTGTTGGGCCCTTGAGCAAGGCCCTTAACCCTCAATTGCTTAGCTGTATAAAATGAGATAAATTGTAAGTCGCTCTGGATAAAGGCTCTCCACTTAAGAATAAAGAGTGAACAATGCGTGAGCTTTATCAGTAAATTAGATGTAATTGTGAGTCATTGCCTAAAACATGTCCAAAGTACAGTGGAACCTCGACATACAAATTTAATTTGTTCTGAAGGTGAGTTCTTGAGCCAAAATTTTGTATTGTGAAACGAATTTTCCCATAAGAAATAATGTAAATGCAGATAATCCATTCCAGCCACCCAAAAATATTCCCAATATTAGCAATATGAAGCGTATGTAAATTGTATGTCTGCTTACAAAGAACTGACCCAAGCCAAGCATTCCATGTCAAGGGTCCTCTTGACCAATCTGTCAACAAAAAACATGCGAAAAATCACGTAGCTTTTGAACGCATGCCGAAGGCAACGCTGGTATCGTGGGTTGACTCTTTCGAAACAGCTTTCACTGACTGAAAAAAAAATAAAAAAAACTCGTAAACTCGCTTTGGTTGGCTTCACTTGACTTACTACTGACGCAAACAAGTATTGAACAGCTCATGCGCAACTTAGCCGGTGTTCAGTTCGGTTTGGATTGGTTCATTCGATTCGTATGGCGATGCAAATTTCTTGCAAAATTTCAATTCTTAAGGCGAAAATTCATAAAGGAGGGCATTTGTATGCCAAGGTTCCACTGTACATGTTATATCAACAGTCAGTTCCTTCTTTTCAGGGAAATTTTATTGTGTTTTATTGTTTTTAATTACAAGTGGAATTACATATGAGTGTAAATAATATTTCCTAAATTGCTCAAGAACCTCCAAACATTGAATTGTGTAAGTGTTCATGGTTCATTTTCACCAAAAACTTTCAGTAACTACAATACAACACAACAAATAGGTCTGTACATGTGTACAATGTTGCAAGACTGTTTCCTCCAGCATATATGCTTTGCAGAGCTCCTTCATCACAGGAATGGTGTTCGATTTTTTTTTACTTGCATCAATATAATCCATCATGGCTGTCACATTGTTGTCTACAGGACTTGACTTTTATTATAAGATTTGAAGTGGACTTATGACAGCCTTTCTTTTCACTGATAAAACAGCTTGTATGTCAAAGTCACTTGGAAACCTGCTACAAATCAACTTAATATGTTTGAAAAATTACAACGGAAAGGTTTGTACCTCTGTATATTAATAAAAATGATTTTACAAATGTAATTTTTACCACCTTTAAATTCCCACCCTCCAGATCAGTGCTCTGGATAATATCTATGTCTAGACCAGTGTTAATTTCGTTAACGAAGACGAAAAATATTCGTTAACGACGATTTTTTCTGTGACTGAGACGAGACTAAGACGAAACTAATATCTGATGATAAAAACTATGACAAAATTTAAGACGTTTCTTTGTTAACAAGACGAGACTGGACTAAAATGCTTATTTTTAGGAGTATCGGACATTAAAAATAAATGATCTGTTTGTATCAGCTAATTGTCTTTAAAAATGTGCGTCCGTCACTGGACTGGATAAGGGGTGTGTCCATCTCAGACAGTTAGCGGGTAGGCTAAATAAACTCCAACTGGCCTGGTGAGCTGCAGTGGCTTCAACACCTGAAGCTTTAGGAAGAAAACGAAGAACTGATATATGGAAACATTTCTGTTATAATTCCTCTGGAAAAAAAAACAAAAAACAAAAAAACACACACATTGTGCACTGTGCCAGAAAACGGAGAGAAGCCCTGTGGCTATAAAATAGGCGGAAAGAATACCACAAATCTTAAGAGGTATCTGAAGGCACGTCACCCTGCTATTTATGCAGCTTCTGTCACGGAAAGTCAACTATTTAGTCTTAAAGTACTTTTTCTTAACGTTAGGTCAGTGTTACTGGATGTGTCCACAGGGAAATTCGCTAGCAAGTTTTACGTTTTAGCTTTCTGTTAACTAACGTCAGTTAGCTAGCCTTACTGCACAGTTCTGAGCCAGACTTTCATCAATGTACAATGCTTCATTATATATTGTACAACAGTTTGGCTGTCACGTACCGGTGGTACCAGGCGAGAAAGAGCAGACCCATACGCAGGGATAAACGCAAAACAGGGGTTTATTCCAAAATAAGAACACTCAGGAACACAGAGGGAAAAACCAAAACACAGCACAAAGACTCACATTAAAGACGAGGACTAGCAACAAACACAGGCACAACAACCAATATAAATAGGGGTAATAATCAAAGGAACACAAGGGACAGGTGAACAGAGGCGGGAACAGGTGGAGCTAAAATGTCAAAACAAAACACACATGGCACAGAGAAACAAAACCCCTGCTAGAAGCCCCCTAGTGGCCCAACAGGGAACCATGCCAACCATGACAGTACCCCCCTAAATGCGCAGCTCCTGATGCGCCAACCCGTACCCATTCCCAAAAGCCTAGAAGGGCTGTGGGTCTGGTGAGAACCAGGAAGGAGCGAGGAGCACAGTGAGGCAAGTGGGGGGAGCGAGAAGCATGGCGAGGCAAGTGGGGGGAGCGAGGGACATGGTGGCAAGGCCAAAGGGTCCCGAGCGACGTCCACTGCCGAGCAGAAGAGCCGAGTGACGTCCACCACCGAGCAGAAGAGAGCGACGACCTCAGCCCAGCTGGGGCAGAAAAAAAAAAAACCCCGAAGGGAGGGAGGGAGGGAAACATCCTCCCACCGGAGCCCAAAACCAGGCTGCATCCCCACAGGAGCAGGAAAACGTCCATGAGAGACAAAAAAAAAAATATCCCAAAGATACAGGTGCGGCCGGTAAAATCCTCCGCCGACAAGTAGTGAGGCGGTGTCCTCCACAGAAAACAGGAAGTGGAGCGACGTCCCCCACAGGAACAGAAGCGGAGCGAGCACCGACTAAACAAATCAGGTAGGGAACATCCTCCGCTGACGAGAAGTGAGGCGGCACCCTCCACGGAAAACCAAAAAGTGGAGCAATGTCCCCCACAGGAACAGAAGCGGAGTGATGTCCCCAGCAAAAAAAAAGTCCAAAAATCTGTGGGAGCTTGACTTGGCTATCCCGCTGGGTCTGTATAGTTGAGGCTAGTCCTTCTGTCATGTACCGGTGGTACCAGGCGAGAAAGAGCAGACCCATACGCAGGGATAGACACAAAACAGAGGTTTATTCCAAAATAAGAACACTCAGGAACACGAAGGGAAAAACCAAAACACAGCACAAAGACTCACATTAAAGACAAGGACTAGCAACAAACACAGGCACGACAACCAATATAAATAGGGGTAATAATCAAAGGAACACAAGGGACAGGTGAACAGAGGCGGGAACAGGCGGGGCTAAAATGTCAAAACAAAACGCACATGGCACAGAGAAACAAAACCCCTGCTTGAAGCCCCCTAGTGGCCCAACAGGGAACTTTGCCAACCATGACCGGCTTTTCTGCAGCATTTTCTGCAGCATTATTTAGGCCATAGCCTATTTGTTGTACTAACTTAATAGCATGCAGATAGCAAGCTGTTTCTAAAATGACAGATGGATGTGGAAGTTGCTTAAGTTATTGGCCATGTACATATGCTTAAGGCTGGAATACACTACATGATTTTTGCCACGATTTTTTCCATATTTACATTCTGGAGAAGTTGACGCTCCCATATCTGAGTTGACAGATTTCATTCAAAATGTTATTTTGCTTCCAAATGTACAGCCTTAATGGTTATTATACAGTAAATACTGTTGGCAGACAAAGGTATGTTAGTAATATATGTTCAGCTGCTTTTGAACATCTGTCTGTTTATTGCACATTTATTTGAAGTTTCAGAAAATAAATGCCAGCTGTTTTTCCATAACAGCTAAAGAAAACATTTTTGGTTTTTACTTGATACTTGAGCTATAGACCACTTTTGCATATCCTTAATGTATGATCCTACCTTATAAATGAGCAAGGTCAGCACAACAGGCTGATATCCAACTAAGAAAAAGGATATGTAGAGCTCCACAAGTTCTAAGAGTGCAGTGTGAATATAGCTTGTTATCTTGATTCAAATATCACATAAGTTTAATTGGTCTAAAGAGAGGAAAATTATAATGACTATTTTTGTCTAAATTTACATAGAAAATTATCAAAATTAAAGCTGGTAAATGCAGTTTGACTAAAACTAATGACTAAAACTTGACAAAAATGCAATGACTTTTCGTCGCCTAAAACTAGACTAAGACTATTTAAGACAAAAATGACTAAAATGTGACCATTTTTGTCTGAAGATAAAGACTAAGACTAAATCAACAATGGCTGTCAAAATTAATACTGGTCTAGAAGAAAATGCAAAAATGGTAAAAATTCTGGCACCTCTGCATAAATATAATACATTATATAAGTGAAATTAAATGAAAATGTGCTAGAAATTATAGACTACACAGTGGAACCTCAGCATACGAATGCCGTCCTTAAGGAATTTGCATTGAAATTTTGCATGAATTTTACATTGGTATGCGAAGCATTTTCATAATATGAACGAACTGAAACTAACACTGGCTAAGTTGTATGTACTTGTATATGTCAGTGGAAAGCCAAGTGAAGCCAATCAAAGTGAGTTTATGAATATTACAAAAAAAAAATTTCAGTCAACCCCCGACACCAATGTTGCTTTCGGCATGTGTTCAAAAGTTACATGATTTGTCGTGTTTTTTTTTGTTGACAGAATGGTGGTATGGGTGGTTTGTTCTATTTGTAGCCCAAGCTTGGTGGCACAACTTCCTGTGAGGACCCTTGACGTGGAATGCTTGGCTTGGGTTAGTTCTTTGTAAGCAGCCATACAGTTTACATACGCTTTGTATTGGTAATATTGTAATATTTTGGGGTGGTTGGAACGGATTATCTGCATTTACATTATTTCTTATGGGAAAATTCGTTTCACAATACAAATTTTTGCCTTCAGAACAAAGTAATTCGTATGCTGAGGTTTCACTGTACACAAACAAACTGGTCAGCTAACATGAAAAAGCACATTTGAGCCAGTGTGTTCAAACTTGTTTTGACATTATATGTGATGTCAGCGTTTTTGTCAGCTGTAAAAATGGTAAAAATGTAGTTTTAAAATTTATGAACCTTTATTTTCAAGGATCCAGAATTCTGTTTTCGTCTAAAACAAACAATAAAAAGTAAAAAAAGAAAGAAACAAACAAACAAAAAAAACAATGTATACATGTGCACAGGTTCTTAATTTGTATAAAATTGGAAGAAATTCAACCACACTGTCATGACTCATTAAAAAAATTACAAATTGTTCATGAGATGAGATTTTTACATTGTTTTATAAGTATACACTACCACGTGACCATGCATTACAAATCATGTATTGGTCCATTTAATATTCTGAGGTTGTCTTGTGTTTGATTTTTTGGGGTTTTGAACTGTTCTGATTTACAGTCACATTATTAATTGCCCTTTCCAGTCATTCTTAACGGTCATTTCTTTTTCTCTACCATCTAGTTTTACTCGGTTTGATTGCGAGGAACACAGTCTCACTCTGAGTTTTTACTTTGAACATGAAGTAAATTAACACAGAAGACTGAGGTCATGAAGACGCCCTCCTCCACTTTCTCATTTCGCCTTGGGACGCTGCTCAGAACTCTGATGAAGTTCTTGTCAGGGGTGCGGTCCCAGAAAACGGTAAGTGTTAGAACTCAAAGAATGTTTCAATCCAGATAGGACGCCACCTTCTTCTTAGAGGATACGAAAACTCCCCAGAGTAAATTGAATGCTGTCATGGATGGATTAGCTCTGTAATGGCGCGAGACATATCTTTGGCTGACGAGCTTCACTCAGATACTGTGGGCAAATGAGAGAGAGGTGGGGGGGGTAAAAAAAAATAATTCATTTCATACCTCCTCAAGCACAGTTGCTTCTTAGCTTGAGAGGCCGTCTCTAAAGGCTATGCGTGACTGTGGGGAACTTTCAGAGAGTTTTCAGACTGATGTCTCAGCACCTGAAACTGTGTTCTTTGGAGAGATTGAGAAGAGTAAAGGTCTACAGCATGTTGAGATACCGGAGCAGTCTTCAATTATGAGTTTTGGAAGGTTTCAGGCAGGGTTTTGGGATGTTTTCAAATATGTATGGATTTTTGCCAGAAATACCTTGATATATTGCCACCTTGAAATATTCTGTAAATGACATTGGAGACCAAGCACTAAGCATTTTTTTTCTAATGTTTACACACATGGTTACTGTAAATATTTTTTTCTTATGTATTAATTTTAGTGTATTAATTTTTGAGAGAAAATCTAGCCATTTTTTAAAGCAGGTATTGTTTTTGTCTGTATCAAATTGGTTAAAGGATTGTACTGGTGGTTTCTTTATAGGAACTATTGGAATGCTTGCTTAAGTACTAATAGCAAAGTTGTCACATTGTGAATGTTCCCCCACTTGTGCAGGCCCAAGTGTATCCTCTGGCCATTCTTATTAACCCAAATGTCATTCATGGTCCTGTACTCAGTCCTAGAACTACAGTTACAAACTTAATCCAACTTCCTATTTTCTTTTGTTCCAGAGTGTAAGGGTCTTTCCTTCAGAACTGGTGATTCATGTATCAAAGTCAACACAAGGGTTTGCAGCACATACTACTAGTGCACCTTACCAAACACTAACAGACAACACAGTGCAAATACCTTACTGTATTTGGGCTGAGAATCCAAAGCATTTATACTCCTTCTTAATGAAGAAGACAGTTGCCTGAGGGTTGTGGTGGCCGTCTGAAGGTTTGTGGATCAAGCTGCCACTGGTAGGCTCTTGAGCAAAGCCCTCAACCCTCTCCCTTTCAAGAGCACTGCATCATAGTTGACCCTAAGCACTGACCCATATGCTTCATATGTGAAGGGCAAAATTTTACTGTGTTTTTTAGTCTATTGACAAGAATCTCTCATTCTGATACTGGAGTAAGGTTTCTAATTGACAGAACTTGATAGTTCAAATTCCAATGACGCAATAGCAATCTATGGTTGGGGAGTTAAAGAGAGCAAAATTGGCCATACTGACTATGTGAAAGAGGGCAGATAGCGCTTCTGAATGTTCAGCTGCTTTGCATCATAGCATAAGCAGCATTTTAAAAATAACCCATACCACAGCAAAAGCAAAACTTTGAAATTCTCTCCATGAGACGCTCCCTAAAGTTATCCAGAATTTAGTCACAGAATATGTTGAATGCCGTTTAATGGAAGAAGGATTTGTTGACCTGCTTTTTAGTATTGATTCCTTTACGAAAATAGACTAACCTGTCTAGACACCAGAACCTCTTTTATGGTGCTTCCCAAAGTACACTGGTCAGTGACCCACCAGCTGACAGTAAGAGGCTTATAGTAAAACTGTTAAATTGAGATCCGGTGGATACTGTTTTCAGTAATTGATGCTATGTTATCAAGTTGCTCTGTAATGCTTTAGTTGCAGAGAGGAGAATCAACCCACCTTCACATATGTGGGTTAGAACAGACGAATTTTTTGGTTTTTGAGGGTTTTTGCTAATTGTTAGATGCTTGAAAATGATTCTGTTCTGGGCTGCCACAGGGCACCAATAGCTTCTCTATGTACTTCCTTCCAGTTGTTATTGTCATCATTGAAACCCTAACATGCTGGAATAATAAATTAGCTTGCTCACAACTATTGGCTCAATGTGAAGCCAGATTTCTTTTATTTCTTGTTGCATAGCAATTCATGAACACTATTTTATTCCACTGAAGTAGAAGAGCAGTAGCAGTAGCAGTAGAGATATAGATTTGTTCAGAAAAAAAAGCACTGCATATTCATTCTCCTCTGGACTACTCATTGCAATAATATTAGTGTATTAATTTTGCACTGTTTTTTTGTATATAATTATGGGATAATGAGGATTAGTGTTTGGAAATGTAATACCGTGTAAGAATAGTCGGGATAAGCCAGCAGGTGTATAACCCCAGCTTGACTCTCCGGCAACACACATGGCCAGTCTGCACAGCTTTAAAATGCTCTGACCTTGGAGGAGTGAGAGGGAGAAAAAATACTTCCTAAGATAAATTATAGAGCTTATGAGAGAAGCCACTGTATAATCAGAGGCCTGGCTAACAGTTAGCGCCCAAAGAGCCAAGGTCATTGGTCATTAATATTTCACTTGTCTTATTCTAATCAATCATTAATCCCTGGCTTTAAAAATGTTAATATTTTATTTGCATGGAATGATATGTAAAGCTAGTTTGACAGGGTGTGTTACCCTTGTCCTCACACTCACTTTTTGAGGTTTTTAGGCATTAGACTCTTTTGAATTGTTCACACTAAGTTTTTTTTTTAAGTTTAAATAATATGGCATTGGAGAGCGAATTGAAGAAAACTGCAGGTCTAGGACAAGCTTCTTTTCCCACAAAAGGAGTATAGAGTAAGAATAAAAAGGAATAAAATTACCCTCTGTTCATAGGGTAACCTATAGAAAAATTGTGGTTATTATACTTTCATTGTCTACCACTTATCCTATCTATTCTCAGGTCACGGGGAGCCTGTGCCTATCTCAGGCGTCATCGGGCATCAAAGTAGGATACATCCTGGACAGAGTGCCAACCCATCACAGGGGACACACATACTCTCATGCAATCACACACTACAGACAAGTTAGAGATGCCAATCAACCTACAATGCATGTCTTTGGACCAAGGGAGGAAACCCCCAAGGCACAGGGAGAACATGCAAACTCCACACAAACACACATGGCGGAGGCAGGAATCAAACCCCCAACCCTGGAGGTGTGAGACAAACGTGCTAATCACCGTGCCACCTTGGTTATTATACTTAAAAAGCCACAATTAAAGTCACCTACTGTATAACGTAACGTATAAAAACAGTACATTCCATGTCTACTTTAACAGCTGTTCTTAGTTACAAAAAAAAAGCAGTCTGTCTATTTAAAGGTGTGAATTACTGTTCAAGAGCCTCTTGCTTTTAAATGCTAAGTTGCAGTCATAACTAACTGTAGCTACAGTTTTAAAAGTAAATTAAAAGTAATCAAAGTAAGAGGATCTAAATCTGGACCCTATTTCACATGGCATGGTATTTAGAGTTGAGCTAAGCACAACACACATTTTGAGAAATTAATGTCAAGATGATACTTAATGAAATGGAGAGGCTAGGAAAAGTGTTAAAAAGATGGCATTCAAAATAATACTACCATACTTCCATACTGTAATGCTGTGGTAATCATTATAATGATGTAATTAATATGGAGAAAATGAAACATTATGATACATTTTTATCAAATTCTTTGCAAATAATAATGATATTCATCAAAACTGTTTTTATTGTTATTTTCTGTTTTTATTGTATGCAGGAAGGGAGGGGCATTGGTGGTTCAGTGGTAGGTTTCTCACCTGTCATGCGGAAGGCCCAGGTTCCCAGCCAATGCCTCAACCCCAGCCACTGGATGCAGTCCCAAGCCCGGAAAAATAGGAGGGTTGCATCAGGAAGGGCATCCGGCGTAAAACATTTTCCAGTTGGTCCGCTGTGGCGACCCCGAACAGGGAGCAGCCGAAAGCAACTTCTATTGTATGCAGGAAGGGGAAAAAAATCTTATTTTAAAGGTCTGGTTTAGACTCCCAGCAAGAAAGAACTTTGAAGAAGATAACTGTGTATACAGTTTATCATTTCAATAATATAAGTACTTGCTTACTTATATTATATACCGCTATGTGCGATTCTGAATGCGAAAAACTTTCCCTGTTTAAATATTACCATATCTTTTGGACTCGAGTTGCAGAATCAAATCTCAGACTCTCCATTATAAACTTTTTTTCTTTTACACCTGCTGGAACACTTCAGTCACACAGCTCCATGTTATATTCTGTCTCAGCCTTTCTACCTACAATATAACATATTTCCTCATTTTTATTCCTTACGCTTTTCTTCTCCCTGCGTTCTTTTCAGCCTTTTCTCTCTCTTGGCCTTGCTCAGATGCCTGTGATGAGTTTCATTACTGTACTCAATCTCAGGCCGGGGACAGCCTCTCCCTGGCGTGCTGCACCACCATATAATCCTTTTAATTAAAGGCCCTGCTCCTCGCCTGGGCTGCCCCATGGTTTGCTCAAGTCTCCCTGCTGCCTTTTGTTCATCTGACGGCCACCCACTCATTTCGCGTCGAGCCGGTCTTTTGCCTTTTGAAAAGAAGTGTCGTCACCTTTGTTTCTATGTGGCTATAATCTCTAGACCAATACTGCAAAGTGTGTGTGTGAGCCTGAGTGCACATGAGGGGTTGTAGGTGGGTGGCTATTGATCTTAGTCAATGCTCATCTGAGTTAAATGCAATCAGGGATTTAAAAAGCCCTTGATAGCATGTGATTGGGCATGGATAAGAGCTGACAGGAAGGTGCATCTACTTGGTTTTAGCATGCTGTGGTGAAAGCCATTGATTTTGCATTATTCTGACCACATCTCACTGTGGATGGATCAGATGGCAAAGAGTGAACGAAAGAAAGGAATAATAATAAAAAAAAAGAATGATCGAATCCATGTTCCCTTCTACAATTTCTACAGCTATTCCCCATTTTTTACCTGAAGTCCCATCATCCACATGGTACTGAAATCCAAGCGGGAGGTGGCTGCTTGTCCCTCACATTTGGTGATGAATAAGAAACTGTTTATCCAATGCCTCCTTGCCCTTGACCCACCTTCATGCGCTATTCATTTGGGGCTTGTAGACCCACTGAACCTGCTGGATCTTGCTGGTTATTAATCTCTCTCTACTGGCCTTGTTTTAAATATGCATTTCCAGTATGGCTGTCAAGGCTTCTTACCTTACAGACACAGGATGCTAATTTATATATGCTTTTCATTAATATATAATTAACAGTCAGAGATTTGAAGTCTACATTTCTAAGTACTATAGTATATCCAAAGCAGGAACATGGTGGAAAAAAATATTTAATCAGGTATAATGTGTATACTAGTCGACTAACACGTAATGCTGACGAGTTGAAGTGCCCAATAAATAGCAAGGCAGAAAGTAAATGCTAAATGTACCTTGTTAGTCTGAAAATATTTTAGTGTATCAAATCAATTGAGACATTGTGTAAGACTACACTGGGGAAAGTACATTTTTACATTTGTCATTTGCTTTAATGGAACTTTATAACTTTTATATTACTTTGCTTCATAATTCCCAACAGAATTCCCCTGAAGTTATTTCTGTTATACATTTAAAGCTTGCTAAAAACTAAGTAAAATCTGTGCATTGTGGAGTTGTGAATTCTGGTGTGACCAGTGCTGTGTTAATGACTGCATTCAGTGCTATATGTTGCATCACGAAGCTAGGTTAGAGACAGTCTAGCTCTTTTTCATGTTCTACTAAGGTTGATGTTGAACTTCAAGGACATTATTATGAAGAAACCTTAGTAGACATAGCATCCTCCATCCAAGAAAGGCAGTTTATTAAGCTATAAGTAGGGCTCTATTCGTGGACATGAGCTTCCTTGTTTTGTGCTCTCAGTTCCTGAATCAGTGAGCTGAGTTTATGCTTTGTCCAAGTGTTATAATACACAGATTCATCATTTTGCACATTTATAGCACTGATTTCTTTCTTTCTTTTTTTTTTTATTTTTTATTATTTCCTAGCCTAAAAGGTATTGAAGTTGGAAAGGTCTGACACATGTTGTTTCATCAACATTTAGCTGCACTAATGATAGCTCACAAAAACACAGATTTCTATCGTTTACCTACGAAAAGCATGACTAATCTACTAATCAGTCCATCCAGGATTTCACAGGGTTTTATTTTGTGATTCTTGTTGCCAAAACAGCTTGATTTTGCTGCAGCTTTTTTTTTTTTTTTCAAATGTTGTGTTTTTTATTGTAAAGACACATGCCTATTTACTTTCTATAATAGCTTACTCATGTTCAAAGCACATGAATTGAAGATGGCTTTGGAAGAATGTGTGTTGTGATGTCATAAGACATGTTCTGGTCCAAATCTACAGAAAGTCTGCATTAACTTAAAAAAAAAAATCACTAATTTCACAAAATTCTGATAGGAATGACTAGAAAAATAATAGAGAGGAGAGTAGGGGTAGGAAGAGTAGTAAAAGGAGTGAAAAAAGAAAGGAGGTCAGAAAGGTCCATTTAAAATTTGGTGCTGACCTACATGGCCAATCACAAATCACACGTGCAATGCTGTCTTGCATTGTACTCTGATCGATTCACTAGACAATAGGTCATTCGTCACTGCTGCGGCAGGTCAATGGCATGAACCTCACAAGCATCCTGCCTTTAAATCTGCTCAAACTGAATGCACCTGAGCTGACCAATTATAGTAATCTTCTCACTGACCAATTAATATCCTCTTCTATCCCCTTGGGATACATTTAGAAGAGTCTTAAAAGTCTGTCTGCTTCACAAAATCCAATAGCTCCACTGTGCCTGGGTCAGACACTGGATACCTTCCAGGAGCTAATGGGTTAAAGCCCCATGTGCCGTTTTTCATTTCCGTTGATCTGCAGTTCATATATTGTAGATCTGGCACTCTTTTGCAGTTTAATACATTGGAGATGACAGACCTGCCTTCCTGTCCCCTTTGGCTGCGTTTGAATAAAGAAGTGATCCAAAATGATGCCGTCTTCTCTGACCACAGACATATAGGGAGAAGGCTGCTGGAATAAAACCAATCAAATACAACAAGTCAGCTCGAAGAGAAAGAGAGAGAGAGAGAGAGAACTATGGATGTGTGGATGGAAGACTGTAAGGAAGAAGGAAAAAAAGAGAGCTAGATATTTTAAGAAGGGTAAAAATACCCTGCTTCATAGATTTTTTCTTTTTTTTGCTTTTTGTTCTTTTTGAAATGCACTCACAAAAAGAAAGTGAAGCTGCACTATTTTGAAATCCAGTAAAAAAAAAAAAAAAAAAGCATAAATATTTGTAGATATACATGTTGTGGATCAGTTCATACTGTATATTCCGGCTTCGGAAATAGACAATCAATCAAAGGTCTTGAGGGTTGTTTGCATTAATGTATGTTAGGTGGTATTTGACCTTATTCTGTGGAAGAGATGGATGGAGCTCTTGTAGAAAGTACATGATATTGAACACTCATGATCCTAGACACTGCATATAGCGAGCATGTATAACAGGATATCTGGGAATAATGTGCTTTTTAAAGATCACCAAACCCAAACACTTCTTCGAATACTGTTGAGTTTTTAGTCAGTAATATAGAACTGCTGTGCATATTAAAGCGATTCTGATGGGATCGGCTCGACTATATAATCCGTCATTAGCCCTTGCAACTGAAATTTAAAACGTACAAATATTCCTCATTATCTTTCCTAATGAGCACTACCGACCACTATGTACCCTGTAATTCATGCAACATGGAGAATTTTATAGTATCATGGAACATCTAAGGACCGCATGGATCGTAATAATGTGTGCGACGGAAACACAGTGGCCTCGTGCTCTCTAATTTATTGGGATTTCATCAGTGGTGTGCTGTATTTCATCCATTTGGGAAATGTTGGTCCATTCATGCATTATTCAGGGTGCACAGTGGATGTGCTCGCATTCAATTTTATGTGACAAATAAGTCCTGTGGGCAAACGTACCATTTATTTATCTGTATTCTTAACCCTGTGTGAGGGGTGGGCATAAATGTTTTATGCATTTTTTTCCTGTTGTGAAATGCAAGAACACAGAGTTATTCTGGGACGGACCATCAAAGATCTGCTGAAATAGAAGAGACCGAGACATCTTTATAATTCTTTAGAATATTCTATATCGCAAATTTCATGTGCTCAATAAAAATCGATTTTTATAAAAAATTCTAATAGTTTATAGGTGTCTGCCGGACCAGTATGGCAATTATAGGGACTGTATTTTTTTAAAAGATTTTTTTCAGACTTTTTAGTGTCCTTTAGTGACGTCATTTCAAATAGAGCTTAATGACAAATTAGTATCCAGTTCACATCACAGCCGCTGGTTAGCCACTGGATGGGGTGTGATCTTGACTGGAATTAGATTAATTAGATCATGTATATTATGGCTATTTAAAGTCAAATTTTTACTTCTTTTTCTCTTCTATTGTCTACAGACATTCAAACAATTCAAACAATCACAATACTGATGACCAACTATGTCACATTAACCAAAAACATGACCCAGAGTGGCTTTGGTAATAATTTACTTTCATGACAACTGACAGGAATAAATGTTTAGAATCAGTGTTGATGTTTAACAATTTACGTTACGTCTGAATCCCTTTTGTTATGACTGACGTATGTTTGAGAGCCATGATTTTGTACCTTTGATGTCCAGTATCACAGTTCCATCATAAGGATGGTATGATATGATATGATATGATATGATATGATATGATATGATATGATATGATATGATATATGATATAACTTTCCCAATAATATGGTTAAACTGATACTCTAATTCTGCTGAATTACAATTGTCATCGTAATAGCATGACTCTTTGTGCACTCTGTATGACAGTTGTGTATATTTTCCAGAGGTAAAAAAATCATTTTACCACAAAGAGAAGCTAAATATCGTTGGAGACTAGGAGAAAATGTGTGTGTTTCATGTACCACCTTCAGGTTTCCACTTCAGTGATTTGCCTGTTCTTCCAGGCAAACTTTATTAGTTTGGTCTGACCACTGCATTAAAAATAGAAAAGACTGGTTTTCACAGTATCAATTCTTGCTACAAGAGGAAAGTAAATATTTTGACCCCTTGCTACAGCAAAATGTAAGACACGGTTTTCCACCACAGTATGGTGGTTATGTGAGATGATTCCACATAATTATAAATGCTCTGTAAATAAGATAATGATATAAGAAGGAAGGGCAGGGAGAAGACTGTTGTATTAGTAAAATAATAATAATAATAATAATATAACTGGAGTGTGTACAAGACACTGATCAGATTTCCGTGGTCAGAAAAATTAGTATCCTGATGTTTGTGGAGTAGAAATCTGCAGGATCTAGTGGTTGATGCAATTTGAAGAAAAGTCCTGTAAAATCTCACCAAGACCACACAAAATTCTTAGGTGTGTGTGTGTGTGTGTGTGTGTGTGTGTTGAATGGACTGTGATGGTGGCTATATGGTGATTGACAGGTCCAGCAGAGGGCAGTTTTTCACTCATAGGTATATCAGTTCAGTTTTGACAAGTTTGATGTTTAGATGATAGGGCCATCCGGGAAGAGATGTCAGAAAGGCAGTGAGATGATACACCATATGGACAAAAGTATTGGAACACATCACTTAATTATTGAATTAAGGTGTTTCAATCAGACACATTGCAACAAATGTAAAAAATCAAGTACTCCGGCATGCAGTTTGCATTTACAAACATTTGTGAAAAAAATGGGTTGTTCTGAAGAGCTCACTGAATTCAAGCATGATCCTGATATGGAAATGCGTTCTGTGGAATGACCAATCATGCTTCTCTGTTTGGCAGTCTGATGGGCTTTTCAGGGGTTTGGCTAGGCTCTTACTTCCAGTGAAGGAAATTGTTAATGCTTCAGCATACCAAGACATTTTGGACAATGTTAAGCATCTGATATGTAGGAACAGTTCAGGGAAGGCCTTTTTCTATTGAAACCTAATCAAAGTGGTCACCAATGATGTGAAGTTGCTGAGTGTTATCTGAGTGTGAACAATATTGAAATGAGTGAGCAGGTCATTATTTGGTTTGTGTTAATCAGCATAGCCAGTTCTCACTCAGTGAGGGGCATGAATGTTTTAAAAGTTGGGCCTGCATTGTCTGTTTGGGTTTTTTCTGTATCAGCTATAGATAATCAAGGGATGGCTGGATGACAACAACCTTCTGAGCAAGTGTTTCATGAATTCAGCAGAGAAAGAAGCTATAGAAGAGGAATGAAGAAGGTTAAATATGGAAAAAAATTATTGAAACAGCATTTGATACTTATCACGATCTGTGAAAAGATTAGATTTCCTCCATTTTCTGCAAAGCACTGTTTCTCCAACCCAGAGAATATCAGATCTGCAAGGGTTTGAAGGTTTTGGTTGTGCTGGCTTGTAGGTCAGAAGGCAGAGCAAGAGCTCTGAAAAAGAAGGTCTTGGTGGTTGGGAAGAGAACATGTTAGAAGAAAAGGAAGATAAGTATTGTCCTAAAGTTTCTTCTAAATATATCATGATGACTCAAAGGTTTTGGGGAAGAACTTTACTGAATAGCTTTTATCTGTGGAGTGTGCAGAGAATAGTATGTGATGCTGTGCTGTCCTGTAGTTAGGTCTGCTGTGTGAGCAAGTAAACTAATGGTTAGGGAGTTGAAGTGTAGTGATGAAATTTGGTTAATACGTATTTCACTAATGTTCCTTAAAAAAACAAGCAAACGAAAGTGTGATGAGTCCCTGTGATCTGATGAGAGACAAGCAACAGAAATAGCACCCCTGGTCATCCTCTAATTGGACCCAGCTGGGTCTTATTTTCTCAACCATTGGTGTTTCAAGGACTTTCTCTAACATGTGCACAAAAAAAATATGGATAAGAATAGGATAATTTCAGGCTCATTTTGTTGGCTCAAAATGCTGATGATTAGAACATAGTGAGTTGAAAACATCTTGTTTTTCGTACTTACAAGTACACTTGATTATTTGATGGTCTTCTATCTCTGTACATTATCATCTGGATGTTTGTACTGATTCACAATATTCCATGTGCCTCCTGTGCCTTAAAGGAGCCTTCAGCTCTCAACAAAGATGGGAAAAAAGAAAAGTCAAGGCTATAGAGATTTGAAACTTGAACTACAGATTACTTGTGGTTTCTCTTGGATGAAGGTCTGCAGCAATATGCCAGGTCTTTAGAGACCACAGATCTTAAAGTGCACTCTAATTGAGTTGATACATGTATCCAACCAAGGGTCATCACATTTCCCACAAATTGCCCTAAAACCCGGGTGGCTAGGAGTTAATCGAAATTAAATGTCTTCACAATGGCACTAATCAGAGGTCTTTCCTCAAATTAATTAAGAAGAAAATGCTGTTGTTTTTTTTTCCTGGAATTGATTCAGTTTTACACATGGCCAGGTATTATCAGTTTGCTGTAGGGAATTTCAGCCTGCCAAGTAGGTTTCTTTTCCCCCGACTATCGGAAGTAAACATTCGCTAATGTGGGACAAGAATCATGAAAATTACATACTACCCCCTGAATGAAAGCAAATGATGGAGAGAAATGTGCATGCTGGCAGCATATACTAATTAGTGCAAAACACCAAGATTATGGCTGATATAAAATGCATTAAGTGCCACAGCATAATTTCTGATGTGAGAGAGTTTGCACCTTTAGGACAATGCTTCTGGGATGTGATTTTTAAATAAATGAAATTCTGCATAAATTTTTTGGTTTTAAACAGTGGCACATTTGCAAATGATGGCCAGCATTAAAAACTGGCTGTTGTGACAAAAAGTGGTCATTACCATGTTTTTTTTTATGTTTTTTTGCAGCTGTTCTTTTCAAAAGCTTCTATAACCAGCTGTCAGTGCTTCACCCACACACCTTCAGCATAAAGCCTGGAGTAAGGATTGACCTCCTGCTCTGCCATCAACATACAGGTAATTGAATGCACTTTTGAGCAAGTTCGTGTCCTGATGAGATGAAACAAGTCATATTTGACCTTTATGGAAAGATGAGTGGTTAAGTACCTGAGAGACTGTGTCTGGACTGATGAAAGATAGAGGCCCTTCTTGTCATTTAGGAAGCTGCACATAGTCTATTGTGGTTTGCCCGTCTTGATGTCTTGTTCTGAAATATATGTTTACATACTGATCGATCACTGACAGTCCACAAACAATGAAAGAGAGGCCAATGATAAAGCTGGTTTTTCTCAGGGGAATTCTCAATGTTTGGGTATTTCAGCCAAGGCTTCAAGGCTTTACAATTTGTTAGTTACAGAAGTCCTCAAGATGGGGATGTGTAGCTTAGTGGTTAAGATGTTGGACTACTGATCGGAGGTTTGTGAGTTTGAATCCTAGCTCCACTAAGCTGCCACTGCTGGGTTGCTGAGCAAGGACTCTAACCCTCAATCAGTTGTGTAAAATGAGTTGCTCTGGTTAAGGGCATCTGCCTAATGCCAGAAATGTAAATGGTCATTTTCTGTGGTATGTTCATGCTGAAAAGGTATTCTCTTATTCACAGTGGATCTAGAGCCTATTCCCTAAACACCTTGTTTGCAGCAGGAATACACCCTGGATGTAACACTAGTGCATCCTAGGGCACCATGAACACAGCTAGTGATTTGGGGATCCTGGAACTGTGAATGGTTTTTTGTTGACATTGGCTAAATTAAAGTTCTTAATCTTAGAGGGATTTACTTATATTATTCAAATCAGAAAGTCTACTATGTTATGATAGTGCTAAAGCAGAAGGTTTTATAGATGGTAAACATTTTACCACAAAAATAATGGCACTTCAATCAACTTGCTTCTAGGCCAGATTAGAAGTACCATAGCATGTTTTAGCAACAGTAAAGCTTTAACATTAGCGTTGTTACATAGAGGTTCATTCAGTCTACCATGTGGCCAGTGACAGATGGTCATGATGTTGGAATGAAGGGTTAAAAATTGTAATTGTGTCTACATTTCACTGTAGATGAGTAATTTTCTTTTTTATTTATTGTATTGTTTTTTATTTATTTATTTATTTATTTATTTATTTATTTATTTATTTATTTATTTATTTATTTATTAATTAATTTATTAAAAAGGGTTGTTCAACAATGATTTTTGGTTTTCCTCACCAAACATTAGACTCCATTTGCTAAGTCAATGATAAACTGAACCCTCTAGTAAAGGCTGATTTTTTAGAATTTTTGAAATAAACAATAAAACTAGAAATACAGGTATATAAAAGAGAACAAGAAATTCGGTGAATCTTTGCAGAGAAATGCTCCATTTCTTTCCTCTGTAGATTAGGATAGCAATAAAAGAAAACAGCTTGGCTTTCTTTCTCACTCATGTACATGGCATCCTGTAGTTTGTGCGATGAAAGCATCTCGATTTATTGACTGTAATGATGCATTCAGGCTGAAACCACGAGCTGTGCGTGCGGAGGTGGATTATAGAGCGTGCTGTATGGGTCGCTGTTTTCAGACAAGCGGTTTCTGTGATGCGAGGAACTGTGGGAACATGGACTCAGCCCTTCTTTTGTGCTCCATCTCCTAGTGTTCTTCCTCTTCGTCCCTCAAGCTTTTGTTTCCCATCTTCATACCACGAACAGCAGCTGTGCTCATCTGCAGTGAAGCAAAGTGCATCCTGCTTAAGGAAATCACTGTAATCCATGTTCCTACATCCTGACAGGGCCTAGTGCTTTTTACAGCTAGAATTATCTTGTCAAATGGCCCTTTAAGGGCCCCAATGCAAATATGGCAAGAACACACCATTGGATGGGGGCTTGGGAAAAAAAAGTCTAAAATTATACCCTATTGGGAAAAGAGCCTTTCTTTGTCTATGCTATGATAATGATCAAACTGTTCTGAAGTGATATGATTACACTACTGGTGTCACTTTTCTTTGAAACTTTCTTGAAAACCCGAGACTGACATTTAGATAAATAACTTCTTTGACAGCAATTGTTTGAAATGTGACAACGTACCTTATGCTTTTATTATGATCACACTAGCACAACATTTCATACTGTCAAAAATGATTAGCATATTTTTTTAGAGTTACTTTTTAAATTAGCTACGCATAAATGATGTGTGGTGGTAGCTCAAGTGGTTAAGGCTCTAGTTGATCGGAAGATTGGGATTCAAGCCACGGCACTGCCAAGCTGCTATCATTGGGCCCTTGAGCAAGGGCCTTAACCACTTCTTGCTCCAAGGGTGCTGGATCATGGCATCCAAGGATGGGATATGAGAAGAAATAATTTCCCTGTGCAGCAATATATCTGTGACAAATAAAGGCTACTTAACATACAATCATACATTAAGACACTGGTATATCAGACCAAAAAATGTGAAAGCTAATTTACTGTCAATTTGTACTTTCTGTTTTTTTGGGCTTTTGACTTGAATATGCAAAATGTTTCTATGAAAAAGTAGAAACCACAGTACAATGTACTATTTAAACCAATGCATTTTCTAGGAAGTCATTTGGGAATAGTGGTAGTGGCAAATATATACCATGGGAACTTATGTATCTTATAAATACACTATATAAAAAAGTACAATTATTCTTTGTTAAAATATAATGACAAATTTTACTAGTGAAACATTTTTAGAAGGTTCTGTAATTGGAGAATTAAGCATCTATTATGCACTTTATCTCAAAGGTCGTAACCAATGCTGTTTTTCTCTTTAGTGCTCCGTTTGGTGTCTAGGTCTCCTGCTGAAACACTGAAAATAGCGATGTGGTTAAGTTTTACAATCTGATCCATTCCTCTCTGTAGCCAGCGACCTTAACATTTTTGACATTAAAGCATTCATTTGGCTATAATGGTGAAAGTAGATTGGAAGGTCAGTGATATATACATTCTGTGATTTATTTGTGATCAGGATTATAGCTTTGCAACGGTCATTTATATAAGCAATTAAAAACCGTAGCATCTTAGTTTACCACCTTAGATTTGAGTTTTATAGGGGGAAATTGAGGACAGGAAATGCTTCTTTAAAATTTTACTGTCATTCTTCTTTGCCACAAAATCGTTCATGTTGACTTCAAGGCGACTGTTGCTCTTTTTTTTTTTCCTCCAAACCTCTGCTGTCAATTATCAGCCGTTGTAAAGGAGCATAATTACAGCCCCGTCATTTTTCGTGGCTGAAATGTTGAAAGAAGGAAGCACTTCGCGTTTAAAGCGTCGTTTCCCTTTTCAGCAAACGAAAAAGCCATTCAGTGAATTTTACTGCAGTGAAAAGATCATTTTAAAATTCCCAAAAGCTAAAAGACAGCTAAAAGCTCTTTATGTCTGTGTCCTGTAGTTAGTGCTGGAATGATTGGTAATTCTCTATAATTTGGGATGGTTGAAAAAACCTATCTAAAGTTTATTTATACTCAAATATTGACACTTTGATAGATGATAGATAACTGTTCAAGTTCATATGCCACAACTCATTTCTGCCACAATTCTGCCTCATTTTTAATTTTTTTAATTTATTTTTTTTACAATTTTATTTCTAAATTTATTGTTGCATTGTTTTTCTCTAATGTTTCAGAAATGTTTGTTGCATTTTCTGATTTGTTATTGTGTTTATGGTTTTTCTGCTATTTTTAATTTTTAAAAGCATTTGCTTTTCTGAATTTATTTCTATTTTGATTTTTTATTTATTTATTTTTGTTCATTTTTGTCGAAGTTTGGTGCTGCATGTTCTTTTTTTTCTTTTTCACATGTCCTAGGAAATGGATATACATAATTTAGTTTATTGAACATTTAATCACTTCAACAACCAATATATTTTTATTGGAATAATTTCAGCTTGCATTGTCCAGCAACATTGCAGATAAATCTAATTTCATTGGTGACTCTAAATGAGTTCTCCATTCTCTTTAAGCTGTTTATTAGCACCATAAACCAACAGTGTACAACAGTTTAATCACATCATATAATCTCAGTGACCTGATAAGAGAAATAACACATCTGTGCATTAAAAATAAACAGTGCATAGGGTTTTTAAACACTGTGTTGCTGGTAATGTGGTGAGAGAGATTAGAGAGATTATGAAGATACACCTGTCTCAGTGACTCTCATCTGCATACACAAAGGCCAGCACTGTGGGATCTGTAAGAGTTAGCCACATGCATCTTTTATGAATAGTCAACAGATTGTTGTATTGCACGCCTAGTATGTGCATTATTGCTTTTATATCCCCTAGTCGAGACCCACTGGCCACATTATATCATCTGTTCATGGAAGAGTCCAGGGCCGAGCCACTGCGAATAAAACATTGGGATTGTCTTGTTAAAATGCAGTAGGGGAGGTTTAAAAGAATATGGCACAAAGGATTTCATTTGCAATACACTGTAATCCTGAGAACTGGCACAAAACGAACACAGCTACTACTAGAAATGAGCAGACTTGTTATAAAAATACATTAAACATTCCTGGGATGACTTTAACTGACCACACTGACAAGATTTCTATTATGCATATCAGATATCCATATCTATACTTCTACATGATATTTGATTACATTTAAAACATTTATCATCTGTTGTTTATTGAACTGTACCATCTGATTCACACCTGACTCAAACTTCCACTGTTTTTTTTCTTTTCAACATTGTCTTTTTTCTTCAGTGGTGATTGTAAGTAAACTTACACAATGGTTCTGTATGTTATCCATCAATCAATCAATAAAATAGCAATATTTGTTTCATTACTGTCCACTTTTCCAAAGTGAGAAAAGAAATGGGGGATAGAAAATGCTGACCGATACCAAGTTTTTTTTTCTTCTTTTTTCCCAATTACTGTCAAATATAAACATAATGTAATATAAAATAATAATAATAATAATAATAATAATAATAATAATAATAATAATAATAATAATAATAATAATGATAAATAAATAAATAAATAAATGCTAACTGAACCCCCCATTTTCTGTGAAATAAAAACATAATGTAATATAAAAATTAAAAAAGAGACAAAAAAAGAAAAGTACTGATAAAAAAAACCCCTGAGGTTTGGAATACTGATATGGACAACTTCATTATTAAATCGTCACAACTCTTTATACCCAAAATGTTTCTGGTAGCTAATATAAAAAATAAATAGCAGAAAATAAATAAATTTAAACTTTTGACTTGATGCACTATCAGGAGGGCAACCAGTTTATTGATCAGTGTGGACAGTGCGCCATCTTTCATCCACTGGACTGTGTAGATAATAACGAAAGGGGACACAGAAGATGAAGAAGACTGGAACAGTAAAGATGTGGTTGAAGTCTCCTGTGGAAATGGTGTGGAAGGTCTTCTGGGAGAGGTGTCTGTATTAACAGGGGATGAGAATGCTAATAAAACACTGGAGCTGCCAGGGTCATGGGGTCACGTGCTTGTGTAATGAATGGAGAAATTTAACTCATCCAATTATAAGGAAGTTAGGCAAAAATCCATACTGTTATTCTGGGCACGGAGCCCAAATGCAAAACTAATAAGGTTAAGCAAAGCCATAGCTCTCTCTCTCTCGCTCTCTCTCTCTTTTCTTTTCTGCACTGTGTGTGAAAGTACAAAGAAAATACTTTGTGCATGCACTGAATAGAAAATCTGCCAGGACGGTTGTCAGGAAGGCTGCAGCCAGGTGTACATACTGTACATCATCTCAGAACACAACGTTCACTTCCAGAAGTCTGTAGCTCAAGAAAATTAACCTGGAAACATCTACTAAATGCTATGTGTGAAGCATACACTGCAGTAATGGTGGATAAAGTTCTTCAATTAAATAAAGATGCAGTGAAAATGCCATTTGATTACTAGTTGGTAGAATGAAAAGGATACTGTGTACAGATCAAGCTACTTTTAAGTTTTAACTGAAAAATGTAGAATTTAATTCTCATACAGCTTTCATATTCAATTTGGAAAAATCTGTAATAGGAAGTAAATTGGTCGATGTGTTCCTGATGCATGTGCTATAAGCAGGGTTGCCAGATCTGCATGAGAAAAGCATCCTAATTAACATGCGGTATAAAAATATGTAATATTTAGTATATTATTAAAATATTTAAAAATGTAATTTCCTAAGTAGATGAAATAGATGTTGCAACAAGTTGTTTTTATAAATTATTAGGAGCCCAGGTAGAATATTATTCTATATCATAAAATAAATCTATGGGATATATTTATAGTTGGTGGATTAAATCTATATGTTAAATTAATGCAGGAAACCTTCTTGTGTTCGGAGTTGGGTTATGCTCATGCTTAATTTGATTTTTTGGAGGCTTGACAATCAGATTATCTAAATCAGCAACATGAGGTTCATGTCCTCAAGGTTGCCAGATTTTCCTAGAGTGCATGCCTGAGAAATGGGGTTTTATATAGTGGTAAGGGTGATGAATGTAAACTTGTGTAGACACGTTTATTCTAAAAAGGATAAAAAAAAAAAAATTAGGGATAGAAAATGCAGACTGGAGAATAAACTAGATTTTGTTTTGGTCTTAAATGTAATACGGTGCAACAACAAATTAAAAAATAAAACACACTAATATAGTGATGAATTTATAAGAATTAAAATATATGTATTGTTTGTCTATAACCCAAATCTGATTATGGCCCCATAGTAATAAAAAAAAATCTACAAGAAAAACAGCCAAATTCTACAGAAAAACATTTCCATTAGCATTACTGTGTATATCCCACTGAGCAACACGCAAGACTCTTGTCATACAATTTAGATAAAATCATAAAAGCCTTAAAAAATTGACTGATCAGCTACATTTCCTATTTCTCCAACATTTTTTGTTCTGACTTCCCAAGTTTTTGCCTGATCCTTCCTCTAAAATATATTTAAGAAGATGAGATTTTGTGTGAACTGCATGTTTAGACTTGTACGCTAGTTTCTGACTTAACACGTTTTTCCATGTTTCTCTGTGTAAGTGTGTGAACATACATTTAGAGCACATTTCTCTAGTTCTTCTCTAGTGGGCTGCCATTCAAGGAGCCATTTAGGAAGTCTGGCTTCTCTCCACAGCCTGCTGCATACTAAAATAAAAGGTCGATAACACTGAACTATAATAACAGGTAATAGTCAAACTGATGCCACTTTAGGCCCATTTGGTTCGGCTTTAGCTTGTAAAACGTGGCCTTAATGGACACGTTATGCAAAGCCAAGCATTTGTCACCCAATATTCGCTAGGAAATGAGTAGGAAACAAGTATCATGCTTTATCGTGCCTCGCCCTTTTCTCACGGTCAACAGTATGGGCCAGCTTAGCTTTAACTACATCTGTTTTTCAAGGAGTGGGGCAGATGGAGAAGACACTGACTCTAAAAAAAAGAATACTATGAACATTTTAAATCTCCATCCTTCCTTAGCCTCAATAGTTCTCTTTTTTTTAAACACACTTTAGCTTGTTCATTCCTATCAAACGCTCTCCAAAGCTCAGAAGGAAAACTCATAAAACGGGCGATTATTTGCAAAATCAAGCTGCCGAAGGAAAGTTTTAATTAAACCTCTTTATTTATATGTCAAGTTAAAGTAGGAGGAAATCTAAATCAGATTCTTTTTCAGTTTTTTTTCCTTTCTTTTTTTTCTGCCATGCCGTAACCCTTGGAGGCAAGTCATTAGGCCTTATACATAACCATCGCACCGCATTAAAATCACATTACACAACAACGATAATCATCGCGTTCAATTACACGTGGTAATAAATGCCTGCGTGATCTTTGCTAAATCCATTAGCGTGACATCACAGGAGAGGGAGATGAACAAGTTTGCAGGCTGAAGGCTCAATACATTAGATGCATGGAGTTGGTTAGCTTGAACTAAACCCAACTGAAAGCTGAACGCTGGGACTTGACCTGTCACATCGCAGTCTTTGCATCTCTCTTTTTTGGGGGGATTTTCAAAGCAGCCGTGATAAACACGAAGCTAAATAAACTGCATAAATTAATGATATGTAACCAAAGTGAGAGCCTAACCATTTCTAGCAGTATAAACGCTATTAGCATGCCATTAGCTGCAGACTTCAGCAAGCTCGAGGTACGAAATGGGCAGTTTGCTCTTTTGCCTCTAGCTAAAGGTGTGCACTTCATGAATAGATAATGACATTCAAACATTACAGCAGTTAATGAGTGGCCATTTCTGAATAGGACCTGATTTGTTTGAGCAATAAATCCCATCAATTTGAGCAATGATATTGTTTAATGTACCTTCATGCAATCTGGATTCCTTCATTCTTCATTTTACTTTCTGAGTATTTTGGTAATGATTTTTTACTTTCATTGTTCAGAAGGATATATATACGGTACATAAGCACTTCATGACAAGTGACATGAAACTATGATGCTCTCTGTGGTGAAAGAAGTGTTTAGAAATGTACTTCTATGTCACTGCTATGTCATAAAAGAGCATGTGTGTGTGTGTGTGTGTGTGTGTGTGTGTGTGTGTGTTATGTAGCCTAAACACTTATTTCAGTGCTTCCTTATGACATTAGACATATTTCATCAGGCTTGACTAGTGACACCTTTACACGATTGTCCATGACACACTACTCCCAGTTGGTCCCAGCAGCTCTATAACCATCTGCCTTTCTCCTTCTCTTCTCAAAAAAGGGTACAAGCTGTAATTAACTGTTATGCTGGATTGATTGCCGACAGCTTAGCATTGACCGGCTTCATTATGGAGTTGCTTCAAAGTGGGATTTCAGTGCTGCCAATACGCTGACTTTATTTCAACGTGACGATCAATAAGGAATGTATTAAAGCTTTATTTGGACTCTGTTGGCCCCATACTACCTTTTGCCCCACTGCACCACAAAGCGTGCTCTTTGCCCATGGCCTTCTTTGACCTCTGGACTTCACCTTATGAGAATTCTTTAGAGCAGAACCACAAAAGAATTTCATGTAACCAATACATCCATTCAGACTGAATAAGTCATCGGGTAAGGGACATGGTATGGGGATCGATATAAAGCAATAAATACCACTGCCTTTCTGCAGAAGATTCTAATCACCAAAAATAGAACTTGGTTCAGTGTCCAGATTTTGTGCACAATATTTGTGCTGCAGAGCCATTCTTATGAGTAATACATTAGTCACATGTAGCTAAGCAGCTTAATTTAGATCCCTGATCTCTTCTACTTTTGTAACATAAGTCTCCATTTAGGTGCAGGGTTTGTGTTTAAACCTTTAACAAGTACTAAATCAATCAAAATATAACTACATAAACTTTTACTTCCTCAAATTCCTCATGAGATAAAGTGAACCTAGATTTGGTAAATAAACCATTATAGTCTTTCATGCTATTTCATTGATGTTTGAAATTGAATCACTTTTTTTTTGGAAGACCAGAGTGCAAATCAGTGGCAGCCTACGCTTACTACTTTTATTCCAATGTGCCCACATACCACATGCCGTGGGTTGGTGATGGTGATGAACTCAAGCGAGACTGGCTGCCAGAACTAGATCTCTAGCAGGATAATGACCATCTTAAATTTTGGACTGGTTTCTGACTGAAATAGAAATGCTTCTACTTGCCTGGGAAAAGCTTCACATGGTTGAACTAAAATATGTTTCTCTTTTTTCTCTTAATGTGTCTCAATGACTAGTAGGAGACATTTGAATTACGTTAACCTACAATGTGAAAATAGTAAGATTTTAGCACTCTTTAGGCAGATTTTTACCAAAATGCATGCCCAGCGCTTACCCAATATGAACTTTGCAGCACAATAGCCTTAAGCAAGATTAAAAAATAAATAAAAAATGACATTTTGGTTTAGGGAAACATACTTGTGGGTTCTTAATGTAGAGGTGTCTTGTGTTACAAAGAAAAGGTTATGTATATGAAGGGACCGAGGTGCTGCGTCATGGCTGACTTTCTCAGAGTGTGAACCATGATGCAGCGTTGAATTCCCTTGAGAGGGAACTACACCAGGTTACGTATGTAACTCAGTTCTCTGAGAAGGGAACGAGATGCTGCGTCATGTCTGACGCTATAGTAAAGTCATCCATTTATGCAGCGTTGGAACCCAAGTTTTTGTTCAGTGTTTTGTTTTGCTTTTTGCAACCATATTGGCATCCAATGAGTTTTCCCAGACCATCATGAATTTACATATGGTTGGTCGATTTTGCCATAGATTAAAGATGATATTAAACATGACTGCTTTCACTTAAGCCACTTAAATGTCTAAATGTAACATTTTGTGCTCTGAACCATTTCCAGACCACAGTTTTCAGTGAAGCAGACACTATTTCATAGCAAGATTTCACATTCTCTAGTTTTCCAACAAAAGCTTGTATTTAGTTTACCCTCAAAGATGATAATGATCTCCTGTCTACCTTTCCTTTCACTCAACTGACTTTTGGTGTTCCTCATCAAATGTGAAATTTTCTCACCAAATGCCTGGAACTTCACTTTCGAGCTTTTTCTGCATCGTTGGTGTCTGAAAGTAACCCCATGCCCTCAAGTATGCTGTTGATGGCCATCATAATCCCATGCTGTCAGAGACCTTAACGCGATTCTTTCAAGCTGAGACAACACAATTTGGCCTCTTAAAAGTCTCAGTAGGAGTCGGAATATAGCTTACGTGCTCGTCAAGCTGTACTGGGAAAATTTTTTAATGAATATTATTTTGGGAAAAAAAAGACTATGTAATTTAAGGAATGCATTGATTCTGATAATTTTATCGATCTGAATTTTTATTATTATTTTTTATTCTAGTTTATGTTGCTGCACTAATGAATAGATATAACAATCTGGATGTATTTCACAAATGATGATGATGGCAATCAAAGCAGATTCCAAACTTTGTTCTGTGAAAATATCTAGAGGAGGCACTACAGCTTCTTCCTACAACATAAGCAACCAACCAAACAAGAGCGTAGAAGCCAAGACCTCTTTACAATACCACATTATACGATTCTCTCCAGTTAAACTATAATTACCTTGGCATCTGATAAGTAGAAAAAAACAAACACTGATAAAAGAAATGTATGAGTACTGTAATATATTGAAATGCATCTTAACTAATGTGCTATAAGGTTTGAACATTGCAGCAGGGAAGCTTTTACCCCATCAGCGAATTATATACTAATGAAATATATTATCTGGCAAAGATTATCACCAGCAGAGAGGCAGCTTCTTTTCCTGCTGTTAGTGTATAGCGCTATAACAGATCAGTATATATCAGATTTAACCACCTCATTATAAGCAGGACATCTATCTGCGATCCTATCAACATAGCCTCCTTTCACATGCCGGATCTCTCAGCGATGAGACACCATTTTAGTAATTCTGTACAACAAGATGTATCTCGCCCACCAATATGTCAGCAGAAGCATTAGTTCTGTCCTTGTCGGACTTTCACCCTCAAGGCTACACACGGAGCTGTGGACTCGCACACGACCTTAGTGATGGACGAGAACACAGCGCATCGCTGTTCCACTATAAATGGCTGCTCTCATGCTTTCAGTCAGAAGAGAAGTACTGCTTTTGGTCTTCTTATTTTTCTCTTCGTTTCTTTCTTCTTTTTTTTCTCTTTGTTCTCTCTCTCTCTCTCTCTCTTTCTCTCTCTCTCTCTGCACATCCTGTCTGCAGCTCTCCCCTTCTGTGCACTTTATTGTGAACAATTGCGCGTCAAATCGCCGTGCAGAAGAACGTCTCATATATATGTCATGTTTAATCAGCCGTAATCAGTCAAATAGAGTGGTGATTAAAGAACGATCGAGCCATTGCTACGCTTGTCTATCACTTCTGCAAAGCTCACAACTTTAGAGCTGCTTCATTCTCTCTCTCTCTCTCTCTCTCTCTCTCTCAGTAGATTTAGATCCTTTCATATATTCTTATTTGCTCAGAGCTAGCTTTTAGGAGCAAACGGATCTGCAGACTCAGCTCGTAATCAAAAAGTACATAACCACACACACACACACACACATGCATTTTGCTAATGCTAGATTTAGGTTTTTAATAAATTATGTTTAATAAGAAGAATTTTTTATTATTTTAAAGTGGAGGAAGAAAAGACCATCGTCCTGGATTCACAGCATAAATTTGGAAAGCAAACCAAAAGGTGTTGAAGATATTTATTTATTTATTTACTTACTTACTTACTTACTTATTTAGTACAGATCTTCTGAAACGAGTTCCAAATCAAGCAAACCAGGGCTTGATATTAAATCACTAAATAAATATAAATATTATTAATATTATAATATTAAGACCTTTTTACTGAGCTTTTTTATTTAATTTTATTTATTTAATTTTTTGTAGGAATGCTCCAGTGTCAGTGCTGTGTCAGTAACAGCAGTTTTCTGACATGAGAAATGGAGAGATTTGTGCTCCAAATTATGCAAAAATTACATTATTGACAAATTAGCTGTGGTATCAAAGAAACACTTTCTGACTTGCAGTCATAGGCAGCTTCAGTCATTTTGCTTTATATCACATAATAGTACAATTAAAGTATTTTATTCTTTATTTAGCAGGCAAAAGGTGAGGACATAAAAAAATACAAACATAAATGCCTAATAGACATTTAGATTTTAAAATGCATTGAAAATTACTGAGGCAACTAAGGCTCTGGAGAAAATACTGTCTAGTATCTATCTATCTATCTATCTATCTATCTATCTATCTATCTATCTATCTATCTATCTATCTATCTATCTATCTATCTATCTATCTATCTATCTATCTATCTGTCTATCTGTCTGTCTGTCTGCCTAATTTGTGTATGCATCCAACTTTTCAATAAAAACTAAGTTTTTATACTATTTTTATTATATTTGCTATGATGTAGACAGATGATAAAGCATTTCATCATTTTTCATCATACAGTGTATGGTTGTGTATGGATGGATGGATGGATGGAAGGAAGGAAGGCTGGAGGAATGGATGGAGGAATGGATGGATGGATCCATTTGTTTTTATAAGCAGTTATTATTAATGCATCTCTATTAACAACAAATGGGAACATTGCTTACGAAAATTAACCATGGTTTTTTTTTGCGGTAAAAGTGTAGTAACCATGTTTTTTGGTGCATTGATTACTCTTGGCAAAACCACAGTTTTACTATAGTATCCATGTTTAACTATTGTTTTGAAAACCATGGTAATTTTGTGGTTACAATGGTTTTACTACAGCAACCATGTTTTTTTTGTTTCAACTGTAGGAAAACCAAAGTTTTTTTGGTTTTAACCCATTGTTAATTTTCGTAAGCAGTGTTCCCATTTGTTGTTAATAGAGATATGTTAATAATAACTGCTTATAAAAACAAATATACTCGTAAACAATGCTTTCGTGTCTCCATTAAGTTAGAGGTAGAGTACTGATATCTTGGTCCATTTTGGCAAATCCCTGAGTGTGATGTAATAGCCTCGGTTTACCTGTTGCTATTATTTCATTAAACTCGCTTACACCACCTGCTGGTGAAGCGGACAAGCAGCAGGTGTCAATTATGCATCAATGTTCGATTGCTCTTCCTGTGACAAATAAATGGATAAATGAATGAATGAATGGATGGATGGATGGATGGATGGTTGGTTGGATGAATGGATGGATGGTTGGATGAATGTATGGATTGATGAATAATTAAATGGATGGATGGATGGATGGATGGATGGATGGATGGATGGATGGATGGATGGATGGATGGATGGATGGATGGATGGATGGATGGATGGATGGATGGATGGAAGGGGGGGCACGGTGGCTTAGTGGTTAGCATGTTTGCCTCACACCTCCAGGGTTGGGGATTCGATTCCCGCCTCTGCCATGTGTGTGTGGAGTTTGCATGTTCTCCCCGTGCCTCGGGGGTTTCCTCCCCCAGTCCAAAGACATGCATGGTAGGTTGATTGGCATCTCTAAATTGTCCGTAGTGTGTGATTGCGTGAGTGAATGAGAGTGTGTGTGTGCCCTGCGATGGGTTGGCACTCCGTCCAGGGTGTATCCTGCCTTGATGCCCTATGACGCCTGAGATAGGCACAGGCTCCCCGTGACCCGAGAATAGTTCTGATAACTATTATATAGTTATAATAGCGGCAGACAATGGATGGATGGATGGATGGATGGATGGATGGATGGTTTTGTTACACCAGTTTTGGCAACCCTGCTTAAAATCTAAACAAAATAGGTTAATTCAAGAAATGGACCTTTCAAAATTCTCAAATTTTCTCAAATTCTCAAAAAGACATCTCTTTGTCCAGCTTCATTTGATCATCCTTTCTTTCCACATTCAAAAAAATGTGATTGAATCAAGAGGTTTTCCTCTGAGTTGATATTTTATTGACAACCATCAGATTGTGATGAAAAATTAAAACATCTACTACATCAAATTCTGTAAAAGTGTCCTGACTTAAAAACCCCTGACCTCACGTAAAAACCTAAACAGTGTCTTTCTTCCTTTTATTTATGCAGTTTAAAGGATTGTTTCAACAGAGGAAAAATCTCCAGAGACGTTCTCCAGCACCACAAGATGGTGCATGCATCAGGTTCTTGGACTGCTGTGTTAATTATAACAGCCATATGCGGTTTGTTCTTGGCAAACTTGCTGTCTGACTTTTTAAAGAATATCTGCCAAAATATCTGTTATCTCGTCAAGATGATATCTGAAGGAAAGGGGAAAAAATCAACACCTTCAATTCTGTCATTTCATTAATGAATAATTTCCCTGTGCATAAATATTAGCAGATAAAACTAATTAGTTAAATCATCGATGTGCACCGGAATCAATGGGAAGGTTACGCAATCAGGAGCCACTCTAGCTACTGAGATCTGAGCTTTCCAGCACATTGTGCACAATTACTTATTATAAGTTGATAAAAAAAAATGATAAAACTGCATAAAATTAGTTTTATACTTTTTATAAATTACAAATTTTCTTTAACAGACTGATTTTGTCTTTTCACAATTGGAGTTAGGTATTTGGGTTTCATGATTTAATGAAATAAATAAATTGCATTTATAGATGGTTTTATTTAATGGTTTGTTTTGGAAGTTAAGCAGGAACTCCAATATCAGGACCTATATTAGATTACCTATATTTCCTATATTTCTTCTTGATTTTCCAATATTTAACTATTTTATGATTCCTAATATTAATTTATAATTCATAATAAATTTCTATATAATTTATAATTATTTTTTAAAAAAATTTTTCTGCCAGCAATGGCAGAAAATGAAATAATTGTACATATCATTTACATTTTATTTACAATTTATATGAATATTTATTTATTTATTCTTTTAATTTATTTTTTAATTTTTAAATTTTTTTTATTTTTAGCTGTGTACTTGCAGTTTTGGAAAAACTAATGAATATAATGGACCAACAAAGAGATTTCTGGGCATTTCTGATTATATGTTCTAAATAGTTTCTTGGAACATAAACAGTCAAATTAATATATTTTACCTATATATTTATAGCTTCATATTACACATAAAGAAAAACATTAACCACCAAAAATTAATTAATACATCACCTAACAAACTTGTACTAATATGTACTTAAGAAGGTCGTTATTCATGCATGAATTTATAAATCTCACATTGTAGTTAAGGTTAGGTCTTCATTAGTTCATCATGCCTTAATTCATAATTAAGTCATGTTTAAATAAATATTATTTCAGGTATTAGTGCAGGATCATTTATTACTCAAGTAATTACCTAAATAAAAACAAAACTTAACAAGCCAAATTTAAACAAGACTTAAAACAAGCCAAATTTGCATGCTTGCCTCAAATATATTTACATAACCCATGTGTATGAGCATGCATAATCAGAAATTGTGTTACATTTGCAGATACAGTAAGTGTATGATGATTAGAAACAGTATAAAGTCTGTGTAAAATCTATAATGCAGTATGATTAGAATACACAGTTTTACAAAATGATGTCACTCCAAACACAGCAGAATTTAATATATGCTACTGCAAACAGAACATATACTTAAAAACCTGGGCAACATCATTTCCCCTTCATCTTACATCATTTCTCTAGCTAAGAACTGCAAACCTGCAAATTCTCCTTAATGTATAGTACATATTGTCCCCGCTCCAACCGATCTACACTTTGCTTTAGGACTTGCAGTTCAAGTTCAAACATTGAAAAGCTTGGCAAATCCTTCAGACCATTGAACGCTGCCAGTGTAAGTCATCATTATGGTTGACATTGACAGAGTCATGCCTTACTTTATATGAATGTGCTTCCGGCATGCTAAAATACGGGTTTTTGTGAAAAAATAACACTAATAAGAGGACTCTGTTAAATTGTACTGGTTGACCTTTTAAAATGCTGGCTTTTTAACTTTATTTCCTAAAATCCCTCAGGTTATACAGAAGCTCCTAAATGCAGATTTAAAAAAAAGAAAAAGATTTTATCACCCCCTTCCTCCATCCTTCCTGCCATCACCTTATGAGGAGGGCTTCAGGACCAAAACTTGGCATTAATGATCATTAGAAACAGATCCAGAAACTTGCTGCCTCCTGGCTGCCCAGCTCATCTTGAGGTCACTGGACCCCTCTGGTCAGACTTGTCCAATTTAGCAGTTTCTGCTCTTCCATTCTCCGCTCATTTTCGAATGGTGAAGCAAATCAGATCAGGTGACGTGGAGAGCAATTCTAAGATAATCAATGACTGTCCTCGGTGTCATTGTCCCCTATTACCGCTATCATTAGCAAGCACACAGCAACTTCCTGGTGTGTATGTCTGGTTTGTAAAGTCTTCCTCTATTCAACTTGCCTTAGTCTTCAGGCACAGTTCAGATAGATTTTTTTATAGTTGTTTTTCACATTTCTAAAAAGTCAGCCAGAGAAAATCTTAGTTTTTTTTTTTTATCTGTCCCAAGCGCAAGAAGTTGGAAATTGTTTAGCAGTTCTCTGTTAATATTTCATGACTCTATTTGAAACTCATCCATACGTATATGGATACATTGGAAACTATAGTTTGTTTGTTTTTTCCTCTGTGTTTTGACCTCCTGTCCAAAGAAAAACATTGTTTTATGTAATTAAAAATTAAGCATTTGAAAACATACTCCAAGATGCCAAATTTGGTAGCACTTTCAATGAAGGCTATATGTATAATTACAAATATAGTCATAACATGTTATAATGCATTTGTAAAATATGATAGACAAATATATAATTATTCATGAAATCTGTCCATCCATCCATCCATTCACATCCATTCTCTTATCCTACAAAGGTCACAGGGAGCCTTGATTTTAGCCCACGTGACTTGCGGCACAAGGCATGGAGAACCCTGGATGGGACACAACCCATTACAGGACAAAATCACACACAATTGCACACCGATTCACACTACTGATAATTTAGAAATGCAAATCAGCCTACAATGCCTGCCTTTGGAGGAAACCAGAGTCCCCAGAGGAAACCCCAAAAGCATGAGGTGAACACAAAAACCCTGGAGGTGTGAAGCAAACATGTTAACCACTAAGCCTAGAGAATCTGTAGTACTGTTTATAATGCATTTTTAATTTTTTTAAAGAGTGCACAACAAGTGGAATATAATTTAACGTGACTATAAACAGTTGTAAAAAGGACATTATTTACATTTACATTATTCACTGTCCAGTGTCACCCAAATGAGAATGAGGTTCCCTTCTGAGTCTAGTTCCTCTCAAGGTTTCTTCCTCACATCATCTCAGGGAGTTTTTCCTTGCCACCATCACCTCAGGCTTGCTCATTAAGAATAAATATTAATTGAATTTTAAACTTCATAATTTTTGTTTTTATGTTTCTAGAGTTCTGTAAAGCTGCTTTGAGACAATGTCAATTGTTAAAAATGCTTTACAAATAAATTGAATTGAATTGAAAATGCAGTATAGAGAATGTAACACTTATAACACATTATATCTCAGATTTACAGTGTGTTTTCATAATGGGCTATGCAAAGTGGGGCTTGAAGATATGTTAGGAACACTGCTTAGGCGTCATGGTATCAATTAATATTTATTTATTTTTTAATAAATATATATATGACCTTCATAGACAGCGTTAATAAAAGAAAACATTTTTTTATTTTATTTTTGTATTTTTTTTTTGAACAGCTGCTGTTTTTTTTTATTATTTTAAATTACTTTTTTTTTTTTTACACAGTTTAATATGGGATATGCTACTCATGCTCTAAACTTTATTCCTGATGTATTTCAGATAACACTTTATGATACACCATGTTATCATTGTATTTGGCCATTTTCAGAATTTTTTTTCTTGGGTGTGTGTGTGTTTTTGTCTGGACGGAGATATTTTCCAAAAACGCTCTTTGTGTGGACAGGAATTTATATAAAAACAGATGGGCATGTTATGCTATATTTGCAGATATATCTGTATATGTCTGTACAGGTTCCTGAGGAATATCAGAAGTTCCTCGTTTATGTTTGCAAACAAAGATTCAAATACAAATCTCACAAAATAAACTTTTGTCTTTTATCACAGGCTCTACAGTCTCAACCAGAGGATTGGATATGAAATGCAGAGTTTGTCTAACAACCTCCAGGACAAAAGGATATCATTTTCTGCTGCAGAGGTGTGTGTTATCTTTCTGGAAAAAAAGGAACAAATATTGCATTGTTTGGAAATGTCATCGAACCGCTGCATTGCTCCACAGAGATTTAATTCATATTTTCTATTATATTATTCCATGCAGGATTTTCATCGTATGCTACTTGCTAGGAAGGTAACGGTGTAGTGAGAATGCAGAGCTTTATCACAGTTTGATTAAACTATCTGTGTATTTTTTCTGCTTTGTGAATGTCATTCCATGTGAAGTCCCACTGTTAAAGTTGGTAATTTGAAAAGCAAAGCTGTAGAAAGAGATGTATTCTCATGATAGACCAAAAATACAACAGCATTAAAGTTCTCTGTGTGTGTATCTCTCTTGGTACCCAGTGATCTTTTAGTTTTTTTTGCTCTAAGCTATTTATTTATTTATTTATTTAGCCGTTATTACTCGTCGCATTATTTGCAATCCCAATATAATCTTTGAATGATAACGATGTTCTTAATGTCACTTTATACAATGAAGATTCTCTTCCGATAGACCTGTGACTCTTTTAAAGTTTCATTTCTGTTGATGTTGCCCCATTGCCGCTACTGTATTTGCCATTTTTCTAAGAAGAGTGATTCAAACAGTGAAATATTTTCCAGTGTAGTTATACAACATAGAAATATAAGCACTCTCGGAACCCTGCTTGACCAATCAAATTAGTGGACCAGATCTAACACAATTCAAGATACTAGCATAAAGTTTACTGGATATTGGGTAGCATCATGTTTATCCAAATTTCAACAAAGCTAGCAAAAAGGTATATAAGAGGCATTGCTCCAACATGACATCAGCCTCTGATTTGGATCTGTTTTTTCTTCTGGATTTGACAGTCAAAGGAATCTACAACACATATAATGATGTAAAAACTCTGTCTGTTTACGTCAACAAGATGTCCGTGTTTTTTTATTACCTCTATCCCTTTCTGTTGCTTCATATATCAGAGCCATCAAGAACACATTCAGTGCTGATGAGCCGGTCATTAGCCTTTCTATAAGTCCTCCAAAACAGGCCCCAGAAGAAAATTCAAGCTATTCTCACCGTGCCTAGACAGAAAATTCAAGCTATTCTCACTGTGCATACAGTGGCTAACAACAGATTGGACTCAGGCTCTTGTAGTTTTTGTTAGTTTGGGTTTTGTCATGTTCGTGCTATAATCTTACACTGACATAAATAAGTAACTCTCCCTCTCGTGGCGTCAGTGCGGCGCTAACAAGCAGTTTAATTGAGCTCACAGGGAATAATGCATGATCAGAATGAAATACAGAGCTGCTTAGGATCATACTATGAACAATTCCAACTGCAATAAAGAGCACATATTTTATATTTTTTATATTAATACCCTTGTTTTGAAACATTATCGTTTTTATAATATGGACGTGTAATCCAACCACTATCTGTGTTCAGTGCTCTAAACATTTGAATCTGTATTCATATTCATATTCGAGCATTATTTGAACAGGAAGTGGAAGTGTCTATATGAGAACTGTGTTTCTTCCCTCATAGGGAAGCTGATGTTTACAAGTGAAATCATTAGCTATTGTTTTTAATTAACAAAAATATTTAATCACTTTACTTCAGTGTTGGGTTTATTCCAACATTCCAGATGGAGCGGGAAAAGTTTGCTGGACATGTCATCAGACTCTATTGTACTGTTTGATGCTTTGACACAGTACTGCTGCCAGTCAAAATAGGGTTCTTTAATCACAATTTTAATTATAACGGCTAAATTTCTAGGAAGATTTTATGTTAAGGTAAGAACAGCAAAAAACATGTACAACTTATAATTTTTTTTTAAAGTAAATAACAGTGTGTTTTTGTGAGCATTGTAAATAAATCAGGCATGTGTTAATTTGTTTTTGACAACTGTTTCGTATTTTTATTTTATTTTATTTATTTATTTATCTATTTTTTTTACTGCTTAGGGCTGATGTGCTTTTTATTTTTATTTTTATGGACATGCTCTGAGATGCCCTAACATTTCTTATTATTATTCTTATTTAAGTGACGTGTAACATATTAAGGGTTAAAAGTCTCATTACACAATATTCAGCACAAATTGTGCCACAGTAATATCCAAGCAATTTGTAAGTTTGTATTGTTGAGAAAATCAGGTATAATGTTTTAATTAAAAAAAATTATAATAAAAAAAATTGAGGACACTGATCCATAAAACACCTACAAAATATATTTTCAAAAGGGTACTGGAGTTTGAGTTTGACTTCAAACAAGAAAAAAAAAAAGGTTGTGTAGTGGTAGCATACTTTAATTAATTAAAAAATCACCATAAAATCTCACACCATTGTAAATTATTTTCCTCTAATATCACCATGCATTGCTCATTCCATATATCGCATTAATCCTGTCTGCGTTCTGTGTTTTCAATTTAAAATGAGTGCCAACTCCAGAGCATTAACCTGTAAGTGATCGGGAATGCATGCTTTTGGTCACTAATCACTGTTTAGGGAGTTAATTGAGAAACTGAGGACACAGCTTTCCAGTGTAGCCACTTTGTCAATTTGTCAGCCATTTTACTGATGACACCAATTAAGAGAAAACAGTCGAGAACGCTCAGGAAATTAGCATTCTGTGCACTTCACCTCACCTGGAGGATGGGCGGGTATTCGACGATGTTGTCATTTGTTTTGCAACAATCACGACCCGCTCGCAACCGCCTCAAGCACTGTGTACCAATTAGTAGTGGATACTTATTTAACACATGCTAAATTTAGGAATTTGCACTACCATTTGTCATCATATCCAAGTAATCCAAGCTGTGGCATGCTAACTGTGGTTAATGCCTCGCCATACTAGAAATGTGTTCAGATATGACTGTTAAAAAAGCAGCGTGCTACGATCAGCAGAGCAGTGTTTAGAGCGGTATTTAGGACATCATATTTGAGCCTGTAGTAATCATCGCCGCTGTAGATGTGTCCTTGTGATGGCTGTGCTCGCAAATTTACCCAGCAGCGTGTCATCAGCGCCATTCAGATCCTTGGCCCGAGGACGGCCTAAGTTCAGCAGTGCGCATTTAACAGCCATCAGCATTACGGCACAACAAGGCACTTTAAGGTCGCTTCGGCAAGGGGACAAGTAATCTGACATGATGAATCAACAAAGTGGGACGGGGAAGGCTGAGGTTTTCTCTCAGGATTTTGCAGGCATGTATCTGTGTGTGTTTGTGTATGTCTGTGTGTGTCTGTTTCGTTCATTGTCTACCGCTTATCCGATCTACTCTCGGGTCACGGGGAGCCTGTGCCTACCTCAGGCATCATTGGGCATCAAGGCAGGATACACCCTGGACGGAGTGCCAACCCATTGCAGAGCACACACACACTCTCATTCACTCACGCAATCACACACTACAGACAATTTAGAGATGCCAATCAACCTACAATGCATGACTTTGGACCGGGGGAGGAAACCGGAGTACCCGGAGGAAACCCCCGAGGCATGGGGAGAACATGCAAACTCCACACACACATGGCAGAGGTGGGAATCGAACCCCCAACCCTGGAGGTGTGAGGCAAACATGCTAACCACTAAGCCACCGTGCCCTTTAAGTGTTTCATTTGGTTAATAATAATTTAAAGAAGTAATGGATTAAATGCTAACACATTAACAAAAGCCCTTGCAAAACACAACAAAAAACACAATAAAACAGAAAGTGCTGTTCTAGAAAAATGACCGGTGATGTCATAATATTCCTATAACAGGTTTTTATTCTTTTTATGACATAGAGATTTGCCAGTGACTACTATTTCAAATTTTAATAAATTGCACAATGTAGTTACTAACCATTTATCATTACATTTTAATGTTATGGAATTGCATTAAATGTAGTTTTCTGTAGTAAGAGCTAAAAAATTGGAAGATATACAATTGAACAGGGAAGGAAACTCTAGTGTCAGTAGGTTTTTCTCCACAGGAAAGTCCTCAGAGATTTATGCACGGTTTATTTCCTCTCCAACAAGACAAGACAACAAGATGTAGTTTATTTATTTATTGGGTTTTTTTTAACTTTAAAAGAAAGAAAAAGGTAACTATGAAAGGATGTATGTTTTCATAAATAAAACAATTTGAATCTTACAGTTGCTGTGATATAATGTACACATACATATAATGTACCATATAACACTATAGAATGTGCCAGAATGTAAATATAATCAAATTTGGTGTGTAACAGTAACTCTTCACATTGTGGTGCATCCAACCATCAAAGCGCTAGTTCATGTTATGTAAAAGCACAACCCAAGATGATTATATTCCTGACAATTCCAAGCTACTCATTCTAGTCAACAGATGTTATACAATGTTAAACTTTTGAAGGTGTATTTTATTAATTGCGCTGAACATTGTCATGCTGAAATCTATCTAGAACAGTGGCAGGGTGATCTATTCTGAGCTGAACTACTTGAAATGCAGCTGGAATGCATCCCTGCGGTTGGCTCTCTTTTCCTTTCTATGTCTGTCCGGTCTTTGGAAATTGATTGCTGCCCAAATGTCACGCTGCTGCCGAGGCCATCAGTTCTCAGGCTGCATGAAGGCTTTTTTCCCACTTCTGCAAGCAGGTGCGCTACCTTGTGACCCTGAGACAAACCACTGTTTACCCAGCGTGATGAGCGCAGATTCTGCATGTAAAATATTGATCATCGGAATACAGTACAGAGAGGAGGTTATGCTGCCGGATGTGTCTGTGAAAATCTGTGTGTTTGTGTGTGTGTGTGTGTATGTGGGCAGAGAAGCAGGTGACAGGGACACCCTTGGGCCATTTCATTACGGAAAGTGTCTGTCCACATGATGAGGAAAGGATTATCCTCCCAAACAGGATTTCCTTGAGAGGATAATTCGTTAGCTGAAGCTGCAGAAGGGCCAAAAGCGCTATATAGGTTAAAGTTACAATATCGACTCCTTCACAGCTATGATGCTTGAGTATTCTCGTGTTTGTGTGTGTGTGTGTGTGTTTTCTAGGTGGTGTACCTCATGCATGACTGCTTTATGTATATAAGGGTGATGTATGCACTGCTTCAAGACTGTCAATCAATATGGAAGCGTTTATATCGCAATGCCACAAAAAGGAGTCGTCCCTGGAACTTCTATTAAAAAATAAATAAATAAAGAAGTAATCCAGGTGGGAAGGGAAGTGGGAATATGTTTAAAACATGCACGAAGGCTGAGGAGAACAGCGGGGGTATGAAAAAGAGGAGGGAAAAAATTATATCTGAATGCAGGCTCATTTTCCACATTGAGGCCCTGGGGCACTTGACAAAACAATGTTGGAGACACAAGCAACGTCGAGCTGATTTGCATTTACAAACTGATGCTTCCCTGCCTGTCATGTAATATTTATGGCTGTGAGGACCATGCTGTTCTGCCTGCTTTTAATGCTGTAATGGAACACTCGGGGTTGCTGGGAGAGTAGCAATGGCAGGCGCTCTATGGAGAGATGACAGTCTCGTACACCCTGACATCAAACACCCTGTCCGTGTAAATCCCCCAATTTTCAGCTGGACCACAATCCCTGACCGCAGTTGTATCCAAAAGTACAAAAGTGCTGCCCCTTCTTAGATGATTCAAAGAGCTCTATCCAGGGTCAAATGCGCTCTAATCAAGACCGATCGTGAATAACAAATCCCTGCACTTGATAGCAAAACTGCTCCCCTCCTTATTATTTCCCAGTGTGTGTGTGCTGAAGAATGAGTCTGGAATCTTGCGCTAAAAGGCCACTGATTGGGGTGCTGAGGTCTGTAATTTGCAATTAGTGAATGGGTCAAGGATTTGATTCGGGTCAAGGTCCACATTTGCATGCGCTTTTGTTCGATCGGTCGAAATTATGCGAATGGCCACCTCCCACGTCTGTTTACCCACAATCTGCTGAAGCCAGCCCTCCCTCTGTACACTCCAATCAGTCGGTACTTAGCACTTCCTTTCACATAGCCACTCGCGACCGGCGCTGGCCCTTAATGAATACAGGAACCTGAGCAGTGATTGAGATTGCGGGTTGATGGTAAGCTTGTTAGCGCAGCGAAATTGCATGCAGCACCTCTGGCATTGTAATTGCAGACGCTCCTGTCTGATGGGCTTGTTATGTTCTGCCCAGAATTTTCCAAGCGAGTTTTCTAATAGAGAAAAGAGAGAGAGAGAGAGAAAAAAGATGATGCCGTTCAACTCTTGTGGAGTGAAGTCTTAAAAGGTTGTGCTTATCTGTAATAAAAATGGGTACTAGAAATGCCAGCATGGAACTTGTCACAATATACAAAAACATTTATTTTTCTAAGACAAGATTGTATGCGACAGTTCCTGAATTTAATCGCAAATTTTAGAATTACAGTAGCATTCGGGCATTTCTTTAAATGTCCCTAGCTTATCAGAAATGCTCGATAGTTGCCTGTTCTTACTGTAGCCTCAGTTTCTTAATCGACAGACGTGGAAATGTGCATTTCTGCTCTTGTAGCCTGTCAGCCTCAAGTTTTACCATGTTGAATATCTTGAGATGCTTTTCTGCTCACCACAATTATAAAGAGTTACTATAGCCCTGCTTTTCAGCTTGCACTAGACTCTGACCTTTCTCATCAACAAGGAGTTTCCTTGACCTGTAAAAAATCTTTCCAGGCAAATTTTTGTTCATTTTCTGTTCCACTGCATCAGTCATTCGACGTTGTCGAGGAACCAGCAGAGGTCAATGGACAAAGGAATTCCTTTGCTGGTGCAGTGTGTCAAGATTTGATTCCTGATTTAAATGTGGCTTTTTAAAATGTTTCAAAGTAATACAATCCATAGAGTGATATTCCTATAATAATTTGTAAAAGACTAGGTCAAATGAACGGGTTTGAAAATAAAGAGACTTGGATACTATAGATCGCAACACCCTGGGAAATGCTATGCAGTTATAGCAATATACTATACATGCAGATGGAAAGATACTCTATCCTTTGATCCCTCCTTCCTTTCCTTTTCCTTCGAAAGCTGGACAGGTAGCATGCTCCCAAATCAGCAGCATAATGTAAAGGATTGGATCTCTATAGACCCCGCTGTCCACCAAGTCCCACTGTGGCTCTTGTTTGCTTTGGACCATGCTCGGGAGCCGGCAAGCCTATGGTTCGAAGAGCTGTCCTAGAGTGCCTTCTGACATACACTCAGAGAGTGCTGGGTCATGTTCTCTAGCTGAGTACAAGACAGGAAATCCATTTAATTACCTGTGAAGCATGGGGCATGTGTGTGTGTGTGTGTGTGGATGAGGTGGAGGGCTTGACGGAAGAACCGTGTTCTAGAGAGTGTGCTTAGCCTCAGTGGGCCCTTCAGTTCTGCTTGCCATTATCCTGCTCCTTCCTTGTTTGTATGACCTTCTTCCATACTTTAACGTTGTCCTTCCCTCCAGCCCTTTCTTTTATTTTCCACCATTCTCTGTCTGCCGTTCAGCCCATCCTCCAAGGTCTTCCTTGCCCTTTCCCTTCTCGCTCTCTCTTTTTCTGTCTTGCTAACTATCCACGTCTCTGTTTTTCAGTTATGGCTGGCACCACCTTCAGTTCAGTCATGCCCTGTCTCTCACTCCTTTTTTTTCAATCGTAATTTGTTCCATCTTCCAATCTGAAGACAGGTCTTAAGAAAGTTCTGCTTCCATCAAAAGCTAACAGGTGCTTGTGCAGACTAAAAATCTGTTGGCGTATCTATGACTTGTCGCATACGCTTTTTTCGGATGCATCCGGAAACTAACAGGCTCCACTTGACGAGTGCTTGTTAAAGCACCTACACATTCGTTGCATATCAAGTTGGCGGGATCTTTCCAAGCAGTCGGTATGACTGAGCGCCCCTGTTGTTATTTCCTGGTCTGTGTGTGTTCAGCTTTCTTGAGTTCAAAAGCAGCATAGCAAGCTGTGGGTTGCATCACATTTGGCCCTGCTCTGCCTTTAAAGCATTTTCATGTCTTCATCTGTGCATGCTGTATACCTCTCCCCCGCTGATATGAGGACAACAGAAGGTCTCTCCTCACTGGAGGCTGAACTGTCATGTCTGAGGAAAAGTTTGGCTCTATGCCTGCCGGTAGTGATGCACTAGACAGACGTCCTTGCTGAGTGAAGTTCTTCTACATTCCTCAAACCAGGTCTGGGAATCTGAATGTTTTTTTTTTCTTCAAAGAAATTGGTTCATGTAACCTCCAAGAGTCAAATGATATATCCATGAACAGATGCTGCATTTTCTACACAAAGAAAGCAAATGACTGCAAAGCCTGAGGCATCTTGAATAGCAGACATGTTGGCTGTCTTGAGAGGCCAGGTTTTGCAAAGCATGAGTGCATGGCGTGAAGAAAAAGAAGAATGTTCTGTTCTCCCCCAAGCAGCCATTAGGCTGGAGGCTTACATTAGCTGGGAGAAAGTTTCGTGTTGTCCCTGAGAGGTGTGCTTGGAGCCAAACTATCAAATTAGATCCACTGAATCGCCTTGTGTCTTGCTGAGTAGAAGAGCTAATTGTATTTATTTATTAAGCTTAGCATGCTCGGTCAGCCAAGCTGAGAAAGAACCGTTGGTCATTCATGAATATTTCACAAGCAGCATTTACATGAAAGCAAAACCTCGTACAGCCCAGGTGAGAAGACTGGGAATAGAAAAGGAGGGCAGAAAGAGACACAGGGAAGAGGCATCTCGACAAGAAATTTCTTTCTATCTCTTTTTTTTCACACGTACCATTTCGGCAGTGGGTCAGCCAGATAATGATCTCCAGTATCCAGATCTCTCTAGAGGGGTTCAAACTGAGTTCAGGTCTAGAACCTGCATAAAAAAAGCATAGCACATTTTCTATACACATTCTCCAAATCAATTGTCTAAGTTAGAAAACAAATTGTGCGTATATACACAGACTCTGATGGTTGGGCAAAGGGTCAGAGCTTCCAGAGTTCAAAACGCCTGTCAGTCATTACAGACTTCGATGTTGACTCTGGGTTCCTAGGCCTAGGGAGGAAAAAAGCAGGCTCTTTTTCTTTTTTATCATTTTTATTGATAACCCATTTGTGTAATCGTACACAAATTGCATAAAAAAGGTTGGCAAGTCTGCATACAATGAACCTTCTAGACCTTCCTGTCTGATTTAGTACTTGATTGTAGCAGGTATGCCTTTCCCGTGAACAATTTTGATTTTTTCAACCCTTTAACGATGAAAGCACTGAAGTCGTGGGCTATAAAAGCAGCTTTAGTAAATGTGACATCTTTACTGACACCCACTTATTCCTTGCCATTCTTTCCATCGTGCAGCCCACAATTTTTTGTCAATACTGGCATGTTTCAGCCATTTTCCATCAAATGCAATAAATACATCAAACCCTGCTCTTCCGCCTGCGATGAATCCATTACATAAATCTTGACGAGGATGACAGGATGATGCCTGCAAACCATTTGTGAGGACGTTGTGCGATTTTATATTTATTCATCTATCCTTTTATCCTGCATACACATTATTTATGCCATATAATTACTTTAAAGTGGCCTGGCAGCACAATTTGTAACCAATTTATTATTTACATGCCGTGATAAAACACCCACATTAAGGCGTAGAGAAACTGTCAGGATGCTCATCTTTAAAGGGATGGGGCAGGAAGTATGGCGTCCTCTCTGGGGTTGTGCTTACTGAGCAATAATAAAAAACTATGTATTAAAGCAAGACAAAATATTATTTGTGAAGCAACCGAACTTGGCCAGTGTAGCTGGGGTATTAAAAAACATTATTCGGGTGTTTTGGCACTATTTCCTGCTGCTTCTTTTCCTTGTACTCAAACAATAAAGACTCCTGCGTTTGTGTTCAATTAAGGTGCACGCTGCTCCCTCTCGTTTTCACCCAATAAAAAATGGTGGCCGGATTCATTTTGTCCCACAGCCAGTGCGCTCTGCGTTCAAGCAGCAGTGTTTGAAAGGCGAGAATGCCTGGCCCTTATAAATCACCAAATGAGACCGGTGATAGTGCACAAGGTGTTTGCATGAGATAGAGTTTGCAGTGCAAGTGCTGGAGCGTGAAGCCGGCCTGGAGGAGGGAGGGAGGGAGGGAGGGAGGGTTGGAGGAATGGAGGGAGAGAGGGAGGGAGGAGGGAGGGAGGGAGGGAGGGAAGGAGGGAAGGAGGAAGGAGGGAATGAGATGTGGATTCTTGACTCCTCTGTCCCCAGCCACCTGCTGTACAGATAGGCGAAAGTGCTGGCAGGTGGTGGGCTGCTTGCAGCAGGTGAAGAAACAGGCATTTCCAGCTGGAAGGGAGGGGAGGAGGGTGTAGGTTAAAAGGTTAGAGGTTAGGTTAGGATGTATGTATGTGGTGGGTCTTCTTCCCTAAGCATACACCTGCTCCCCACTGAGAAAGGAAGAAAAAATGATTTCCTTGAGACCTGAAGCAGAAGGCTCAGCTGGTTAACAGGATTCACAGAATTTTACTCCTAATGAAAGCACATTCGCGTTCACAGTATTAGTCATCTATAAAAACACGAATGCACTATTCTTAATGAATACATCATATCTTCTAAGAGATATGAATAGGAGGTGTGCTTTTTTTGTTCTGTGTTTTTTTTTTTTGTTTTTTTGTTTTTTTTAAAGTTTGGCAGATTGAGACTAGAGTTGTGCATCGAGACCGGGGTTCCACTGGATGCAACAAAAATGTTCTGCCAGATGGAGGTTTTTACTGTCATGCAAGCTTGAGCAAGTGGTCATGTATGAAGCTTGTGAGACAAACAAGCTTTGATTAAAATTAAGGATGCATTCATTCTTAGTAATTAATTGGTCAACTGGTAAACTGGTCACTAAACATTTAAAGATACATATACAGATCGTGTTGCATTGCATTACATTCCTAATACAGACGGATAATGCATCTATGACCAATAAATAAGGTTTTCTTTCAATTAGATTTATACGTTAATGCCGTTACATTCAATTAAAGTGTGTAAATGAATATAAGAAAACTCTCCTGTTAATATTCTTGTATTAAACAGGCCAGATTTACCTGTATGTTTCATTTTTCAGAGAGAGCAGAGATGCTATCTCATCCTTGTGGCTAGCAACGATGTGTGTGCAGTCACTGTGTGTGAAGAGCAAATGGCATGCTCCTGACTTAACCTGGGCCAGAAGGAGCCGCAAAAGCTCATCATGTTGAAAATAATTAATAACGCATTTAATAAATAGCTCCTGAGCCACTGATGTACTCTCGCCATCTGTTACTGTATAATGTTCCACTTTTTATTAATGTGATACAGCCATTAGATGACTATGGAGATGACATAATAATGCATGGCATCATTCAGATGCTATTTGTCTCCTCAAATTCCAATCTGGTACACCGCTTCGTTTTCTCTCTCTCTCTCTCTCTCTCTCTCTCTCTCTCTCTCTTTCTCTCTCTCTCTCTCTCTGATTAATCTGGCACACTTTAGGTAAGAACTTCAGTCATAACCTAGTTAATCAAGCAATCTCAAAGCGTAGGCAATTAAGAGTGAGGGGGAATAAAAAAAAAAAAACTATCCTCTTGGTTCTATAGCTACAATATGGCTGTAACCCACATGGAGTTTTTCAGTGGTTCAGTCAAGCAAGGCCAAAAGTGTTGCCCTGGGATATAAGAAATCATATCTAGCATGCTGGTTGTGCACTAATAATATTCGATTATTAGACTATTACATGTACTACTGTAATAAATGTGAGATAAGCATGCCTTTGAGACCACTTCTAGAGATAGGATGTGGGTACTGAACCGGTTACATGAAACATAAGCATCAAGCATCAAACATCAAATGTTTTTCTAGATAAAAGTGTAATCTGAACACTGAAATCCTGGCTTCATTCTAGACATATTGTTTAATGTATGCACTTTACTTTGAAGGCTAGGATTGATTTCAAGTGCACTTCAAAAGGCCAAAACATGATTGAAAAATACCCTTCCAGAACCTGTTGGAAAAGTCGTAATGATTTCTTTATACATGCTCGGGATGTCTGCTGTCAAAAAGGTATTTGTGAGGTTAATGATGTGAATCATTATGCCCTTTAAATAAAATGTGTTATGCAGGACGTTTGTGAAAAAGTTTGTCAGAAAGGTTTGCTAGAGATTTGAGGTGACTGAAATTCTGAACAGTGACTCTAAACTGGTGTGATGCAGCTGAGGTTGAGAAACTGCCAGAGGCAGAATTACAACACCATGATAACCTTCTGGTTTAGGCCACGCCCACTTTGGTTTGAATGTGGCTATTATGATTACTAAACAAATATAACTAGTAGCACAGCAATAAACCACTAGTGGACAGCAAAAGCAATTTTCATTCCCCTGGAAGTCGAAATGAATGTTGTCGGCCATGGCTGCCAATCTACATGTTGTTCTGTGTGTGAAGGCAGAGTGAAATGATATAACTGACAAACGTAGACTGGTGGGTTGGCCAGGCTGAACTGCAGAAAAAACAATTTCCACTTTTATGATTCGCATTTATGGTCAGCGCTTCTGTTTTTCCCAGCATCCTAGCATTATACCTTAACAAAGAATGGCAGCAAAACAGTGTGACCAGCCCTGCAGGATACAAGGGAATGTCAGCAGGAGAGCTAACGTGGTCAAGCACTGTAACATTGAAAGCTCATGTATGTTCAAATACCACCTTAGGAAATGTCAATCAGTGCATTGGTGGGTTTTGTTACTCCGCTGAGCTTTTTGCGTCAATGGTAACAAATAGAAAATCTGAAAGGGCTGACTCCTTTAGCGCAGCTTCACGGGGGCAATCAGTCACTGTGAGTTATATTACAGATGGCTGGTCAAACAGAATGAAGCCACTGGCTCTCCACTTGCTTTGGGAAAAATAGTTCCTTCCTCTTTGTAAGCAATCACAAAGGCAAAGTAAGTTTTGCATTCGGGGGTGTCAATGATTTAGTGGAGTGGCACTTACGGACTTGTACTGCAATTTGGAGATATGAATAATTAACGTTCATTAGCAGAGTTGTTTGTCTTGAAACAGCGTATTAGAATTCCACAACCGTCTCCTCAATGTACAAAACATCAAGGGACAAGATGTAGCTGGCAAAATATTCTGCAATTGCACCACGGAATTATTACCAAGAATGTCATTTTCTCTTTACATAGCTCCCAGCTGAGCATATAACTTCTGCCATTTCATGAGTTTGGACTCAATTGATCCATAGCGCTGTATAAACATTATTTTAAGACCATTGAACCAAGTCTGTAGCTTGTTTTTTTTTTTGGGAATGATACTCATATCAAGTCCGACAGATCAATTATATGTGGTTGTGGTGGTGTTGCCACTTAATAATTCTCCATTTTTACAAAGACTGTATACGTTTCCTGCATCTCAATGAGGCCTGCTGTCTCTTTACAAACAGATCTCATCTTACAATTGGCATAAGGTCAGGGCTGTAGCTGATGAACTGACCAGGAACCAAAGCAAACATACGCTTGATTGACAGCTAGTCTCTTGTTCAGGACACTACCTTGCATCAGAAAGACTTGTAATCAAATGACCTCTCACCTGTCTCTTTTTTTTTCTTGTATTTTTGGTAATAAGAATATATTTTAACAGGCTTTTGAAACAACAGTTCATTACACCACCTCTCTGGATTGATTAAATATGTTCAGTTTTCTCCTCATCTGCCTCTTCAACCCTTTGTTGAAGCACAACAAATTCTGGACATAAATAAAGGCTGACTAGGCAAAGATTGGATTGTTCCCTCGCAGTATATACATGCTGAGAGTAGCTGGAGAGAAGTGGAGTAGCAGTGTGGCCTCTTTATTGCAAATGCTTTGTAATTTGCATCAGCAATCTTTTAGGTTAGGACTGCAGTGACCTCAATTTAAGGTCCCAAATTTTTCTGACCATCCCATCCCTTTAATTTCGATAGTCATTTATTAAAAAATTATCATTTTTATAAATAGGTAAAAGTTCTTATTCAGCGATTTAAAGTGTCCTAACGAAAAAAACAAAATAAAAGGTGCATCATATTGTACATTTACATATTTAACAATGCTTTAATGAATCATTGAGTATCAGAGCCCACGACTACACGGACTCTGCTCACACAAGACTGGGATTGTGCACCACACTCATTATCAAAGTCATTACATCCAGCCAACTTGAATTTGATGCTTTGAAGGGCACTGAATCTTGTTTCACATAAATATGTGATGATAAATTAGACCAATGGTATAAATAGTCTGGGTTTTTTTTTGGTTTTATTCAGATTAACATATGCATTTTACATAATATTTTTAGCCCATTTTACATAAAAAGCTTTCTTGCACTGCTAATTATTACTAAATATTTCATTTTTCTAAATCTCTATTGTATGTATAGAATTATATTATGAATAATCGTTGTATCTCAGGTGACTAATTTACTGGTCATTATCCTAAAAAATTCTGAGAATTTATGGGTGTAGGGTTAATAGCTGGTTTATCATTCATATCTTTTCTTCAGTAATATAAGATCACATAAAATCCCACGCAGGTTGTTGTGTGAGGTTGTGCATAAAAGAACAGATGGGTAAAGGAGCATGCTAGTAGTGTTTTCAGGGAACACACGAGAGACTAGACAGAGCTGTCTGATTGCATTGTTAGTGAATACACGGGTGGTCAGAGCAGTTAACTACGACGTCTGGCACGGCTCTTTGACAGACGTTTCCACAGTCAAAGAATGAGCTTGTTAACTGGAACAAAAGCCCATCAGCTCCATCAGCGACGCACTTTGCCGAGCTCTTTAAAAATGCATGTTTCTGACATGCATTAACTTTACTTTTCCAATGAATCAGAGGAGCACTGCGAATGCACTTTTACAAGGACTCTAAAAGACACCTAAGTGTCACAGTAGAAAGTCGTTAACTCGTCGAGGTCTCCCCTGTGCGCCCCTCCACAAAACCCTGCTGTATTATTGCCATCGCTTTGGCTCTGGTTCTCTCGCACATCCATGGCTTCTTATGTAATGAGCAGTAATCAGCCTAATGTCCTCAGTACTCTCTCTCTCTCCCTCTCTCTCTCCCTCTCTCTTGGCTGCTCTGTCGTTTTTTTTTTTCCTGCTCCCAGTAGTGTTTGAAAGGCAAGGGGATGCCCTGACTGGCTGCAAGCCATGCTTAGATAGGTGATGGGTTCCAGCAAATTATTATGTAGTGCCACTTTTATGTGAAGCCACCAGCCAGCTGTATCCATTGAAGTTAAGTTGGATTGTATACTAAAGAGGAAGCTACATTAATTAATTATTTGTATGTACAATCATTCTGTGTGATATTCTCTGGGACAATTTAGTGGCTTGGCTTCAGGATTGGAAAATATGTCTTCTGGTAAACATACTATAGTGTACTATACTACATATACTGATGCAGTATTTAGACAGTCCATTGTAGACCATCCATCTATAGATGAAGCAAATGTGACATTGTTGATTGCCTTTAGATATATTTTTTTTTCTTAATTTAGTTGATAGTCTAGTCTTTATCTAGTTGGTAGATGTATTTTGCAGTATTGTACTGATGACAGTATTGTAATAGACAATCTATTGTAGACAATCCATCTTTAAACAAACCAAATTGTGACATTGTTCAAGGACTAAGGACAAGTTGATAGTCTGTAGATTAATTTTCTATGATGTAGTATTTAGACAGGTTTTATTTTGACAGTCTATTGTAGACAATCTATCTATAGGTGAACGAAACATGACATACTTGATCTGTACATTAATGTGTTTTTCTAGTTGTACTTTATTGTCTATTATTTTTATATAATGCAGTCTCTTGTATTCAGTCTATTTATAGACCACTCCAATGGGACATTGTTACAGGACTAGGGACAAGTTGATAATATCTAATAAACATTTATAGCTAAACTGTGTATCCAAATAAATTGAAACGAAAAAATTGAAACAACAACACAAAAGGAACCAGTTTATAATCTACAGCTAGGGCATTCAGTTGAAATGTGTGAAGATTCAGTTAAATAAAATTTTTTGCTTGAAATGGATAAAACAAAATGACTGCATGATGGCTTAAACCTTTTTTTTAACGTTTAACTGTTCATGTTGAATTCTTGTATCAGGCAATGTTTTGATACTTCACATAACCGGGTTTGCTTAGTGCCCTTTTGGCCATCTGTTTTGAACTTGAACTACAGAATGAACACATTCATCTCAGTCCACTCATCTTTAAACATCCTGTTTTCTGTTTTCAACTTTTTTCCTTTGAACCAGCCATCACTTCTTTAATCAAACCAGAGAGGTTGTTGTGCAGTTCAAGGTCAATAATGTAGTTTTGTAAGTTCTATTATTTTGGACCAAACTGGTGTATTGTAGAGTGTAGAGCACTGTAAAGCATGTTGCACCTCTCTTGTTTGTTTTGAATAATTACCATGTAATGTTCTGGCCTCCCACAGTTTTCGCAAGAGTCTCCTGCTAGCAACACATTATGTCTGCAATCGTTCACTGTACCATCACGGCTATCCTAAAGCTATATAGGCTATAGCCATATATAGCAGCATGGAACCGTCCTATATGATGCGAGGTGCTCGACGCACTGCAGTTGTCCATACTTTCTGCAACATATTTCCTCTTTTACTGATTCTCTGGATCATTATTTTCTTGGTGTTCAGGGAATTCATGATTTACAAATTAAGCACCGGTTGCAGTAATTTGCATGCAAGCAAAGTTGCTCCAATCAAGAGTGCATAGCCAGGGGAGAGAAAGCGCTAAGAGTGATGTGTGCAACAGCAAATTGATCTCATCTGAAAGGTGCTCAGAGAACTTCAGTGAAGATCAAAGCTGACACTAAGAAGCTCAGATCAGCTGCTGGAAAGGAAAAAGAAAGAGAGCAGAAAGAAACCGGCAGTATCTCATTTCATCTAATTACACATTTCAGACAGCTCATGACCAATTATCCCCCTCCCCAGTAGCATCTGTCCTTCGCTTGACCGCAGAGGCGGCGTCTGGTAAACAGGACGGCGCTGAGATCACGAACGTCTATTCCTTGCCGAGCATGCCGAGAGGACCTTGTGTTTTTTGGAAGCCTTGGGTTTCCTCAATTCCTCACTTCACTTTGCTTGAATTCCTCACTTCATGAAAAATTATGTTTGGGGGTTTATTTGATTTCATAAGAATTACATTGTAAGAAAAGATAAATCATTATGAAACACATTACATATGTTTATAGTGAAATATTTCTTTTGCGTTTAGCAATTCTGACGCTAAGGTGTTTTTGTTTAGTCATATGAAAAGTTCACAGGTTTCTGCTTCATTGTCAATACATGAGAATATTGCTAGTTCAGTTTCAGTGGTGCTTAGGAGGAGAAAAGAATTTCTCAAACATACTCAAATATAAGGAAAAACCATCAGAAACAAAAAAAAGACAAGCACTTTGTTGCTCATGAACCTTCTTCATCTTCATCTTCATTATCTTCCACTTTATCCAGGGCAGGGGGCAGCAGTCTAAGCAGGGTTGACCAGACTTCCCTTTCCCTAGCCACTTCCTCCAGCTTTTTCAGAGGGATTCCGAGGTGTTCCCAGGTCAGCCAAGAGACATAGTCTCTCCAGCGTGTCCTGGGTCTTCCCCGGGGTCTCTTCCCAGTGGGCACACAGGGCACACACACACACACTCTAATTAACTCATGCAATCACACACTACAGACAATTTTAGAGATGCCAATCAACCTACAATGCATGTCTTTGGCCCGGGGGAGGAAACCGGAGTACCCGGAGGAAACCCCCGAGGCACGGGGAGAACATGCAAACTCCACACACACACACACACACACACACACACACACACACACACACACACACACACACAGCGGAGGTGAGAATCGAACCCCCAACCCTGGAGGTGTGACCACCAAGCCAACATGCCCCCCTGTAATTAAAATGTTATTACTAAATAAATTTTGCATATCATGTCAAGACACTGTGTGCAAGTTGTTTGAGTAGATATTACAAGCAATTTTATTTGTTTATTTATTTTTTCCATTCCATTGTCTGTACTGCCTATCCGATCGCATGATATTTTTTATTTTTTTATTTTTTTTTTTAAGGTGTGTCTTGGAAGCTATGATGCACACCATCCGAACACCTTCCTGTGCCTCGGCAAAGAGCATCACACTTCAGTGAGCACCTCATCGAGCAGTACGAGTGGCATGCTGCTATGTTTACCAGCCTAAACCTGATTGCTCAGAGCAGTGTGAGACAGTGCCCGGAGCTAAAATACTTTCTGAGAGTTAGTAAAAGTCTTGGCTTTGTTTACCTGCTCCAGGGCAGAGGACGGGGTGTTGGTAAAATGAAGGCTATGAATATAACGAGTTCAGATCATGCTTGTCAGGTGTCAGAAATATTTTTGGTCCAACTATATATATAGGAAAAGAAAGAAACATCCACACACACAAACACACACACCTGAAACTAGTCCAAAAAAGTTTGGCCTTTGGAAAAAAGAACATTAGTATTTATTTTCTTCTTCTCAGTCTTTACATGGAAGACAAGGTCACTGTAATATACACGCATTTCTAACTTGCAATCTTTTTTATCATCACTTGTTACAGCCATTATTTACTTCATAACCTCATTTTATCTCTTCAAATGGTTATACCTGTCTGCACTTCCACTCTATTTCTGTAAATTAATTAAATTTAATTCTGATTATACATAACCACTAATTTAACTCCCAAACATTGCCACCTTCAGACTTACTCTTTTCACCTGCAATCTAAAACTAGCCCAATTTCATGTAAAAAAAAAAATGTTACCCTGGCAACCCTGACTCACAAATCCACAGAAGACCTACATTTCAATATCCACTGAGGAATATTTTGTCCAAAACCGCTTCAGGCTGCTTTTAAAGAAAGATCCACGCTCAAGTCCATGAGTTGAGAGACCTTTTTATACAGTGTAAAATGATGATCTATTCCGAACCTAAAATGTCAATGACTGGCCAGTATTTTTGGTGAAATCCTAGCAGTAAAATGTCAGTAAAAGGGGCAAGCTTCACTTCTTTTCCTTTCTGAAACCATTTCATGTTTAAAGCTGCTTTTGAACTCAGTAGATTCAGAGCTTTATCCAGCTATTGTCATGACCTCCCCTGCACTGAGAAATAATACCGCCAACTCGAAAACTTTGTTCCTCTGAGCCACATGAGAAACATCTCCCATGTATTTCAGGCTTTTTCTTTCCTTGGCATAAGTAGCAGTAGTAGAGCAGAGAGTGAAGATTAGGGCATTAAAGGCCAAGCTCGGGCCGTGAGCGCTGGCTGGTGTTATAAGTCGAGATAAACTGTGAGCGCCGGATCTGTGGATTTCAGCAGAACGGACCGGCCCGATGCTCAAGGCTTTCTGTCCATCAACGAGCAGACCTTTCCCACACGGCGACAGGCTCTAGTGAAGCAGACAATTGCAATGTAGCCAAGTGAGAACAGGGTACGGTGGAGTCATGTTCATCTGCAGGAGCCGCTCTGACGAGCACCGCTGCCAAGGCGCCCACTTGGATCTTGGTAGATCTGTAACTGCCAGCCTGTTAGAGTGAAACGACTCTACGTTATAGACTTCTACTCATACTACTGAAGATGAACCAGGAATACGGACGAGGTGCAAATAGCCGTTAATATAGGCTGGTGAAACAAAAAAAAACGTAAAGCCTGGGATATAGCGATAGAAAAAAATTCCAAATGCATCCTTTATTCATTTCACAGTGACATCATTCTATAAGATACATAACACTCTATTATACCTGGCATAGGTCCAGTACATAGTTATAGTTACATAAGCTGTACATAAGCACATTGGTTGTAGACCTGTTGTAATGCATTATAACACATTCTAACACACATAGATACGCCACCAGTTCAAATCAACATGTTCTTATGAGCATATATTATTATGTAACCTACATTATAAATGATCATTTTGTTTACTCCTTAGACATGGAAACTGTTATTAATGACTCAGTCAGTATAAACTATAAGATATGGTGATTATAGTGAAATTCATATATCATTGAGATAGAGATGCCTTTATAATATGTTATATAGCATGTATGACTCCTTATTAACCCTGACATAGGTCTGTGTACATGGCACACAAGTTTAAGGACTGAAGATGTAAGTATGTGTATAAGTATTTCGATAAAACATAAGCCTATAAATACATGCATTATATTTGCTCATAAGCATTTAATGTAAACATCAATGTTCTAATGCACTATAACACAGGCTCTGGTATATTAACATCAGTTCATGACATTAGTGTCTGCAATGTTTATGTGAACAGATATTATAACACATTATTTAAACTGACGTTAGGAAGACATGCAGTATACTCTTATCATTATGCTTTACATAGAGTTATTAATGTTCTTTACCTACTATTTATGTAAATATACTACATTTGATTTTTATTCACATTAGAAATCATACCTTATCATGACTATATGAATCCTTAGAAGTACACATTATAACTGTTCATAAGCATCTCATGTAGACAATATTGTTGTAATGCACTATAACACTGCTTCTGGCATTACAATACCATAACCACATGCTTATGAACAGATGTGTGCTTATGAACAGATAATATGTCTACAACTTTCACCTGAACAACAGTTATAATGCATTATGTCACCTGACATTATGTTAACAAATGCTCATGCTTTCTAAAGCGTTATTCAAGTTCCTATAACTGTTTATAGACAGTAGATATGCTATATTCTTTACATATGCTAAATATTTCTAAAATTGTATTTTTTAAGCTTATTATGAGGCACTATACATGTGTTAATACTAGTTATAACTGCATTTGTCATAATTAGGAATTGTGGATTCATAGCAAGTGTTATATAACAATATTTTAACACATGCTTTGGCTTTATTCTTATGAATACATTGAATACATACATATGAATACATGACAACGTTATTCTTATGAACTCATATTATAATGCATTATGTAACCTGATATTATAACGGCATATGCTCAAGCTTTATAAAGTGTTATTCTGCTTTTATAACTACTGTTTATTTATATTGGTAGTTATATAGATATATTCTGTAGCTGTAGCTATTTATACAGATCTGTTCCAGGCATTATAAGGTATTGTATTAATGATATATTAATGGTATAATAAAGGTTATAAATGCACTTAATAAATAATTAAGAATACTGGACTAAACCAAAATATATTTATGGTACAATTCATACAGATGTATATGTATGTAGTTATATCGAAAGATCTATTACAGACATTATAAGGTATTATATATGCTATATAAGATGTTATATATGCATTCATAACACTGGACTCATAGAAAAGATAAAAAATGTTGAAAAATTGAAAAATGCAGTTATTTGTGTATAAACCACTTGTTAAAAATCATTTTGATTGTTATTGAGCTGATATTAATATAAAGTGATTTTTTTTAAGATACATACATGAGGTCTTTGATGATGATCTTTATTTTTTATTTTTTTTAAAGAAAGGAAAAGCTTAGCACACTTTATTCATCTGTATGTGAGAAAGCCAGCATCTGCGATTTTCTTCCATTTGTCATCACCTTTAAGTCCATATAATCAGGGGCAATATATTGCGGGCCTCAACTCCTCAGTTCTGTTATTAAACTCTTCCTTCAGGGCAAGGAGATAAAGTGCGCTAGTGGCTTGACGGAGAAGCACAGAACACAGAGTGGAGGCCAGATGTACGGAGGCCAAAAAGGTCTGACATGGTTCACTCTGTGTGTGATGAAGCTCCCAGAGCTCCTGCTTGTTCAGCAAGTGCAGCCTAGCAAAACCTTGGAGAAGCACTGTACAGACTCTCAAGAGTTTCTCAGTGCCAGTAAGACCAGGCTGGAAAGTTCCAGTCCACACAGGATAACAGCTCAGCTTTCCTGATGCTGATGGGGACTGACATGTTCAAGTGGCAGATTGCACTGTCTGTAATCACTATCCAAAACTAGAATGCTGCCCAGAGACTAAACTCTCTTGCTGAAATATTTAGAACCTGATACAGTATGAGGCTCATGTTTTGACTAAATAATCCAAACTGAAATAATAGAAACAATTTAATATCTATATTTAATGCAATTTTTTTTATAACACAATGATTTTGAAATAAATTTATACTGTGTTTGAATTTGCTATATTTACTTGAATAAAATATTAATATTATAAAAATAATAATAATAACAACAACAACAATAATAATAATAATAATAATAATAATAATAATAATAATAATAATAATAATAATAATAATAATAATAATAATAATAATAATAGGGGGGCACGGTGGCTTAGTGGTTAGCACATTTGCCTCACACCTCCAGGGTTGGGGGTTCGATTCCCGCCTCCGCCATGTGTGTGTGGAATTTGCATGTTCTCCCTGTGCATTGGGGGTTTCCTCTCCCGGTCCAAAAACACGTACTGTAGGTTGATTGGCATCTCTAAATTGTCCGTAGTGTGTGATTGCATGAGTGAATGAGAGAGTGTGTGTGTGTATGTGTGTGTATGTGTGTGTGTGTGTGTGCCCTGTGATGGGTTGGCACTCTGTCCAGGGTGTATCCTGCCTTGATGCCCAATGACACCTGAGATAGGCACAGGCTCCCCGTGACCTGAGAGTAGATTGGATAAGCGGTACAGACAATGAATGAATAATAATAATAACCCCTAAAAAAGAAATCAAGAATTTCATGACATCACAAACATGAAAAATGTACACAAATTTGAGCAGGTTTGATGGAATGCATAGTCATAACTCTCTCCAGAGATTCCTATTCCGCAGTTCTAAATGAAGCGACTTTTTCCACTTCCACTTGATGCCTGAGCTGACTGGCTCTGACAACACAGAATCAAACGTGGAAAAATCTTCCCTTTACAGAAGGCTAGGTCCTGCCCTTTAAAGGTCTGGATTGGTTTTTAAAATTTATAAGTGCACTGGAGCGTGCACTTCAGGCTCAGATTCCTGAATGCTGCACTGAGCACACAGAAGGTTCCTCTCTCCTGCATGGCAGAGCTTATTAGTGACACTGGGCTGGTGTAATGCCCTGTGCTTCAACCCCTTCCCCTCACATTTAAGCAAAGCCAGAGTGGTCTAACACCAAGTCCTCACTCCGGCGCAATGTTCAACTTGAAGCCATGACCGGAATCAGGGAATTGAAGAATGCCATAGAAAATGCCATTGGAGAGAAACGGAGTAGGATTGAGAAGGACAGTATGAAGTTTTGGTCTGAGATACATTTTAAATATTCCAGATATATTATTTCCATTACAAATATTTGTCTTTTGGCTGAAGGTAAACATAGGGTGTGTGTGGTTATTCAGAATACCACTGCCAATTCTGTTTGCGTATTCAAGGTCACTTTCACATTTCTGTGTTTTTTTGTTTATTTGTTTGTTTCCCCAGACTTGGGACCAGCTTCCTCAAGAGTTTGCCGATGTGTAATGCGTGCCAAGTAATATAATTGGTTCATTGTGTTTGCTTACTTCCTGTTTTAAGTTTCCTGATGCTAAGGAAAGGGTTGTTATTGTCTGCGAAAGACACACAACACAATACTCATATATACTCACTACTATTAGCTGGCCTTTATAAACAAGTATGACTTCTTAAAGGTACACATTGCAGGTATTTCTGCCCAATGACATGCCATGCATTCAGAAAGTGCCGTTCTTTACTGCTTGAGCGATGGAAAATATTGATAAAAGCATAAACTTAGTGTGATATCTATGATATGGTAGCGTTTGGGAGGAATTCTGTTAAGTAAAGGCAAAGATTTCATTATGGGCACCTTCGTTTCCTTCAGTTTACTGAAAACGTTACTGAAAACGCCACAGGGAATGAAATTAATAATCATTCATCAATGTATATAAAAATTAAAAACAACAACTCATTTTTTAAATGTTTGTTATTAGTTTTAGATTATATACCACGTCCTCAGGCCATTTCTTTGTGTATGAGCTGTTACTATAGAAACAACAACATTTTAGAACAATCCCAGTAATATTAACAATCATGTTCGACTTCTGACCAATGAGATTTGAGCATTCGTCTGTTCTGTGGTATAAAAGTAAACTATTCTTGAAATGCACCATACTGAAGTCTATCATGACCTGTGCTGTGCAAAAAAAAGCGCGTCATGTCACTAACCAATCCCACTCAGCTAGTTTAGAGGCTGTCAGCGGTGCAAAACCAAACCACACATGTTTTCAGGCACCACTGAGGCTGGAGGTAAACATGGCTGTTCGATGCCTGGGTTATTATAAGCTTGGAAAAAAAACCTTGCAGATGCTGCTATAGACATACCGTCCTCCACATTCGTCTCTCTACTCAAAGACTTCTTTGACTTCATTGTAGATCTGAAACAAGTTGTCCTCAGGCTGATCTCTCCTGTCACCTGATCCTTATCAGAAAAAAATGCACAACATTACATTTATAATCATATAAAGAACAGAATCATAGAAATTGTGTATAAAACTATGCATTTTCAGCCTACGAACCGAACCGAATGCCGGCTAAGTTGCACGTACGTCAGGAAGCCGTTCAAAACTTGTTAGCGCCAGGGGAAAGCCAAGCAAAGCCAACCAAAGCCAGTTCACGAATTTTACAAAAAAATTTTCATTAAGCGAAAGCTGTTTCGCAAGTCAACCCACAATACCAACATTGCCTTCGCCATTTTTTGTGCAGATTTTTGCCATGGGTGATCTGTTCTATTTTTAGCCCACGCTTGGTAGCACGACTTCCTGTGAAGACCCTCGACATGGAATGCTTGGCTTGGGTCAGTTCTTTGTAAGCAGCCATACAGTTTACATACGCTTCATTATGGTGATGTCTGTAATATATTTGGGTGGCTGAAACAGATTATCTGCATTTACATTATTTCTTCAAAATTCGTTTCACAATACAAATGTTCGCCTTAAGAACTCGCCTCCAGAACAAATTAAATTCCTATGCTGAGTTTCCACTGCATAAAAACAGAATATCGTTTCAAGAAAGATTACAAGATAGAAAATTAAACATGTAAGAGTATGAACTATCACAAAGAAAGCTAAATAGCTTGTTAATATTAGCTAGCTTGTTCATCTCAAAGCTAGCTATCTTGAGAAATCTTACCCTCAATGCTATGGATATAACTCGAAAAATACAATATAAATCCTTCTTCTTCTTCTTGTGACAGATGCCAACCTCTTAACGTGATTGACGTCCTTCACAGTAATCCGTGTGCCAAAAGCGATGCCGGAGCAGCACCGGAAGACTAGATGTGGAAGTGCAGTATGATGTTTTTTGCTGTTGTTAGTCAGAATTTAAATCAACAACTAAAAGATTCTTGAAGTAGTGATGTCTGGTTTAAAATTTGCTTTAAGTATGGAAATGACAAATTTGACTACAATATACTTTCTAGTCAAAAAGTAAAAAAAAAAAAAAAAAAAGTCATGCAAAATCTAGTGTACTAATGTAGGCCTGAGGCCCTGACGTTACTGAATGAATACAGGCTCCATTTCCATGGACTGAAGTGGAAGACATTTATCCTAATATCCAATTGTTTACATTTCACATGCCATTCAAATTACAGCCTATGCGAAAACTGTGGCATCTCATTGAGCCTCACCAGTCACTCCAGTATTTTCATGCTTTAGTGAATCTCCTCCAAACCTTCTTCTAGATTCTGTCTCTCATTATGTTGTTTTTTTTCCCTTCTTTTTGTCCTGCTAACTGATAAACATTCTCCTTAGGCTTTGGCTGGCTTCTGCCACAGAGTGTTCTGTAATAGTCTAATTGTGGCTAATGGTTTGTGCAGCTAATTAAAGTGTATGAATTACAGTAATCAGTCAGACACGTTGAGGCTCACATCTCACTGCTCCTCCAGGCATAGCAGGACAGAGGAAAAAAAGAGAGAGAAAGTAAAGGGCTGGAGAAAATCAACCCCGAGAACCATACAAAGCTTTGGGGTTGTTGAGGGTGTTACTGGTGCTGAATATAATTAGGTACATTATTTCATCTGAGACATTCCAGTAACTGAAATAAAGCTTAACTTTACATGGAAAATGGCACTTAGAGATTTTTGTGTGCCCTTCTGAATCCATCAGTGGCCTTGTGGTGCTTACGGTTTCAGTATTCAGAGAGAAAATAAGGCACAGACAACTAAAAGAAACTTTTGGGCAGTTGAAGCAGCTTTTGTTTTGAGTCAATGTTCTGAACAAAAATGTTTTCAAAAAGTTTCAGAAAAAATAAAAGAACTAAAAGACGTTAAGTCATTTTGGTAAGATAATTTTTATGAGTTGAACTCATACAAACACCCTCACAAACTTGTAATTACAAGTGGGAATTTCTGTTCAAGTTGGTTGAAATTGAAGCTGATTTCAGCTGATTATGATGTTTTCAAGTAGAGTTAAAAAAAAACCATGCTGTTTTTTCTTGTAGTTAAGAGAACCGAATATCATAATTACAACTTTTAAACTCGTAAATACGAACTTCCTAGAAAGACTCGAAACTGGAAAAGAAAGTATTTAATTCTCTGCTTTAAGATATCACTATTTAAAAAAAAAGGTGTAATGTAAAACACCCCCATTAAAACATAATCGCTTCTAATTGTCTCATTTATAGCTATGTACTAATTATTTACGATTAAGAATAAAAAAAAAAAAAAAAAACAGTAACTGCTGTCATAATTCAGTCATGTCAGTCATTTATCCAGATCTCTGTTATGAAAGGATTTTAGTAGCTGGACTGTCACAAATTTTAATTACATACCTAATGGAATAAATGTTCTAGGTAGAACCCTACATATTAATATCAAATAGGTTCTAAGTAAAATCCATCTACATTAAGGTTCTTAAATGATTCTTTGTCAGGAAGTAGAAGCAACATCTTTGGAATATTTTCCATTGCTCGAAAGGTTCTTTGTAGTGGAAAAAGTTGCTTTAGACTAAAAAATGTTCTTTATGGCACTAAGAAAAAGGGTTTCTTTTAAGAAACATTCATTGATCAGTTCTTTGGGGAGTCAAAAACGGTTCTTCTATGGCATCACTGCGAAACCTTCCTATTTGGTTCATTCTAGCACATTTTTATTTTTAAATGTAGGAAGCTAAGTATCCCACTTGAGTGTAATTCTAATCCTAAGACAACTCTTAATTTGTGAAAATGTTCTATTATTTTAAATAACATTCATTGAATTCTTTATAGCTAAAAACCAAAGATCTTTTCTTATATATTAGAAATTCATGGAAATTTAGAACAGATAAATGCATAATACAATTCACAATAACTCCAACATAAATTAAAACTCCAGTAAAGCCCGTGAGTGACTATCTGTACTGTGTAAACCCTTAATCCTTAATAAATATTTTCTTAGTTCTGTAATGAAATAATTCAACTTTGTGTCTTCATCATGTTGCTATGGAGTGCACGGGGTAAAAAAAAATGTAAAAAATTAATAAATAGATAGATAGATAGATAGATAGATAGATAGATAGATAGATAGATAGATAGATAGATAGATAGATAGATAATAATAATAATAATAATAATAATAATAATAATAATAATAATACTGTACGAATGGTCATTTTGTGAGCGAGAAGTCATGATGTGTCAATATATAGCAGTACAAATTATCAGGAATTACATTAATTGTAGTCCCCATTATAATGGCTGCCTCTGATAGATACAGCTGTGGGTAATTTTTGAAATTCTAAAAAACAAGATTGGGAAAACATGAAAAAAAACATGTGTGAACGATTTATTTAACCGGCTCTGACAAAGCAAATTGCCAGTTGGCTCATGTGTCCATGTAACCCCAACACACAAAGCACCTTAGTATATAATTGACAGTAATTAATTTCAGAGTCCCAAGATATTGTTCTGTTCCATTTGTGATAAACATTGACATAATAAGCACTGATTGTGATAATAAGCACTGATTATACTGGCTATGAACATTTTTTAAAATATCAGTCATTGACATTGTGTACATTTACCTGTGTATTTACCTTTGGTTGCATATGGATGCCATGTGACAAATAGTACTTAAAACATTATGAATGTTTAATATGTATTTTGAAACAAAAGGAAAACTTAAGGATTATTTCAACCACACAAATAATTTATGATTATATTAAAAATTACAGGATGTCGCTTTATTTATTTATTTATTTTTAACTGATTAGTGAATTTACCGGAAAGTGGCTAAAGTGCTGTACTAAATGTGGGTAATAAAATTTTATACACCCTCATTTTGCATAAATAATACATAAGACATATTTAGTAAGGTTTATAAGGAAATAAATTGAAGCTTCTCGACAGTGAGTATCAAAAGCTTTTACTTCAAGTTTTCTCTGGACTTGTGAAAGACGCTTTGACGACCGCCCATCCATCATTGTAGTAGACAAATGTGTGGCTTTAATGCTACCATTAAGAGCATGGAGCTAAACGCTACCTTTCCCTGGTTGAAGGGCATATTATGGGTGTAGTAAAATTTTACTAGTCCGTGAGGGAGATCATTGCCTTGTTGGAAGCTTGTTGTGTGAAGTGCTAGGCATTTTAAACAGATTAACCAAGGTTAAAAAAACAAAAAAATTTAAATAAATAAAAATTAAATAATAATATGATGATTAAATAAATGAATGAATGAATGAATGAATGAATAAATAAATAAATAAATAAATAAATAAATAAAAAATTTGTGGACAGATTTTAATAAAGGAATAAAAAAGTAAAAAAAACAACAACAAAGAATTTCCAATAAGAAACTGATACATGATTTTAATTAATATAATTTCTATCATATTTTGGAACCATTTCTTTAAGGTTCCGACAGGATATCTTATAGGACAAGGGATGAATATCATAAAAGGACTACTTCTTCAGGATTTTTAAATCAGTTCCATTTGGGTTACTATTCAAGTCTATATAGAACTGGTTAAATCTTTAACAATTATCTCACAGATTCTTCCTCATGGCATCACAGGAACTTTTTCTTTATGGGACAAGACATAAATAATCCATGAGACCGCTGCTACAGGTATTTTTAATGGGTTCTACTGTATTTGGGTTTCTATTCAGGTGTATGTGGATCTGTTTAAGATGTTTTTTTTTAAAGGTATAGTATTTTATCTCTTTACTAATACCACACATATACTGTGTGTTCATTTATATTTCTGCCTCCTGTTGTCACAGGGAGTTTTTCCTTGCCACTGTCGACTCATTAGTGATAAATTTATCAATTGTAAATTTATTTCCAGAATTTGTAAAGCTGCTTTGTGACAATGTCCATTGATAAAAGTGAGTTCTCTAGGAATTTTCTTATAGCACAAGATTCAATCAGTTCCATTGGGCTTCATTTTCAGGTATACACTGATCAGCCATAACATTATGCCCACCTGCCTGCCTAATATCCCTGAAGGTGTGCTGTGGTATCTAGAACCAAGATGTTAGCAGCAGATATATTATATAGTATGTATATAATTACGAATTTATATCCAGAATTTGTAAAGTTGCATGTTACAATCTCCTGTTCTCTATAAAAGTCCTATACAAATAAAATGAATACCCCATGGATTTAGACAGCTTCTGTAATTCTTTTTTCCTATTTTATGTACCAATCATTTTGTCAGTAAGATGTGAGGAAATGTTTTAATTTTGCTGCGCTCCCTCCACTAGCTTCCTCTAGCTGCATTCATCAGATTCAACACTGATGCTTGCCTACAAAGCCAAGAATGGACCAGCACCCTCTTACCTCAAAGCTCTTATTACTCACACTGCACCACGCTCCCTCCAATCTACTAGCACTACTCAACTGGTCCCACCATCTCTCAGAGTAAGAGGTGGGTATACATCTAGACTCTTCTCTGTTTTGGCACCGAGGTAGTGGAACGAACTTCCCCTAGATGCTGAGTCACTGGGTATCTTCAAACGACGGATGAAGACCTAACTCTTCTTGAAACACTTGAACTAGATCTTATTTTCCCGGTTTGCTTTATGTATTCTGTATATACTGTAACATAATTGCATATCATGCTACTACATGTAACATGTGACATATTGCACATCATATTCTTTTAATTGTTCTTATTTTTTTCGTTCATTTAATGTAGTTTCTTAAATTTTGATTATTTATATTTACAATCTAAGTAAGAGCAGGGCAGGATTTTATATCTCTGCAGGTTGTTTACTGTATATACTTTAACTGTGTACATGACAAATAAAATGTTGAACGTTGAAAGTAAAACTACAAAGCGACCACCGATAATTATTCTTCACAATATGACGATACTGTACCTTACAATCCATCCTATAATCCATCCTTCCCTTTCTCAGATTTAAATACACTCTGACCACTGTTATTGAAAGCGAAAGTGAAGCAAATGCTCTAAGTGGGTAGGAGGTATTGTAGGAGTGATGCACATTCACTTTAACTAAATGAGATTCATACTTTGCCAGCCTCATTTGCAGGCGGACAAACTCTCAATTTTCCATCTCTTATGTTTCATTACACAAACCTGTCTCACTTTAAATTACGCATGCAGCCGTGCAATCTTGTTCTGGCAATCTATGTTGCTTTAAAGTCCCTTAGCCATCAAACATTACCTGGGAAAAAAGAGACGGGGGGGGGAGAGAGAGAGAGAGAGAGAGAGAGAGAGAGAGAGAGAGAGAGAGAGAAAAAAAGAGAGAGAAAGTCAGTGAGCTTCCCTTTTGTTTTGTCAAGCCAAATAGCTGCAGTAGATGCAGTTTGTCCAAAGAGAGAAGAAAGGAATAAATAAATTAGAACAAAATGTAGCACACTTGCCTCACAGATTGCGGCGCCCACTGTAGTGCATCACTCCCCACAGTCTAAATGGCAAAATGAATTAGTAACAAGTGCATTTCTAACCCTTTAATTTGGCTAGCCTACAAAACACTGCAGCCAATAAATGAGCCAACGAGTTGCTCAGTGACAGTGATATCCATTATGTGTTTAATTATCTTCAAAGTTAAAATGAAGGACTGTTTTTTTTTTTCCTGAGCTAATGAGAAGACGAGATTAAGTGGTGATGCGAAGCACATTTTAAAAAAAATGAAAAGGAAGTGACAGGTTAGCCAGTTTCCCATCCAGCGAATGCGTATCAGAGCAATCAGCAAACTTTTCTGTGAGAAATATCACTCCTGTTGTTATTTATTCCTTTGCCTTTCATTTCCAAGTCAAATTCCAGCAGTCTAATTTGAGATCTTTGCAGAAATGGGAGTCCAAACAAGTCAAGATGATTGGTGCATTCAATGTGCAGGCTGCTGAGGAAGAGACTGGATCGGTCTTAAATGTCATCAGAAAGTAGGGTTGATTGCATTGTGCTCCATTGTGGTGCAGTGATTTTTGACGCAGCAACAATCAGACACTAATTTTGGACTTGATCTGCAATGACAACAAGATATATTCCCATCTTCTCCCATCAGTTTTTACCCAAAAGTCTTCCTTTGTCCAACATCTCCAACACCAATTGATAGCATTTATATGAAAATTTAAGACATGGTTTTCTAAAAATTTTTATACCATTCCTTAAACACCATCAAAGTTTTCTTAACATTCTCTGAATTCTAACAATATTAAAAAAGTCTCACATATTTATTGCATTCTTTAATTTTTCATTTCAAACTATAAGCAAATTAATCAATTTTAAAACTTTAAATCAATAAATCTTTAGCTTTTAGCAAAAGTTAATAAACCATCCTAAAACGACCCAAATATTGAAAATATCAACAATTTCTGGTTGGCAAACAGAAAATAAAAATAATCTAGTTTTGATTAGCATTAGTGCCTGATGTACGGAAATATATTTCTAACAAAAAGAAATTGCTTTGTTATGGTAACTTATGCTAGCTAGCATTTTAATTGACATGGGAGGGTAACTCCTTGGGTTAGTAAGAGCAAAATTGTTAAATGGTTCATTTTCAGCAGTCGAAATTTGTCAATTCATGTCATATGTAGGTTCACTGATATTTGATTTTTAGAATTTGGATGGTGAAACATAAATTATTTTAAAAAACATGAAATAAATGAATGAATAAATAAAACAAGGGTTAGGGTTAGGGTTAGGGTTACAAAAACAAACAAACTAATAATAATAATAATAATAATAATAATAATAATAATAATAATAATAATGGGGGAGCACGGCGGCTTGGTGGTTAGCACGTTTACGTCACACCTCCAGGGTTGGGGGTTCGATTCCTGCCTTCGCCATGTGTGTGTGCAGTTTGCATGTTCTCCCCGTACCTCGGGGGTTTCCTCCGGGTACTCTGGTTTCCTCCCCCGGTCCAAAAACATGCATTGTAGGTTGATTGGCATCTCTAAATTGTCCGTAGTGAGTGAATGAGAGTATGTATGTGCCCTGCGATAGGTTGGCACTCCGTCCAGGGTGTATCGTGCCTTGATGCCTAATGACGCCTGAGATAGGCACAGGCTCCCCATGACCTGAGAATAGATCGGATAAGCGGTAGACAATGACTGAATGATAATTATTATTATTAACGTTATAATAATAACGTTTTCTTTTTTAGTTTTGAAAAAATGTTCATAGACCTAGCAGGTGTTTCTCAGGATGTGTCCTATCACAAGAGCCTAATTAACATCCTCAAGGTAAAAAACATATGGAAAGCAGTGCCATTAACTTAAAGTTACTTTCAAGGCTTTACATGAGTGGGATGTGTGAATTATCTGAGATAAAGTCTCGTGATAAAACCGAGCTAGAAATAGGAACATCTGTTTGAAGACACTGAAACAAAGAAGCTACTACAAGCTTCTACAATCCCACTTTTCACAGTTTGATTTTCTCTCTTCTATTATTCTGTCTCCATTACACACTTCCCAACCATTAAATCATTTTGCTCTTGGCTCTTTCCATTTGTTTAGAATTACTGCTTAGACCCCAGTCCATCGCTGCTTCAGTAACCGCTGAAGTAACATCCTGACCAGGGTCGCCGTGGATCTGGAGCAGGATGCTGGGAATACTAATCTTAACCTCCCTATAGTCCAGTCGTGGCTACCAATTTCAAATCATAAATATTAAATGTTTAGTATTTACAACTCAACAAGCAATAGCAAGGGAAGCACCATCTGGCTCATGAAATGTAATATTGATGTTATAGATTAAAGATTTACAACCAATGAGTCCCAAGCATGCTGGCTAGCTATAACTGTTAAATCTGTTATAGAGAAAATATGCAATTTAATTTCAATTTACAGCTAAATCACACTGTATAATACAGTATACTACAAGACATGGCAGCTTTTTATTTTTTATTTTTGCTTTATAACTTCCAAATGCAAGTCTTTTTCATTTGCCATGTTTAATAAAATCAGAAGATTTATTAAATTTACAATTGAAATTGAACAAGCACTTGGGGCATCTCAGATGCATGCAAGAAATGGGTTATATAATATCAAAAGATTTTTCCATTGTCTGTACTGCTTATCCAATCTGTCATCAGGTCACAGGAAGCCTCTCTCAGGCATCATGGCAGGATACACCCTGGACGGAGTGCCAACACCCATCACAGGACACACACACAATTTAGAGTCTCCAATCAGCCTAGAAGCATGTCTTTGGACTGTGGGAGGAAACCAGAGCACCTGGAGGAAACCCACCAAGCAAAGGGAGAACTCCACACACAAACAGTGACCAGGAGTGAGATTCAAACCCAGGACACTGGAGGTGTGAGGCTAACATGCTAACCACTAAGCTACCATGCCACGTAGCAAATGTTTTGTAGGACAAAAAATGCATGCATAAATTGTCCTTTTGACAGATTTGTTGGATGCCACCCATACAAACAGCTACTAGCTGTCTGATCAAGTCCAATCCATAAAAGTTCACTCTGAATATTTCTTATTCATATATTAAAAGTAGACTTCAAAGTAACTGATTATATCAAACCCAATTCTGCTCTCTGAGATGCCCCAAGTGCTTGTTCAATTTCAATTTCAATAAGCTTTATTGTATGACCATATACATGTACAGTATGCAGCTAAAATGTGAAGGTGTTATCCTCAACCACGAAATTTTTGTGTAAGGTTATCCCAACAAAGGGAAAAGCCCACGTCTCACACTGAAAGCCAGCAGAGTTCTGATTCATTTTATATCGGACTTGCAGCAATAAAATGTTTTATTTATACTGATTGAAAATGTCCCATTAACCAATTTCCATTCCGGTGAAATGGGACGCTAATGTACAGGGATCAAAAAGGGATCAAATTGTAAGAAAAGGTACAAATGCTAATCTAATCCCTAACCTAAAATTTTATTTTTGAGAATTTTTTTTATGCAATTTTCGTACATTTTCAAATCAGTAATGAGAGAGGTCAGTGGAAAATTCCCTGATTGGTTCAAGCTGTCAGAAAAGATATAGTAACTCATATAATCACTCTTTACAGCTGTGGTGAGCAGAAAAGCCTCTCAGCATGCACAAAACATCTAACCTTGAGGAGGATGATCTCCAGCTGTAGAAGACTACATTGTGTTCCACTCCTTACAGCCCAGAACAAGAGTCTGAGTCTATCATAGGTCTTTTTCCAGCCTTTAACCGTCCAGTTTGGTTGAGCCTGAACCTGTGTCCATGATAGCCTCAAATTCCTGTTCCTGGCAGACAGCAGTAGAAGCTGATGAAGTGTTTTTTGCTGCTGAAGCCCATCCATGTCAAGGTTCGATCTGTTTTGTGTTCCGAGATCACCATGATTATAAAAAGCGCTCATTTGAGTTGCTGTGAACTTTCTGTCAGCTCAAACCAGTTTGGTCATTCTCCTCTGATCTCTCAAATCATGCTGTCACATGATGATTGGATAACTGTATAAACGAGCAGGAGTTAAAATGGATGAAGAGTGTATTGTGTAAATCACTATAATTAATATATTATTGTATTAGTCTTTGAATTGTCTCCTGATATTATGGTATAATATTGTATTACTTACTTTCAGACTTAAAGGCAAGTCATTAAGTTATGTTTAAATTTTGCCGTCTAGACGCTGTTTATAAACTCTTAAAATATGAAAGAAAAATATGGCAAAAAATAAGGCGTGCAAGACTCTATGCAAGACATTTTAATCATCCATTTGGAGGAAATAAGGAGCTTATTCAGGAAATCTCAATAAGCATGTGCGTAACCCAACTCTGAATACAAGGAACTTTCCCTGTATAATTACATTTCTGTAACTTTTGCCACTCAGAATCCAGCCACTATTTATTAGCACCAGTCTTGAATCACCTAGATACCTATGCTAATGCTAAATCTTTTTTTTTTAAATCATTTTTACACAAAGACATGTTCTAGGTAAAGCAAAGAAGACTATTAGATTCTACCAGCATCACCATCTTTGAGGCAACCTGCCTGGATCTTGCCATCTCTCTCGAACCCATTTGTCTGACATGAAGTCTAAATATGAGTCATGAGCCTATTTCAGTTAGGAAAAGGGAACATTCCGACACCTCTCCTGCCATTACAGGCCTGCAAATGGTATTCGTCGAATATAAAAACTGCACCATGAGTGAGATACAATTTCTGCATTTTTAAAATGTTTAGCAGAGCTCAAAATTAAGACGGAACTGCAACACACAACAGGATGACCCGGGCTGCTAACAACAGTACAAACCTTGCATACTGAAATCAAAGCTGCGTCGGTGTAACAGCGGTGCAATCCACGGATGGTAAATTCTTATGTAAATGTGTGCAAGACTGCAAGGCTGCGCTGGTCTCTCGAGTGGAGCTAACCTGATTGAAGTACAGATGAGCTCTGGCTTCAGCTTGAGATGTGAGTTACATTTTGTTAACACTGAATATTGTTCAAGGAAAAAAAAAGAAACTGTTAAAAATTTAGTCACTGGAATGGTAAGTAGCCACATCACACACCAGTGCTTACTTTTAATCCCTCATTTGGCTGATGGCCAAAAACCGCACCGCATTAAGCAGAACGATATTATATAGACTGATGTCTGAAAATGGATTTATTTTTGAATGTTTTATTTCTCAGGAGGAAAAGGAGGCATAAATCGGAGACGCTCACGCTGTCTGGGTAGTTTGCTGCATTATAGCTCTGCATAAGTACTCCAAGCACGGTGGCTTTGTTTATTTTATTGACTTATTTATTCTGTCCATCGACTGTGTAGCCTGTAGCAGGACTACGCTTTTTTTTTTCCACCTCTGAAATCACCACCTCCTAATTATCTGTCACATTTTCTGCTATCCCATGCCGAAGACACACAATGGCCAATAATTACCCTCCAGCCTGCATCTATCAGGGTGCTGCTATTGATTCACTCGCTCTTTCTGCAAGCTCTTTTATTCAAGATGTGATTCTTTCTCTTTCTCTTTTCTTGCATCTAAACGTGTACACAAAGCAATCCATGCGATCGCCACAATTAAATGTGATGATCGGTGCTTGTGATGATCATCATCTTGGCAATGAAACAATAATACGTTGGACATGATGAGTCAAGAGCTGACGTGATTTAGTGTGTGTGTGTGTATCCCGTGGCATGCTGTGACATGAATGACATGTGTGACAAAATCACTGGAAGCGATGAGCAGCTGTCAGGCGGATAAATGAAGATAAATCAAACGTCATGGTGGGGGTGGGATGTTTATTCACCACAGTACCCTAAAGACATGGGCGGGACAGTGGCGAGCGCTCCTATGTTTTGAGCATCGAACACACACTATTTGTAAGACAAAAATGAATCAGTGCGTGAAGAACTTAAGTACGCAGGACGTCTGTTAAAGATTGATCATTGTTAGCGCTGGGTAATTAGGACAAAGTCAAAGTTTATTATGGTTACAAAAATGGGTGGGCAATTATTATTATTCATTCATTGTCTACCGCTTATCCGATCTATTCTCAGGTCACGGGGAGCCTGTGCCTATCTCAGGCGTCATTGGGCATCAAGGCAGGATACACCCTGGACGGAGTGCCAACCCATCGCAGGGCACACACACACACACTCTCATTCACTCACGCGATCACACACTACGGACAATTTAGAGATGCCAATCAACCTACAATGCATGTCTTTGGACTGGGGGAGGAAACCGGAGTACCCGGAGGAAACCCCCGAGGCACGGGGAGAACATGCAAACTCCACACACACATGGCGGAGGCAGGAATCGAACCCCCAACCCTGGAGGTGTGAGGCAAACGTGCTAACCACCTAACCACCAAGCCACTGCGCCGCTCCCCCCCCCTTATTATTATTATTATTATTATTATTATTATTATTATTATTATTATTATTATTATTATTATTATTATTATTATTATTATTATTATTTTATTTTTATTTTTATTTTTTTATTTTTTTTATTGTACCTGATTTATATATTTTTTAATATATTTAACTGCTTATATTTCACAAAACAATTAAAACTGCAAACTAGAAGCAGTCCTCACCAGCCAGTTAGAAAGGACTGTTGAATGTCCTGGTTAATGAACGTGATCTTTCTTTGTCCCGTGAGCTTCATCGCTAATTGTTCGTTTACACTCGCATGGAAGTATAAACATCCCGCTCACAGAAATTTGTTGTTGCATCCCGCAGGATCTCAGTCTCGATGGGGAATTCTGTTCTGTAAAGCTTTCAAAAGAAAAAAATACAATAAAGCACATCATATCTGTTTCCTTTTAGACCGTTTTATCTTTTTATTACAAATAATAAAATGTACTCATATGCTCTGATATCCCTACTCAGGATGCTTTACTCGAGAGCCTCTTTTATTTTTCTTGGTCACCTCGGCTTGTCTATACTCAACCCCCTCCATCTTCCCTGATGGATATCATCAGTAATGGACAGGTGCACTTCTGTCTTTCACTACAGGACATGGACTATCTGTGCCTTGCAGAGCTGTGATAATTCCCATCTGCATTTCTACTTTTTAAAAATTGAAATTCTGCAGAATAGTTCGCTTCCCTAAACATGCCACAGGCTTAAGCGAGCCAGACTGACAATGAAATGCAGCCTCGATAGGAGAAAAAAAAAGTGGCCCCTTGGACCTAAAAAGCCTTGGATGGAGTAAGTGCATCAGCGGCAGGGGCTGTCTCAGCAGAGCCGGTGGGGGGATGGAGATGATGTTGAATGGAGAGAGAGAGAAAGAGAAAGAGAGAGAGAGGCTGGATGCATGAGCTAGGACATAATGAAGCGCACCAGGCACAGTGACCGCTGAGCCATGTCACTAGCAATGGCAGTCCCTCTCCCTCTAAAGCGTGACAAGTCAGAAGAGCACCGATTCAGAGCCCATTTGCACTCTCTGTCACTGACCCAAGGAAATGTAGATCCAGAAAACGAGAGAAAGAGATGGAAAGAGCAAACAAAGATGGAGCTGAGATACAATACAGCCCAGATATGGTGATGCAGGCACAGAAAATGGTGACTGTGGTGAGTGCCTAAAAAAATGCTTGATGAGAGAGAAACACAAAGACCAAGTGGCAGCGCTGATGGAAAAAGCATCTGGCTCATATTTTAGAAAGATAGAGTGAGCGAGAAAGAGAGAGAAGGTAGAGATAAGGTAAAGGCGACGGCGGGTAGACTAGCGAGGTTATGTAGGCACTGGCAGATCGCTGCTATTTACCAGCTCGTCAGCACAATCACGGCCCAAAAAAAAAAAAAAACAGTTCAGTCTCGTGAAGCACATCAGCTCCCTTAGTGCCCGGCGGTGCCATACTGGCACAGTGCAGCTCGCGGCAAATCCCAGCTCTGGCATGGAGAGAGAGATAACCACGACTGAGCAGAACCCAGCTAAACACAGCAAGCGCCACCGTTGCACAGCATCCAGCTCTGAGCAGCATTGCAACTCTTTTAAGCTCACTGGCTATTAAAGCACCACAATTTTGCACTCCTTTTTTCACAGGTTTTTGTGACTATGAGCACAAGAAAAGAGAAGAATCTATATTCAAAGAATAGGAAGAGTGGCCAATGTGTTTAAAAAGTAGAAGTGCTAACATCTTGGGTCCATATGAGAATTTAAGCAATCTCAGAGACACACAAAAGACTTGTGACTGGCTTCTTTCTAGTTTTTTCCCCTCACAAAATTGTCCAATATTTCACTACAGCCCCAAGGACAGTATTTTGACAGTATTACTTAAGGAGAGTATGAGTCTTTGACCATCTTTCCAACCCATTTGGAAATATAGATTTAAGACTTTACTGACTGGTTATTGGTTACAAAATAAGACCCTTTCCCCATTTCTGTTTCCAAATTTACACTACATGGATGAACATTTGTGGACACCTGACCGATATGTTCTTGTTGAACATCCGATTCTAGATAACTTAACCCCATTAATCTTATAATCATCAATCTTCCTCTTTTGGAAAGGGTAGATTTTGGAGCATGGCTGTGGGATTTGTGCTTATTCAAGCATAAAAGCATTAGTGAGATCAGACACTGATGCTGGGTGAGTTGGTCTTGGGTGCATTCAGTGTTCCAGTTCATCTCAAATGTGTGTGCAGTCTGTGCAGGACACTCGATTTCTTACATAGCAAGCTTGGCAAATCACATCTTCATGAACATGCTTGGTTTGGTGTAATGCCACAGCAAACAAAGACAGTTCAAACTTCACTGCAACATATCGGGGGAAGGACCACGTTTGTGTGTGATGGTCAGTTGTCCACAAATCTTGGGCCAGAAATCAATGCTTGTTTAAGTAATCCATCCCTAATATTTTCTTTTATTCTAGCTTGAATTTTCTTTTGCTGTAGCATGACACGTTTTCTTCACTGAGTAACTAAGTAAGGGTCCTAAACCTGTTTATGAAGACATGATTTGCCAAGCTTGCTATGTAAGAACTCGAGTGTCCTGCACAGAGCCCTGACTCTGACCCAAACCCATTTTACACCTTTGGGATGAACTGAAACACTGAATGCACTCCAGATCAACTCACCCAATACCAGTGTCTGATCTCACTAATGCTTTTGTGGTTGAATAAACAGAAATCTTCACAGTCATGCTCCAAAATCTAATGGAAAGCCTTCCCAAAAGAGAGGAAGATTAGCGATTATAAGATCAATGGGGCGAAGTCATCTGGAATGGGCTGTTCAGCAAGAACATATTGCTGTGATGGTCAAGTTTCCACAAATGTTTTTCCATGCAGTGTAATTTTGGAAACAGAAATGGGGAATGGGTCTAATTTTGTAACCAATGACCAGTCAGTAAAGTCTTAATTGTTTTTAACTAGAGCTAGATAATTAGATGGAAAAAAAAAGTTGATGAAAAGAACATTTACTTCACTTGACTTGACTCTTGGCTTTAATCCTCTTCTTTATAAGTTTATTTATTTACAACGTCCCAAATATCGAATCAATTGTAGTGTATAATATAATAAGAATGGGGAAAAATGTGTTTAAATACACTATCAAATTCCACAATTACTACATAATATAGCATTAAAAAAATTAGAACATGTGATAATTAAACAGATTATCAGGTTAAACAGATATGTTTTAGGATGTTAAGCTCTAATCTTGATTATAATCTTTTTTTTCTTGTTATTGTCTCTGAATTTGTGCAAGATTTGACCTTTTTTAAGATCCTTTTTAAGAGCCGATAAAACATGCTGTATTTTACACCAAAGCATTGAAAAAATAATTGATTCATAATTGATTGACCAGTTGGTCCGCTGGGGCGACCCCGAACAGGGAGCAGCCGAAAGTAACTTCTATTGAAGAATTTGGGTCTTATATGAGTCAAAGTTTTTTAATGGTATATCTTTAATGATGTTTTTTTACTGGATCACACTTTTATTCTTTTATTCGTAGCTCCTTACTGAACTGGAAAGCATTGCATTGGAGTGCCGGTGGTCCGTGTGTGTGTGTGTGTGTGTGTGTGTGTGTGTGTGTGTGTGTGTGTGTGTGTGTGTACTGTCCTAAACACCTCGCATCCACTGTTGTTTCGTTTTTCGGAAATCCAATTTCTGCTCTAACCAAGTGGAGCTTTCCGCTCCATTGGAGTGTGCAGACATGGCCAGTCACCTACAGTGTAATTAAAACCAAACAAACCCCATCAATCAGCTGACATTAGTGCAGAAAACACGCTTGTGCACCCACACACTCCGAGGTAAAATCAGATTTGGAGAGTGAGTAGTGAGTGGCATGATTAGAGCTGCAGAATGAGGTGCAGGAGACCCTCAGGGAGCTTAGCTGCTTGTTCAAAGCAAAATGCTGGCCTCACACACGCACACACACACCTGCACTCACACATACAGTATATACACACAAATACACACACTTCCATGTACATGTTCCACATTCTAATTTAAATGTCACTTTCTTTTATAGTTTAAAAGCAATATTAATACGATTGTGAAAATGAGACACGACTTCAGATGAACAGATTTCTTTCTTGCACATGCACACGCTCAGTGTTCTACACACTCCATCTAAAATGACTCCACAGAGATCACAGTGGTCTACAATTTGAATTCCCGTGAAAAAATGCAACAACAACAACAACAACAAAAAATCCGATTCATTTTTTATGGCAGCTCTGATGTCGTTATAACGTCAGCTATACATCATGTTATCGTTTCTATAGCAACAACCTCTTCACTGGTACTTGTTTAAGCTTGCTGCAATGTTTTCTTATGATTAACTTTAATAGAGAGAAAAGGCTAGTTCTAGTGAGGAAGCATCTGATTATAGCTGCTACTTGTTTAGCAGATGCCCCACATCATTAAACATAACTATAAATAGATAAAAACTGACGCTCTTTCATAAATAATTCATTTGAAGCATGGGAAAATAGTTGATATGTTCATGTTGTTGAGTATATGTCTTGTTTTGTTTTATTCCTTACGTCCAATATATTCTGTATTCAATTTTACATTAATGAAAGTTTACTAACAGTCAACGAAACATAAACCCCTTCAGAAATAGATATCCACGTCCATAACCTTTATTTATTACACAATCTACAGTAAACGTTCTTTTCCGTATAAACCAGCATTCGTTTCTGTTCTCTCTCATAATAAAGAATTAAATAATGGTATAAACATGCATTGCTATTTTTATATGTGCAAATCAAATTTAATAGCCCAAAGAAATTCATTCCTGTGTTTACTGGAAGCTGAATTCATGAAGAATTAAAACACAGAGGAAGGATATTATTGATATTCAGGCCCATTTTTTGCATATTCATTAATCTGTAAGGTTTTGCAAAACTGATTGAAATTTTTTGATTAATAATGAATTACCTATATAATATTCACATACATATTTTAATGACTCACTTTTTTTTTTGTACCTGGTGTACCTACCAGCACACACACCGAGGCTTGTGAGCATTAAATGAGTTAGAGATGGGTGCGTTTTTCTTTGAAGTGTCTCCGCTGCTTAGGCTCAGGTGCTGTCTCACCGAGATTGCCGTGTCTCCACCCCCGGGTCAGCCCTCCACGTTTGAAGTGACAAATTGGCCGTCAACACACAACTCGTGTACCCTTCTCTCTCTCTCTCTCTCTCTCTCTCTCTCTCTCTCCCTCTCCCTCTCTCTCTCTCTCTCTCTCTCTCTCTCCCTCCCTCCCCCTCTCTCTCTCTCTCTCTCTCTCTCTCCCCTTCTCTCTCTCTGTCTCTCTATATCCCACTCTCTCTCTCTCTCTCTTTTCTCCCCCCTCTCTTTTCTCTCTCTCTCTCTCTCTCTCTCTCTGTCTCTCTATATCCCACTCTCTCTCTCTCTCTCTCTCTCCCCTTCTCTCTCTCTGTCTCTCTATATCCCTCTCTCTCTCTCTCTCTCTCACTCTCTCTCTCTCTCTCTCTCTCTCTCTGTCTCTCTATATCCCACTCTCTCTCTCTCTCTCTCTCTCTCTCTCTCAATCTCTCTATATCCCCTCTCTCTCTCTCTCTCTCTCTCTCTCTCTCTCTCTCTCTCTCTCCCCTCTCTATATATATATATATATATATATATAGAGAGAGAGAGAGAGAGAGAGAGAGAGAGAGAGAGAGAGAGAGATGTCCCTTTCTCTCTCTCTGTCTCTCTATATCCCACTCTCTCTCTCTCTCTCTCTGTCTCTCTATATCCCACCCTCTCTCTTTCTCTCTTTCTCTCTCTCTCTCTCTCTCTCTCTCTCTTTTGTCTCTCTATATCCCACCCTCTCTCTCTCTCTCAATCTCTCTCTCTCCCTTTCTCTCTCTGTCTCTTTATATCCCACTCTCTCTCTGTCTCTCTATATCCCACTCTCCCCTCTCTCTCTCTTCTCTCTCTCTCTCTCTCTCTCTCTCTCTCTCCCTCCCTCTCTCTCTCTCTCTCTCTCTCTCTAGCAGCCAATGCACTCTCCCTTCTCCCTTCTTTATACTTCAGTTACTGTAACATCTTCACCTCTTCAGCACACACACACACACACACACACACACACACACACACACACACAAACACACTACAGTAAACACTGTGCATCCACAAAACCGGACATGAGATTTGAGTTACACACCCTCCTTTGTGTTTCCGCCTGCGTGAACAGCATGTTTTCTTCAGGCCAAAGTAAGTGTGTTCACTTCACAGATGATGCAAGACCTGTGTTGTAAATGTAGCGTGTCACTGGCCTTTGAGCATTCAGCTGCTCGGGACTGTGTGTTTGCCGGGAAATTTTGCTCCATTCTGAATGGATGAGTTCAGTGTTTGAGCCTTACTGGTGCTCCCTACACTAACCAGTGTATTTCTCTCTCTCTCTCTCTCTCTCTCTCTCTCTCTCTCTCTCTCTCTCTCGCTCTCTCTCAGCGGGGCCAGAGTGAAATCTGGGCTCTGCCAGCCCTCTCTAATGACCCGTGAGTGCCCGTTTCTGTGCGCTGACATTTAAGGCGGCAGCACACATGCCAGGCATGTGGAAGAGGGGGCGTTCCTGCCTCTGGCACCTATCATTCGAAAAAAATGACTGCAGAATGCACTCCCTCTGCCTCTTGGTCTCTACATCTCTTATAAATCTGAAATCAGAGCGACATTGATACTTTTGGTTCGTTTGCTTTTTGGTTTTTATTTCACACTGCACATAATTAACTTAAGCACAGATTTAATAAATAAGAAATTATTAAGGAAGGGTGGGTAGAGCTGAAAAAAACCCAGAAAATCTAAACAAAGTTGCCTAGTTTGTGCAAAAATTACAGAAAAGCATCTATTTCTATGCTGTTTAAATCTGAATCTTTTCTCGAGGTATTAGTGTTCTATCGGCTATTCTTTTGTGTTTGTGTTTAGTCTCCTTTTAAACATGTCTTTGATTAGATGTCCAGGATATGGACACACACACACACACACACACACACACACACATTCTAATTTAAATGTCACTTTCTTTTATAATGTAAAAGCAATATTAATATGATTGTCGAAATGAGACACGACTTCAGACGAACACATTTCTTCCTTGAACATGCCCATGCATATTCTACAACACACTTTATGTAAAGTTAATTCATAGAGAAAAGAACACAGTGGTCTACAATCTTAATTTCCAACAAAAAAAAAAATCTGAAACTACTTTATATCATGGCATCATTTAAATCCGATTCATTTCTTTTTTAGTACTGTAGCTTTGATGTCGTTATAGCATCAGCTGTACATCTTGCTATCGTTGCTATAGCAACAACCTCTTCACTGATACTTGTTTAAGCTTGCTGCAATGTTTTGTTATTATTAATAGAACATTATTATTAATAGAGAGAAAAAGACCTTGGTGAGGAAGCTTTTGATTACAGCTGCTACAACTTGTTTAACGGATGTTTCACAGCATTAATTGTAACTATAAATGGATAAAAATGACAACCTGGCGTTCTTTCATAAAGCAAATAAAGCATTTCAAGCGTCAGAAAATAACTGGGATGTTCACTTGGAAATGAATCGAACAAGCAGCTCAGAGGTTGCGCTAGAACTCTGGAGGTGTACATGTGTACAGTACGCTAGCATTAAGTGTAGCATTTATAGGAGATACAGGCATTTTATTGAAGCATCCATATGTGAATTCAAGCTTAGAAACATACCCCACCCTGGCTTGCATAATTCATACATTTTTTTCTTAGGAAACACAATTAAGTCCTGCCCTTCATATTTAATGATGTTTGATGATGATAGCAGCTTGGAAGATGCTAATTCTGAAACCGGGTGTGAACCGGCCTCCGAGCCTCCTTTCCTATTTATTTAAACAAATGAAGGAGATGATCATTGGAGCCAGAGATTGTACATTGGGAACTGATGGCGATCGCCTAGCGCATATACAATTAGCGCATGCCGTTATTGAGTTGTCTTATTTCAACGTCTAATTTGTTATTGCGCACAACATCTCTCCCCGGAGCCGTTTGGCTTGTAGTGTCACTTCGGCATCGGTGTACCACTGCGGCAGCTTGTTTACGTAGCATGCCTCTGAAACGTGGCACGGTTTTATCGATGACAAACAGCGGATAAACGACGACAAAAACAGGATATGTAAAATATCCGCGGAACACAAATAGATGTCGAGATAGAGATAGAGGAGGCGGTTCGGTTTGACAGGATGCGAATCAGCCAGTAATAACCTGCAAGTTAAGCTGATGCTTCTGAAAATTTTGATAACAATAGCAAGTGCCTCTCGGGTGTCCCTTTTTTATAGTTTGCATTTGCCAGGAATTAATTAAAGCCTTTGTGTGAAGGATAAAGAAGAGTAACGCTCCAAGGCTAAATGAGCTTGACGGAATTATCCAGCTGGAACATGGCGTGTAACAGTAAAACTCCGGTGTCTGGCTGAAGTTACGATGTCTCCTCCTACTTTTCTCGACTTAAGTAAAGAGTTTTAATAACATAATGCATTATTCACCTGCAGTACATTAGTCTATTGTCTCGTAATTGCCTATTGATATTCTAAACAAGAGATGGTACTTCGTGGCTTAGTGCTCTGGTCTACTCCGCTGCTGTGGGACATTAACTGTAAACTTCATTATACCTCAGACCAAACTGATTTTCGCTAGATTGCGGAATGATTGCATGAGCTCGGTGGAGTGCTGGAGCTGCTTTATTGCCTGTGCGTCTCCCAGGCAGAATTTGGCTATGCAAACATGATGAAGGATGAGAGCATTAAGATGCTTGAGCTAAGAGTGTGCATGGCTCTGTGGTCACAGTCATCATCAGCCATCTCAAGGGGCTTTCTCTCGAAAACACACACACACACACACACACACACACACACACACACACACACACACACACACACACACACACACACACACATGCAAGTGAAGTACAGGTCTGGAGAATAAGTAACGCTGATTTGTTAGGCCCCGCCTCCTTTCCTGTGCTATCGATTACAAAATGGAGGAGACTTCATATTTCACAACATTACAGAGAAATAAAAATGAGTTTTTAGAATTTATTTACATAAAGTTTATAGTAAAAAGTATGTAAGGAACAGGATTAGAAAAACAATTCAAATATGAAAATGTGAAAAAACTAACTATACAACTCAATATTACCTTTTATCTAGGCTTTATTCGGCTTGATTAATTATTTAAAAAATTCTAAATAAACAAGCAGTTTAAAAAAACATTTTTGTGCATATTTTCATTGTCTGTACCGCTTATCCAATCTGTTCTCAGGTCGCTTGTGCCTATCTCAGGCGTCATCATGCATCAAGGCAGGATACACCCTAGACAGAGTGCCAACCCATCGCAGGGCACACACACACACACACATTCACTACAGGCAATTTAGAGACTCCAATCAGCCTAGTCAGGGAGAGGAAACTGGAGCACAAGCACAGGGAGAACATGCAAACTCCACACACACAGTGAGTGGGAGTGAGACTCGAACCCAGGACGTGAGAACGTGCTAACCATTAAGCCACTGTGCCACCTATTATTATTATTATTATTATTATTATTATTATCATTATTATTATTATTATTATAAAGCGAATGACAGGGTGCCAAGAGAAGAGCTGTGGTACTGTATGAGGAAGTCAGGAGTAGCAGAGAAGTATGTCAGAGTGGTGCAGGACATGTATGAGAGGAGCAGGACAGTGGTGAGGTGTGCTGTAGGTCAGACAGAGGAGTTCAAAGTGGAGGTGGGACTGCATCAGGGATCGGCTCTGAGCCCCTTCCTGTTTGCTATAGTGATGGACCAGTTGTCAGAGGAGGTCAGAAAGGAGTCTCCTTGGACAATGATGTTTGCAGATGACATTGTGATCTGTAGTGAGAGCAGGGAGCAGGTGGAGGAAAGCCTGGAGAGGTGGAGGTTTGCGCTGGAGAGAAGAGGAATGAAAGTCAGTCGTAGTAAGACTGAGTACATGTGTGTGAATGAAAGGGAGGGAAGTGGAACAGTAAGGTTACAGGGTGAAGAGGTGAAGAAGGTACAGGAGCTTAAGTACTTGGGGTCAACAGTCCAGAGTAATGGAGAGTGTGGGAAAGAGGTAAAGAAGCGAGTGCAGGCAGGTTGGAATGGGTGGAGAAAGGTGTCGGGAGTTCTGTGTGATAGGAAAATATCAGCCAGAATCGAGTGGAAGGTGTACAGGACAGTGGTGAGACCAGCCATGCTGTATGGTTTAGTGTCACTGAGGAAGAGACAGGAGTCAGAGCTAGAGGTAGCAGAGCTGAAGCTGTTGAGGTTCTCTTTGGGAGTGACAAGATTGGACAGGATTAGGAATGAGTACATCAGAGGGACAGTTTATGTTGGACCTTTTGGGGGACAAAGTTAGGGAGACCAGATTAAGATGGTTTGGACATGTTCAGAGGAGGGAGAGTGAGTATATTGGTAGGAGAATGTTGGACATGGAGCTGCCAGGCAGGAGGCAAAGAGGAAGGCCAAAGAGGAGGTATATGGATGGAATTAATGAGGATATGAAGCTAGTGGGTGCAAGTGTTGAGGATGCAGAAGATAGGGATAGGTGGAGAGAGATGATTTGCTGTGGCGACCCCTGAAGGGAAAAGCCAAAAGAAGAAGATGATTATTATTATTATTATTATTATTATTATTATTATTATTATTATTATTAACTTTATTAACTGTATTCTATAGATAGTTTTTATTTTTATCTTATCTTATTTATTTATTTATTTATTTATTTATTTATTTATTGTTTTTTCTTTGTCCCCTGGAAAAAATTGAAACTTTTAAGATCACATGGATCTTCACTGATTTACCAAATGACCAAAGTTGAACTTTATGAAGTGCTCAAGAACTCTGAGTTCCTCATTTGGAGTTAAACCAGAGAATCTGAGATTCCTTATTGAACTTTTGTCTCCCACTGGTATATGATGCATGAATTCCTGGTCCATAAAATAATGCAATACAGTAATAGCCTAATTCTACACAGACTAGAGTTGTAAGACAATAGGTTGCTTATTTTTGTTGTATAAAACTACAGTATGAATTCTATAAATGTAAGAATAGTTTGATTACAGAATTAAAGACTCATTTTCTATATTAACACTATTCTTTATACAATTTCTTGTACTGCTTTCAGTAAAATACCTTTCAGTTTTGAGGAGATGTTTTTGTTGCAAGAGAAGAGAAGAAACGAGAAGAGAAGATGGCCACAGAGGAACAGCAGAGGGACACTGAAACTGGAGGCTGGGAGGCATATACAGACCAAAAAAAAAGTCTCAGAGTTGCTTGGAATAGAAACCCTAGCTCCAGATCTCTTTTGATCTGCAGATTCATTGAAATATTGATTCACACATGCTACAGTCAGGAGGGTCCGGGGTTTGACGCAACGCAAAGCTTGCAGAGGACCAGAAAGCAAAGCTGATGCTCTACATTCTCCTCCATCTAGATAAACTGGTAGCCCAGTGCTCTGAAGCCCAATTTAGCAATACTTCATATGATTCCATTCCTTAATTCTAACCAAATATGAAATTTCATTTCTATCACTATGTCATGTGTTTATCCCAAATTTCAGAGGAACAAGACAAACAAAAACTCACCACTATTTAACACTTGAGTCAAATCTATTTGGTCAGTATATTTAAGTCTTTTAAATATCTGCTGGTATCCAATCAGGTTTTTCTTATCTGGAAATTGAAAATGTGTGTAAAAAACAGTTGGACCGACTCCCTGCTATTTTCACTCACTCGCCAGCATGAATATTAAACAAGAGATCAGACGAACCGAGCGGCAGGACGGCCATATCAGAAGGTTTGCATCTCAATCCGTTTCTGCATATACCGTCGATGTCAAACAGCGTCATGTGATTACTAAATGAACTTCATGGCATGGGGTGCCAGAAAATGTTATGCAGATTTGCCAAATCGTGCATTTCCATATTCATGAATATGGAAAGGAAAATGAGTTTACAGTGAGCGAGATTATCGAGTGGGTGAAATAAAACAAAGCATGTTTGCTTTGTTTAGGATTCATTAGTACTTTTCAAAAATGCATTTATTTATTTCATTTTATCGTATCGTATGGTGACCAGCTCATTGACCATGCAGGCTACTGTTTCCAAGCCTGAAAACAACTTTAATTCTGATGCCGGCAAGTAATTTTCATTAAATGTCAATTTGGTATTAATTCAGAGCAAAGCTTAAATAAAATTGTGTTCATTAATCACTCTGCCGTCCAGTGTTCTGCTAATTAAAACGTTTCAGGGCGAGCTCGTTAGTCACCCTCGGACCTGATTGTTAATGTCGACTCATTGTCCTCTCTTTCACCACCATCATTTATTTTCTTTGCTGTTCTTGTATACTCTTGTTATTTATTAAATTACTTTTTTTTTTTGTCCCCCGTGACTCCAACGATAACTATCACACACAGATGAGGAGGTCTCTGGATCCAGAAATACCAACAGTAGCACTGATCTTTGTATTGTAGAGCCTCTGAACGTACGCTGCTTTGTTTAAATTATGGCAGAATAATAATCGTAATATTTCACACCATAGACTTAAATATTATATGTAATTCATCACATGAACAGGATTGTGTTAGATAACTTCATGATGCTTTGGAAAGAAGAGCAGTTTTGATTTTCACCATTCACTGTTTTTAGTAACTTATGATTCATGAGAGGGAATAAATAATGAGATTTATACCAACAGGATTTACACTCTTCAAAGAGTCCAAAATAAATAAATAAAAATAATAAAAAAAAAAAAAAATACTGCAGCCAAGAGAGAATCCATGACTGAGGCAGAATTTGGAAAACTGTCAGTGTATTTATTTATTTACTTATTTATGTATTTATTTAAATACAATTCTTTTTTTTATACGATTATTTATTTTACATTAAAATAAAGAAGGTTTTGCATATAACTGCATCACACCAGCTCCGGACAGTTCTCCTCCTCAACAGCAGAAGTCACTGTTTCCAGAATTCAGGTTCAAGGTTCAAGGTTCTTTATTTACCACATACATATTACACACATGTGATGTAATGTCGTGAAATGCTTTTCCTTAGTTACTCAGCAACAAACAGAACCAACCAAGAACTAAGGACACATTCACACATGATAAAAATAGAAAAAAATTGAATATTATAAATATAACAAACATATAGTGACATACAGCAGAAAGGAGGAAATGGAATGAGTATAAAATAAAGTGTAATACACAGAAGTATAAGAGTGTGCCAAAACTTTTCCCTACAGTATTAACTGTTTTGTGTGTGTATCTGTGAGGAAGTTCTACACAGACTCTCTCAAGCATCCTCTTTCAGTTGCCTGAGGGTGGAAAGTCCTCCTGAGTCAATCCTCAGGATCTGGTAGCACTTGCCTGATGGGAGAACTCTAAAAAATATGTTTCTAGGGTATTGAAAGTCTCTGACAGTACTCATGGCCCTGGTCCTGCATCACTGGTTGTAGATTTCTGTGATTCACAGGAGAGAAATCCTGATGTCCATCTTTGCTGTCCTTACCAATCTGGACAGCGACTTTAGATACTGGCATTTGAGTGGTACCTCTTAACCAGTTGGGGATGATTCCTGTGAAGAGACTCTCCATAGCACCAGTATAGATGGCCATCAACACACTGTGGGAGACTTAAACCTGGCCAGATGCCATAGATGGTTGAGACACTGGCATATCCCAGTCATCAGGCTGTGTGTGTTGTTTAGGGAAGGTCTTCTGTTAGATGAAGCCAAAGGAAGTTGAAGATGTAGACTCCTTTGACTGTGGCACTGTTGATCATCAAGGTGCTGTAGTTCCTCACATGCTTCTTCCCACAATCAATAATCATCTTAGTCGTGTATGTGAACATGCCTTCTTGAGCCTTATTACCTCCATTGCCTTATGTTTACATCATTGTGCCTTGACCTGGTTACTTCCAGTTTGACCTCTTTTTTGGATTCTCCTTGTAAACTTGATATTTTGATACCTTTTGATGGCTGAATATTTCAGAATACTCTGGGGAAAATAACAAACAAGGGGGGCACGGTGGCTTAGTGGTTAGCACGTTTGCCTCACACCTCCAGGGTTGGGGGTTCGATTCCTGCCTTCGCCGTGTGTGTGGAGTTTGCATGTTCTCCCCGTGCCTCGGGGGTTTCCTCCGGGTGCTCCGGTTTCCTCCCCCAGTCCAAAGACATGCATGGTAGGTTGATTGGCATCTCTAAATTGTCCGTAGTGTGTGATTGTGTGAGTGAATGAGAGTGTGTGTGTGTGCCCTGCGATGGGTTGGCACTCCGTCCAGGGTGTATCCTTCCTTGATGCCCAATGACGCCTGAGATAGGCACAGGCTCCCCGTGACCCGAGTGTAGTTCGGATAAGCGGCAGACAATGAATGAATGAAAAAACAAACAAACAAACAAACAAACAAACAAAAGCAAAACAACACTACATTACTACTTGATGCCTGGGCGTTGGTGGCTCAGTGGCAGGTTTCTCGCCTACCATGTGGAAGACCTGGGTTCAATTCCCAGCCACTGGAAGCAGTGCTGGTCCCAAGCCTGGAAAAATGGGAGGGTTGTGCCAGGAAGGGCATCAGGTGTAAAACCTGTGCCAAGTTGCTGTGCAGCCTAGCACAGCAGTTTGTTTCACCTTCTTTTTAGTATTCTCTAAGATCATTGGCCAAGAAATGAAATAATAAACATGAAGTACTTGGAGTGATGATTGGCAGGCTAGGCATGTGATAAGATCTGGCTGATGCAGTAACAAATGATTGATAGTTCTTCAGCAGGGCTCCCCAGACATTCTCCAGTCTACATGATTTTTAAAGTGTAATCTTTTTTTATTTATTTTTTTGGTGTATCATTGCTAATAGTTGCATGCACCGAACCAACCCTTGTCTACTATACATTAAAGGTATTGCCTGACACAAATTTAGATTCCAAACATCCTTGAAAATTTATTCTATGGATTTCTAAGCTAAAATCTTGTGTGAAATATGGAGTCGCTTTTGATGAAAACACCCTGGTTTTGTTGCTCTGTGATCTTGCATTCTCACACTGCAGTCTAATCGTGGCTATGGGGGGAAAGTTTCAGAGGAGTGCTTTAGAATTCCAATGTGAGCACAATTCTTGCTGCGTGTTTTCTCTCTATTGCATCAGTGTGCCTCATGCATTTGTTTTAAAGCTTATTGGGTAAACAGGCCTGTTTGTTTGTTGGATTTCTACTCACAATTCATTAACCCCCCTGCTCTGGGCGTATAGAAATTTGCATTCGGTATGCTGGGCCTTCGCGATGACCGATGCCTGTGGCAGCAGGACTGGAAGTGTTTCCGAAACCAAATGAAGTGAAGCAGCTGAGCGAAACTTTAGAAGAGGTTTGCCAGCTTCGCAGCTTAAACGATCAAGCCATTGCTTTTCTCAGCTTTAATGGGCAAAAAGTTTTTCCTTTTTTTTTTTTCTTTGCCAGCACTATGACAAACCATTTGAACCTTTCAGAACATTTCATATCTTTCCTTCTTTTTTTATAGTTTCAGATTGGTGCTGTTGAGTTTGCTTTTTGCTAATAATATGTTATCAATGTTTTTTTTTCCTTATAAAGTTGTGATAGAGAAGAGAAACCACTACAAGGCATCAGATTTTTTTTTTTAACGCTCTCAATTATGCACGTTCTCCACACACTACCATATGTCACTGTCAATTCTGTTTGCCAGCATTGTAAGGCTCAGTGTGTGGAATTTGTGTGTGTTAAATAAAGGTCACGAAGAAGCAGGGAGGGTCAGTCTGCCTCTTGGATTGTGCTGCTTTTTGCCGGCTTGCAATACCAGCATTAATTCGCAGATCAGTCGCAATAATAAAATGCATATTGTAAATGTCAAACCATGTCGGGTCAGGAGTAATCCACCACTGCTGGGAAATAATGGATGGGCTTTGCAAGTATATATCTGCTTGCTCTGCATGAGAACGAGAGCTAAAGCTGTAAAAGTATCCGCAGAATGTTAGATCAGTCTTTTTGCTCGTAGATTACTGTATTCTTCTTTTCTCTTGTTCTACTCAGTAAGAGATGGCCAATGTTTTAGTTGAATGCATTTCAATTATGTGTTTTAATTGCAGTAATGTATTTCAAGGTTTAAAATACCAACCCAGCCACCCAAGTAACTTCACCAGTATATGAAAGCCAGCTCTTGTGAAGCTTGGTGTCAGTGGTGAGATTCCACAGGTAGAGTAAAAATGCAATGCAGCCTTCGTGATTGTGTGTGAAATTACAATATGTCTTACTTAAAGGTCTTGAAGTTCACTGTGGCTAAAGACTAAAGACCACGCTGTGATACCACACTGAGATGAACTTTATTTGCTCTTATTCAGATGTTTCTATAAGCAAGTCTAAAGCATTTTCCAAAATTTTTGGCACCCCTTATGAGCACGAGCAAAAAATAACAAGCGATTTTAATGGGGATTGTAAAATCCATTCACACAAGCAAGAATTTATTTACTTATGTTTCACTATTAAATATACATAATTGATTTTAAATATATACAGTGGTGTGAAAAAGTGTTGGCCCCCTTCCAGATTTCTTATTTTTTTGCATGTTTGTCACACTTTCATGTTTCAGATAATCAAACACATTTAAATATTAGTCAAAGATAACACAAGTAAACACATCATGCAGTTTTTAAATGAAGGTTTTTATTATTAAGGGAAAACAAAATCCAAAACTACATGGCCCTGTGTGAAAAAGTGTTTGCCCCCTAAGCCTAATAACTGGTTGGGCCACCCTTAGCAGCAACAACTGCAATCAAGCGTTTTCCATAACTTGCAATGAGTCTGTTACAGCGCTGTGGAGGAATTTTGCCCCACTCATCTTTGCAGAATTGTTGTAATTCAGCCACATTGGAGGGTTTTCGAGCATGAACCACCTTTTTAAGGTCATGCCACAGCATCTCAATCGGATTGAGGTCAGGACTTTGACTAGGCCACTCCAAAGTCTTCATTTTGTTTTTCTTCAGCCATTCAGAGGTGGACTTGCTGGTGTGTTTTGGATCATTGTCCTGCTGCAGAATCCAAGTTCGCTTCAGCCTGAGGTCACAAACAGATGGCCGGACATTCTCCTTCAGGATTTTTTGGTAGACAGCAGAATTCATGGTTCCATTTATCACAGCAAGTCTTCCAGGTCCTGAAGCAGCAAAACAGCCCCAGAGCATCACACTACCACCACCATATTTTACTGTTGGTATGATGTTCTTTTTCTTCCAAAAAGTTACATTTTTGTCTCGTCAGTCCACAGAGTATTTTCCCAAAAGTCTTGGGGATCATCAAGATGTTTTCTGGCAAAACTGAGACGAGCCTTTATGTTCTTTTTGCTCAGCAGCGGTTTTTGTCTTGGAACCCTGCCATGCAAACCATTTTTGCCCCGTCTCTTTCTTATGGTGGAGTCATGAACACTCACCTTAACTGAGGCAAGTGAGGCCTGCAGTTCTTTGGATGTTGTTGTGGGGTCTTTTGTGACCTCTTGGATGAGTTGTCGCTGCGCTCTTGGGGTAATTCTGGTCGGCTGGCCACTCCTGGGAAGGTTCTCCACTGTTCCATGTTTTCGCCATTTGTAGATAATGGCTCTCACTGTGGTTCGCGGCAGTCCCAAAGCTTTAGAAATGGCTTTATAACCTTTTCCAGACTGATAGATCTCAATTACTTTCTCTCTCATTTCTTTTTGAATTTCTTTGGATCTCGGCATGATGTCTAGCTTTTGAGGATCTTTTGGTCTACTTCACTTTGTCAGGCAGGTCCTATTCAAGTGAGTTCTTGATTGCGAACAGGTGTGGCAGTAATCAGGCCTGGGTGTGGCTAGAGAAATTGAACTCAGGTGTGATAAACCACAGTTAAGTTATGTTTTAACAGGGGGGGCAAACACTTTTTCACACAGGACCATGTAGTTTTGGATTTTGTTTTCCCTTAATAATAAAAACCTTCATTTAAAAACTGCATGATGTGTTTACTTGTGTTATCTTTGACTAATATTTAAATGTGTTTGATTATCTGAAACATTAAAGTGTGACAAACATGCAAAAAAATAAGAAATCAGGAAAGGGGCCAACACTTTTTCATACCACTGTAGATGTGTAGTAATTGCTCAGTCAATCAAATTGATAAGTTGGCTATAGATGATAGATTTGGCATCTTTTAAACAAGAAATTTGTCAAGATGAGAGAAGCAGCTAAAGGTTTACTCATCTGAGAGGTACTGAAAAGGGCAAGGTTTTGCTTTATCTTGACTCTTAGTAGAGAACTCTGAAGTTTAAAATAAGTTTGCTCCTTTGCAAAATGCATAGAGGTTTGTATAATGTGTTGTACAATTATGTCTTATGAAGGGTGCTAATATTTATGGAGGTCACATCTAAACTGTAAAATGTTTAGATCACAGTCATATATACAGTCAGGTATATTTTTTTATTCATTTTTTCTATTAATATTATTTTTTTCCTAAACATTTCTAAATTCTTGATCTCCACACAAGCACCATAAAGGCATCATGGTGCTATCAGGGATATCAGTGATATAACTACACAGCTCATCTCTTTGCATCCCGTGCGATAAATAATTGAAATGACAGACTGGATGGTAGTGGTGGGTTGTGCGGTGGGTAGGGGCGGAGTGGCTCACCCACACAATCAGGAATCGAGAGAGCTGAAGGTGAGTATGAGTCACTCACTACATTATCAGCGCTCATTTCAGCAGCAATGTCAGAGTCAAAGACAAATCCTCCTTTTATCCGTAGGCCCTCTTCATCACAACACATGGCAGGAAGAGGCAGAGACGAGGATAGGGTGTGCATTGGGGAAGGGTTGGGTTGGGGTTGGGGGGGGGGATGACTAACGGCCTATTGTGTAATTAATGAGGACATTGTTGATTTCCGCAGATAATTTAGCACGCTTGCGAGTGTTTGACTCCTGATCTCCATTTACCCTCACTCTGTCTCCTTTATGGGCTCTGCAACGTGGGAGGAGAGTTTTAACCTTGGATGTACACCACACTCGGGCACACATACTTTTGTAAACATTGTATTTAAAAAAAAAATGCAGTCAGCTTTAAGAAAAATCTGAACATTGCGTAATAGTGCTACAGTAGAGCATGTGCCCTTATCCAGAGCGACTTACATATATCTCCTCATATCATTCATAAATGAGCAATTGAGGGTTAAGTGCCTTGCTCAGGGGCCCAGCAGTGGCAGCTTGGAGGACCCAGGATTTGAACTCACAACCTTCCGCAGTCCACAGTAGCTACCACATCCCCTATATGTAAAACTCTACAAGAAACATATTAAAGGTGTTGAAGGATTGTAGAGATTGTAACATTTGCTTCTTTGGGATTATAACAGGCTACAAATGCGATGTATTTGATTAAAAAAAAACAAGAAAGAAATAGACTGCTGGCTTGAAACTTGGCTATAATGCAATCCAAGGGCAGGTGCTGAAAATCTATATTCATAAATTTTTAGAAGGATGCTGCCGTTATACATACAGTCTACATAGAAAGTGCCGATAAACCGATTTTACGTTAATTGTTTATCTTTTATTTCATTTATTTCCTTATTTCTTTTTCAGTTAATAAAAAGAATCAAGACACTTTAGGTCATGTGATGTGCTATACAAAGCTCCTTTTTACAGTATTGGGAGTTGTAATGTGTTACTTATAATCCATCGTATTAACAATGTATAATGCACATTATAATATAACTATAACAATATATATTATTAATAATTGCTATAAATTATTATATTATATTCTTATATTATATTATATAACATTATTATAACAGTGCATATTAAGGGCTTTTCAATGCAGTAAAACATTATAAGTATATATAAATATATATACAATAATATAAAATATATATAATGTTCATAGCTCATTATACAGTAAAACCTACTGTCCAAACTGTTTGTTATAGAAAAGTAATCACCGTCTTCTGACCAATTAGATTCGAGGATTCTTATTATGTCAGAAAACTAATTATTTGTCCGAAATCTCGTACTGTGACAGTTCCTACTGTTCCTACTGGCGTGAATGCAGTTTGGACATGCTACGTCCACCATGTTGGTATTGTCATGTGACCTATGACATCATAATAACCGCAGGGAAAATCTTTTCCTTTTAAAAAACCGCAACTGTTTTTTTCTTGTTTAAACTTTCAACAAGTTAAGAATTTTGTGAAGTACGGTTTAACCATGAGGACCAACTACAGTAATTACACTTATCTTTTCATGCTAGCTCCATTGCATTAAGGGATTGTGTGCATTGGGTCTATACTGCAGAGTCTCAGTTGTGTCTTTCTCACTTACTGGTTAATGTATACTGAGAATCTGTGATCTTTTGCCATACTGTATAGCATCTTTTTCACCTCCTGTGTAGTAGGCTTGGATATTCAAGCAAAGTTATTAAGCAGATTGTTAGCGCTCTCTCAGTGCACTTCATTCACCCCTGCATCTCAAAGAAACACACTAGTCATTATTAAGACATGATAAGATCTCACACCCACACCTCTCACACCTTGCTACTATTCCCTGGTTGTTCTCTCTGTCCTTAATGTGTCTATAACATTTTAGAAAGATCAATACGTGACCCCAGTGGCTTGCATGTGCACACACACTGCGCATAGTTCTGTAAAAATACTCATATGGAGCCGGGTATTATCTGGCACTCCGTTAATGCGATGCTAATTACTTCTGGGTATTGGATTAGGTCTTGGATCCTAGTTTGTGATGATACGCTCAGATGAAAGGTCATATGGAAGCCTCATGTGCCTTGTGTGTGTCGGGTGTGTGTGTATGGGGTGGGGGAAAGAGAGAAATAGAAAGAGAAAGAAAAAGAAAGGAAAATCAGGTATTAATCTCTTTCCGGATAATTCTACAATTTTGCTTTTTTACTTTATTTGCATTAACCAAATTAAACATCCTTTTGGTGTATATATGAACCAATTGCTATATATGAAACACTACCTGGTGTATACCAGTCAGGCATAACATTATGAGCACTGACAGGTGAAGTGAATAACGCTGATTATCCTCATCATGGCACCTGTTAGTGGGTGGGATATATTAGGCAGCAAGTGAACATTTTGTCCTCAAAGTTGATGTGTTAGAAGCACTAAAAATGGGCAAGCGTAAGGATTTGAGCGAGTTTGACAAGGGCCAAACTGTGATCTCCAAAACTGCAGCTCTTGTGAGGTGTTCCCGGTCTGCGGTGGTCAGTTTCTATCAAAAGTGGTCCAAGGAAGGAACAGTGGTGAACCGGCGACAGGGTCCCTGAGGAACACATGGCACCAGGATTAAAAAAAAATCCTTCCAACACAGTTTTTAGGTTGATAGTATCATAAGTCTGTGACCTACTAAACTAATGTTAATGTATTCATTAATAGAGACTTCAAAGCACTTTTGTACATTGCTCTGGATAAGGGTCTGCCAAATACCAGAAATGTAAATGTAAATGTAAATATGAGTAAACGTGCGAGTTAACGCCTCGTGTTCTTTCCGTCCCCTCCGTGTCTGTGTTAGTTTCATGGCTAAAACAGCATCTGCAATCGCCTGACTCGTCTATTGCCCATTATTGGCAAAACACTCACAGAGCTTTAAAACATCTATGAGCTGAGAGTTTAGCACTCAAGAGCGAGACCTCACGCTGTTCCATCAGATGTTTGCCAATTACTGCCAGAATAAATATTTAATGACTTGTTGAGCTTTTTTTCTTTTTGTATTTATTTATATATTTCGTACATGCTTGTTTTTCCTGCCTAATGAGAGGATCCAGCGGCAATCAAATCTCAGAGCTAATACTAAACATCTTTTATCATCGGAGAATATTCTAGACCAAATGATGTGCGCTGAGAGGAAATCGTATCGTTGGTGAATGGAGTCTATAAGAGGAGAATTTATTAACTAAGTCATTAGAGATTAGGAAAAATACTGTATTGTATTGTTTTGGTTAAGCTGTTAAGCTATTCTTTGAATTACATTATAGAAATAATATAAAATAATCGAAAATAATCAGCGGTTCCTGTTAGCAATTTGAAGTTTATTATTTTTCAATTACAGAACATCCTGAAGTGGTTTAAATATGGTTTAATATCAGAGCACATGTAGTTGTATATGAAATGAAGAATGATATGTCATATTCTTTGTCTTTACATTTAAAGTTGGAAAACAACTTTATGTTGGTCCATAAAGTTAATAAAATAATAAATAATCCAGTTTGTTTTACCAAGAATATTCAAAGAAAAGCAACTTTTCTGTGGTAAAAAGTTATAGATTTGCCGCTGACTGTTCAAAATGCTGGAACTGGAAACTCCTTCCAAGAAAGCAATATCTGATTGGCCAGAAGATTGATTGAAATAGTTCATTCATTCATTGTCTACCACTTATCCGATCTATTCTCGGGTCACGGGGAGCCTGTGCCTATCTCAGGCGTCATTGGGCATCAAGGCAGGATACACCCTGGACGGAGTGCCAACCCATCGCAGGGCACACACACACACGAACAGTCTCATTCACTCACACAATCACACACTACAGATAATTTAGAGATGCCAATCAACCTACCACGCACATCTTTGGACTGGGGGAGGAAACCGGAGTACCTGGAGGAAACCCCCGAGGCACGGGGAGAACATGCAAACTCCACACACACGGCGGAGGCGGGAATTGAACCCCCAACCCTGGAGGTGTGAGGCAAACGTGCTAACCACCGTGCCCCCCTCACTGAAATAGTTGATTAAAATTTTATAACTGCAGCTCAGATGATAGTTCTAGCTGCACTTGAAATGGTTGTATAATATGTATAGTCTAATAGGTTATTGTTTCCATAACAACAGCTCACAGAGATTTCTGTAAATATGTTTAACAATAATGGAATCTGTCTCAAGCGTCAAGTTTTCTGCCTTCTTCAAGTCTTCTTTATTTTCTGGGAATTTTTTTATGTGATTATTAACTCCGAGAGAAAGAAAAAAGATCGGTGGAGGAAGGATTGTTTATAGATGCTATAACATAAGCAATAACTTGTCTTGTTGCTGTTAAACAATATCAAAAATAAGTACACAAATCTAAAAATAAAAATGATTAAGACATCATTAACAACGTAACCAGTGGCAAGTAGCTGTTTTATACAATGCTACAGGAAATTATAAGATACTAATCAGCTTAACTTCAGCATGCCATCATTGTGTTGATTATTTTTCTGTAATAGAGGCTTCATTCCTTATGTCACGACCGGGCAGCCCTTGCCCTATGCGGGGCTCGAACCCGGACCTCCGTGGTGTGGCGTGCTGCAGCACGCCGTGAGAAAGCGGACCCAAGCGCAGGATACAGTGAAGCACTGCTTTATTTATATAAACACGAGACAGGGGAGAGACGAACATCACAATAGACTCGTGGTTACAACATACAACAAATCCCAAAACTAGCATAACACCCACGGGACAGCTATACAAGAAACATTGACCCACACCACACAACTACACCAGGTTCCCTTTTATAGAGAAACACATCAGGGTAATGGGGAACAGGTGACACACACAGGAAGGAGAACAATCGGCAGGGAATCACACAGACAAACAGGCTTCCAGGATTCTCCTGCCAGCGCCCTCCCCGGGCCTGGCAGGGAACTGTCCAGCTACTCCTGACACCTTAGAATGCTTGGAAGGTTTAATATTTTGATTTCATTTTGTAATATATATTCTACAAAAGTACATAAGGTACATCTTTGGGATTCATTGTGATCACATGACACACCTTTTGTCCATCGTGAATACGTGTGTAACATTTCAGTAGATCCCCCTGTCTGTCATAGAGGCCCGTGTAAGGGTGACTGGCACTGTTTAATTAAAATCCTGCACACATGGCAAAGCACAAGAGCCCTTGACCATGCAGCAGGCTGCATAAATAATTCACCAGCCGGGGTACGGTTTTGGGCTTTCAATAATGAGCTCAAAGCTAGCCGCAGGGAGCTAAACAAACTCGCCCGAGTGCCTCCTTAGTGAGGCCCAAGCTTGGCACGTGTAGAGCAGGATTCAAAACGTTTGCCCCGGCGTGTAAGCCGAGCAACACGCCACACAGTAGAACTGATTCTTACGAAAAGCTCCGATAAAAAAACACTTCACTGAATGCCAGATGCAGCCAGGACAAAATCCCTGCTTCCAACTTCAGCACGAGAAGCTCATTAAAGACCAAATGTCCCTTCAGCTGACAAATTTAGTCACAACTGAAATCCTAGCCAGAGGAAAAACTCTTTTTTTTAATGAATGAAGCATTTTGTTTGACAAATCCAAATTTCAGTAACACTTTTTATGAAGGTCTTATCACACAGGTTATAAAATGTTCATTATACGTATATGTTTCATTTTATTTACAAAAAAAATGCATGATCTTTACAATGTATTATGAATTGCTAACATAAATTGTACATTATATGCATATATCGCTCTCTTGAGTTGTATTTGTTTATTATTTTGCTAATAAATGAATGTTATTTTATGCATTGAATTTTATTTAATTCATTATTTATTTAAGTTCATTTAATTATTTATATTAGAAAGATTATCAGGAAATAATCTTTTTTTTCACTTTTCTAAAAAATGTATTGTTTATTTGTTTAATTTATTTTTAAATCTAGAAATCATCAAAACAGGATTTTAGAACTCCCTGTTAATATTATTTATTCATGTTTTTATTCTACATTTTTGTTTTGTTTATTTCATTTATTCAATCATTGTCTACCGCTTATCCGATCTATTCTCGGGGAGCCTGTTCCTATCTCAGGTGTCATTGGGCATCAAGGCAGGATACACCCTGGACGGAGTGCCAACCCATCGCAGGGCACACACACACACACACACACACACACACACACGGCGGAGGCAGGAATCAAACCTCCAACCCTGGAGGTGTGAGGCAAACGTGCTAACCACTAAGCCACTGTGCCCTCCTTGTTTATTTCATTGTTATTTAATTCTTACATATTATTCATTATTATTTGAATATTTATTTTTATTAGGAATTTTCAATACAACAGTCTAAGAAACAATGCCTTTACTATGTCTATGTAGGCATATGTCATGAAAAGCTTATAAACCTGGTGATTCTGTGGCACTGGTGTTATGAACACTGTTTATAATGCATTATGCTAACAATTAATAAATTCATTGTAATTAATGCAACAAGCAATGATGTCTTATAAACTTGTAAATAAAAAAATCACTCCCTCCAGGATTTCTTTTTTTTCTTCTTTTTTTGTTATCAAAATTGTTTGATTTTGCGATGTTTCTTTTACGGAATGTAGAAAATTTTACAAAATCAATTTTTTGTGTGTAAAATAATTGAGTCGTCGAAACTGAAAGCACAGGATTCTTCTTTTAAACTCTTACAAGTAAAAACACAAATGTCATTAGGTTCTCTAATAGCTGTACTCATGTTTGACGCACGTGAATCAAAGAGAGTTTTGGCTTCATGGGTGTTGTTATGATGTCACACAAAACGGCCAAGTTTTTCGAAAATCTGTGATAACATCCTGTTGGGACTAAATAAATGAAATAATTATAAACAATTCTTTTAACATGCATAATTTCTAACTTATTTATACCAATTCATCATAACATGTTTAGTCATAAAATGCACGGCCCCTGAATCTGAGACACTGAACCCTCCATCTACACTGTACCCATACCTATCTCCACCACCGACACGACATCAAACGCTATTTCAAATATTACCCAAGTAGCACACGTGATGTCTTTACGCCGCCATTTATGATGATTCTTTGTCGAAACTGTGATTATCAATCACATCTTCACATAATATTGTGATTTCAAAGGATGCAGCGACAAAATAAATGCAGAGAGATTTGTCATCTAAGGAAAAAAATAAGGGATGAAAAAATCTGTCACTGGCATTATGGGAGTGACTCAAATAGGGAGCGATACATCAAATGAGCAGGGAGCCATTTGTTAGAGCAGAATAATAGCTGTGATATGTGTCGGCCCTCGTGACCTGGGGAAACAATAATGCGGGTTTGAAGATACCTAAAAGAAATGAATTGGTGTCAACAACCCTGTCTTCCCCGCCTTCAAAATAAAAAGAAAGGAAAAAAATGTAAAAAAAAGAGAAACAATTATAATCTATATAACGTCCGAGTCTGTCACCCAAAGGAGAGTAATGATTGCTATTCAATTCCCTTTAGAAATCTATCTCGTTAGAAATCAGTGTGGAAGGAGGTTCTAATTTTATAATAGTATTTATGTTACTATACTGTAACTCCTCTTATTTGTATTTGTTCACAAAGTAATTGCTCTATCATGGACACAGTCGCCTAAGGCTTACTCATTAGGGATTATGTGTTACGACAAATACATTTAAATATAAGTCTAATATTAATCTTGAACTTTTGTACTATATTTCTTATGTTCCGTGAAGCTGCTTTGAGACAAGTCCATTGTCAATGTCCGCTGTACAAATAAACTGAATACTGAAGGTGGACCTTCAGTCAGTCAGGATGAAATTTATGTTCAGACTTGACTCAATTCAATTCTAGTTTTAATTTTATTTGCATACTGCTGTTAACAATGTCTCAAAGCTACTTTACAGAACATAAGAAATATAGAGTAAAAATTTCAAGATTAATTCATTCATTCATTCAGAATTTATGACAGTGCTCATACTCATAAGTTGCCCAAAAGCTCCTAGTTACACAATTGCACTTGACTATATAATGTACAATTATAAAAAGGACATTATGATAATTAGAATATCCAGAGTCACCCAGATGAAGATGGTTTCCCTTTTGAGTTTCTTAAGGTCAAGATCGTCTCAGGAAGTTTTTCCTCACCACCCGTTGCCTCTGGCTTGCTCACTATGAATAAATATAAATTTAAATTTTATTTTTCATTCTTCATTTTTAATCAGAATTTTGGAAAAATATTTGCCCCAATGTCCATTGTTATTCAAATAAATTTGAACTGAAATTAATTATAAGGTGCAAATATGTATGTACATTTATGCAATACATGTAAATATGAAATATTTGAAAACATTGAATGAATATAAATATAGAAAGGAAGAGGAGATGCACTGTTTGTGTGCATATTATGTCTCATAAGCAAAATGTTTTTACTTTCAGCTGAGCTCAAGTCAGGGGTCAGACTGGAAGACTACATTAAATATTTGTGACATGTACATTACAGCACAGTGAAATTCTTTTCTTCATATATCCCAGCTTGTTAGGAAGTTGGGGTCAGAGCACAGGGTCAACCATGATACAGAAGCACAGAGGGTTAAAGTGTTGGGGCTTGAACCCTGACCTCCTGATCAGTAACCCAAAGCCTTAACTGGTGGAAAATCCACTTTATTTATAAGTATGTAGAAACCCGATGATCACATGTGTAGGTACACAATTATTTAGAAGGTTTTCTGTCACTGGAACTAATTGAGATCCATGAAGAAATGGTCTGACAAGGGTGAAGTGGAAGAAATCAAGGTGTCCTGCACAGCTCCCTGATCTTAACTCTGCTGAACACCTTTGGGATGAACAGGAATGATAGCTCACCTGACTCATCTGGCTCATCTTCGCAATTTCTTGATGTCTTGTGGCTGAATGGACACAAGCGCTCAATTCTACATTTCAAAATTGAGTGGAAAGTCTTCCCAGAAGAGAGGAGGCTGTATAGGCAGAAAAGTGGGGAACAACTCAATATTCTTGATCATGAGTTTGTAATGGCCATAGAGTGTTGGTATGTACAAACAAATAATAACCCTAATATTAGTAGGAAGAGGAGGAGGAGGAATTGTTCAAGTGAAATGTTTTGGGCAAAAAATGACTGGTTTAGGCCACACCCTCTGCTTACAGATATGGATATTTAGAGCACTAGCCATATACATGTACAGATACAGATATGATTAACCATCAAGAACTATGATCATGACACTGATTATTGAATATGTAAGTAATTGGAGTTGTAATGTCTGTCAAGAGGAAGGACACAACTGCAAGAATTCAAGAAGATTCAACGTTGTAGTGACCTTGAATGCTATGACCATGAACAAAGAAACACAAACTAATCAGGAGGCAAACTCAAAACAAATAATGACCCTATGATATTATTATAATAATAATAATAATAATAATAATTATTATTATTATTATTATTATTATTATTAGTAGTAGTAGTAGTAGTAAGTTTATGGGTTGCCATTTAATACACACACACACACACGCACACACACATACATATATATATATATATAAATATATATATATATATATATGTATGTGTGTGTGTGCGTGTGTGTGTGTGTAAAAAAAAACCTTAAAATGTGTGATTTTATAGAATGTATATGTAGATAGAACCGATTTGTAAATGTTTGAGACGTTTGAGTTGACTTTTATGTCAAATAATTAATAATTTAAGTCAACTTTTATGTCACTTATGGGGGAAGGTTTTTACATTAAATGTAAACGGAACTGGAAAAAAGACATTGTGTGATTTTTTTTTCTTTAATAGATAACTGTAATCTAAGGATTAAGAGGACTGAAAAATTTCAGGATGTGATTATTATTGTTATTTTTATTAAGAAGAAATATTATTTATTTAATATGAGTTCCTCTTATTCAGAGACGTTTTACGCACCTCCCCTCCATAAGTCGATTTTCTTCACACTATGAAAACTTAAATCAATTGTGAATACTGTCTTGAATATTTAAAAATGTCTAAAAGTGTTTGTTCAAATAGCGTACCCAAACAATGGCCATGGTTAAGTAACGTTGTTAGAAAATGTGACCTTGAGTGATCTAGTGAAAGTTTGAAACATCAATATTAATATCAGTGTGTGATCATGACAGAACATTGATTCAACATATAAAGAGGAAATATTTCCCTGAGTCTGTTTGAATGAATTAGCAGTCAGTAAAATTTCTTCGTACACTTTAGTTTCAGAAAACTTAGAAATGAGAGAAATTAGTGAAATTGGTTGTGTTTGATGGATGGTATTAGATGGTATTAGACCTGACATGTGGGATGGCTCCCATTCCAACTTGTGAAACCTCTGAACTAGATAAAGTCTATCTCTTGTGCAACTGATTATAAGAACCATTCACCGGGATTCCAGATGGAGGGACAAAGGCATCCAGACATCCATGTACTGCATGCATTGTGCTATCCAGATAAGGTCTTGTGGAAATGCTCGAGCGGGTCTGGTATTCACACTGTGACAGCAACGCCAAAGGTGTGAAAGAAGTCACTGAGGTGTTTCACCTGCCACTGAATGGCCCTTCAGGCTGAACTAAAGCAGCACTGTGCCCAGTTTAGACATGGAATTGTAGGAATGGGGAAAACTGCAGTCTTCCTCTCTCTCTCTCTCTCTCTCTCTCTCTCTCACTCACACTCCCCTCTCTCTCTCTCTCTCTCTCTCTCTCTCACTCACACTCTCTCTCTCTCTCTCTCTCTTTGTGGCCTGATCTTTATGTGCACCATGGCTGAGCGTAAAATCACAATGCCACGGAGCTATAATGCAATAACTCAGGCCTGCAGCAGAGGCTTTCTTTTTTACTTTAGGCCTGACCATTATATAGATCTATTTGTCCACATGCTCCAGTGAGCATTGAAATGGATCTCACTTAATGGTTGGGTAGCTGTCCAAAAATGTTTTATCCTATTCGAATTGCCTGGTGAGACTGCCAAGGATCTCTTCCTAAACTGTGACAGCGGAAAGATTACGATACTTAATAATGTGTTCATTTGCGCTCCTTTACACGGTGATCATCTTTGCATTAATTACGCTTACAATCAGCTACGGTACTGTTCGTATGCCCTTGTAATTTCATCCTCCCATTACTGAAAAAATATTTTAGATTAAGTACGCAGATGAAGATTTCAGCCAATAGAATTTCTTCTAAGGATCATCCGTCAAATCTGAAGGGGAAAAATAAAGCTGGAGCTTAAATTCTAATACAAGATTACTGATTAATCATCAAGAACTATGATCATGACACTGATTATTGAATATGTAAGTAGACAGAGATGTAATATGTGTCGAGAGGAAGGACACAATTGTGGGAATTCAAGAAGAATCAACGTTGTCGTGTCCATGGAGGCTATAGCAGAATAACAAGAAGCATATTTTCACCATAAACATAGAAACACAAGGTCTTAAATACAGAAACTAATCAAGAGGCAAACTGAAAACAGGTGAAATTAATTACAATATGGGAGAAAACCAATGACAAAATGTCACTGGAGATATGGAGATAAGACATGAACCAAAATAAATGCATGTGGCAGCATAAAAATAACAAAGAACAGGTGAACACAAACTGATGAAAGGACAGAGGTGGAACAGAAACTGAAACAAACACTAGCACATGGTATTTGTTGTCATGGAAACCGTGACACTGAGGTGAAACTGTGTGTGACTGAAATTTTTAACATTTGTCATTTTATCATTAATAGATAACTTATGAGTAACATGGAGTCTGGGAACGACAGTGTAGGATCCATATGCAGAGTTTATTGAAGAAAGAACACAGGCAAACAATCCAAATCAGCATGCAGGGTCAAGAACAGCAAAGTACTCTGGCGAGGGCTCTCTCTGGCAGCCTGGAGGGGGAGTTGCAGGTAGCAATGTTACACTAAGGAGTAAGAGGACTAAAACAGTTCAGGATGTTATTGATCGATTGATTGATTGATTGACCTATGGTCATGAGCTCTGGGTCATGACTGAAAGGATAAGATCCCGGATATAAGCCGCCGAAATGAGCTTCCTCCGTAGGGTGGCGGGGCGCTCCCTTAGAGATAGGGTAAGGAGCTCTGTCACCTGGGAGGAGCTCGGAGTAGAGCCGCTGCTGCTCCACATCGAAAGGGGACAGTTGAGTTGACTCGGGCATCTGTTTCGGATGCCTCCTGGACGTCTCCCTGGGGAGGTGTTCCGGGCATGCCCCACCGGGAAGAGACCCCGGGGAAGACCCAGGACATGCTGGAGAGACTATGTCTCTCGGCTGACCTGGGAACGCCTCGGGATCCCTCCGGAAGAGCTGGAGGAAGTGTCTAGGGATACAGAAGTCTGGGCATCCCTGCTTAGACTGCTGCCCCTGCAACCCGGCTCCGGATAAGCGGAAGACAATGATGATGATAATGATGATTGATTGATTGATTGATTGATTGATTGATTGATTTATCATTAATATTATTACTATTAAGAAGAAGAAGAAGAAGAAGAAGAAGAAGAAGAAGAAGGAGAAATATTACTTTTTATTAACTTATTTATCTTAAAGAAGAATCAGAGAATTATTATTATTATTATTATTATTGTTATTATTATTATTGTTATTATTATTATTATTATCATTAAGAAGAAGAAGAAGGAAAAGAAGAAGAAATATTATTTATTTATTTATCTGTCTTGTAGAAGAATAAGAGTATGATGATTGATTGATTGATTGATTGATTTTATTTGTGTGGTGCATTATCCTGTACCCACATGCTCCCTAATATTCTGTACATTAATTATTACTATTTTATTATCATGATTTAGAACGCTGATCAGGTAGATGAACATGCATTGTAATCACTCTCTGCTACCATTACATGCTGTAACTGCGTACTTTCCATCATCACTGGCTGTCCACCAGGCTGTAATGTGCACACAGATGGATTGTTGCTGAGAGTTGATCACTGGTGGGAGTTGTAGGGATGTTTCCTTTGGACGCAATGATTAGTGTTGCTGTTGAACAGGTGTTGGTGTGGGAAGCAGACTGTAATGGGCCCACAGAGGTCATAAAAATCGTTAGAGAATTGGCCGCTATGAGTCGGTCTGGATGTCTGTCTGGATGCCTCAGTGTGTTGGAGGATGAGACATGATTGGCAGGAGGGGCTGTGAGCTTAACGTCCTCTGTTTTCTTACTGTGCTGGAAACTTCAGTCCTTCAGTCTGTCTGGAACATTCGCATTAGTTTATGTAAAGGGCATTTACTCAAAAACAAAGAAAAACTATATTATATTATATATATTATATTATATTATATTATATAAATCTCTAATCTATAACATCTCAAATCTCTCAAATTCGTCATTTTTTGTTCTTGTGCTTATCATATCATGCTATCGTTTCTGTGGAATAAACTAATTCACAGGATCTTGTTTAGTGGATGTTGCAAACAATTTAAGCCTAGCATAAACATAGTAGTGTTTATACTGTGATTTTTTTGAACTATATGGAGATGCTTAATGCATATTTTTGGAAGGAGTCTTCAGTCTCAGTGCAATAATCAGGCAATAATCGTACTTTTTGTGTGATTCTGTTTCTCAACAAATCAAAAGAACAAATTTTAAGAGACAAAAAAAATAAAGTAAAATAATGAAGCGGATGAGGAAACGAGTGTTTATAGCTGATATAATGTAAGTGATAACAGGAAGCAACTTTTATTGTAGATGTTTACAACATTAAATGTAACTATAAATGTAAAAAAACAAAAAAAAAACTGGGTGTGAGAAAATAAAACATAAAAACCTAAAATATTATTATTATTATTATTATTATTATTATTATTATTACTATTATTATTATTATTATTATTATTATATTCTTCTTCTTCTTCTTCTTCTTATTATTATTATTATTATTATTATGACAACTTTGGGATAGTTTCACATCATACCACTCCATCTGTGATTATTTTTCACCATATTGTGTTTCATTTCATTCTTCCATTTAGTCTTTCTCATAATATCGTAGTTCATCTGCCTCAGAATTCCTTTTAATATGCAAACTAAAGTGGCACATTATCTTCGACTCTCTTTGAAACACTGGAGAAACATGACATTGCACTTGTTATTCATTTATTAACCAGCAAGGTTAGAGCGACGCTTAGCTTAAAGCCGGGTATTCCTCCTTGTATTATGAGATGAAACACCTTGATATTGAGCACAAAAATTAACACACCATCTGGAGGGTGGCGTCCTTTGCAGCATGGTCGGGGCTTCGGCGTCTGACTTGTTGACTAATATTTCTGCGAAGAAAAGAACGAAGCCAGAGAGATGTGAAGGACATGCAGGAGGCATGTGAGGCGAAGGAGGAGGAGGAGAAAAAGAAAGAGGTGGAGGGGGAGGAGGAGGGGAAGGCGTCGTCACGTTCGGATCTGAAAAGCTCCAGCAATGCGTGCGGCAAATAAATTCATCACCCGGCAAGGATGTCTTGTTCTGACACAAATTTTAGGACCAGAGCAGTGGGTAATGAACATATTCTATGACAAATGAAGAAGGCTTACAGCTGAAGCAGTTGTTGGGGCCTATTTGCATTCTCTAGATCACCTCGACAACACCTGGTGTCTGGGGAGATGAGGAAGAAACGTCTCCAGCATTCCATCAGACGCTCTTCATGACAGTGCTGTTGGGTTCCTCATCTTCTGATCAAGCGGACTCGTCCTTTCATACCTGGTTTAATTATGGCAGTAGATTCAACATGAGTATAAACTTACATGTTGTATAGAGTTTCGCTGTAACTTACACCGTTTAAACCCTTAGATGTCTTCAGGGGTCAGTTTAAGGTTGAGATCCATTGTACTTTTTTTAATTTATTTTTTTTTATCCACTCAATGTGGCTGTCTGCATCATGATGAATAGCTAAGCTTGTAAAGTGCATGGTATACAGCTGAGGACATGAAGAAGGAGTAAAACTTATAAGAAAGCTATTTTTTTCTTCACATTAATCAATATTGCTTTCCTTCAGGCAGAGCTTAACAGCGCTTCATGAAAGTCTTACCGATGCGCTCGCAAATAGAAATGTCACTCTCACAGCCAGGTGTTTTTTGTCACATGTTAAC
>JAUCMX010000014.1:4806801-4821801 GCA_033459395.1 Hemibagrus guttatus | reverse complement strand
GGAAAGAAAGACACAAAAACTAAAGAAAGACATTCCACATAGTAAATGCAATTCTACATGGATGATGTGGTAATAATAAATATATTAATACTGCTGTGTTAGTGTAACAGTGCTACCTGCAACTCCCCCTCCAAGCTGCCAGAGTGAGCCCTCGCCAGAGTACTGAGCACTTCCGGGTCAGGCCACTCACTTCCGGGTGTATTTAACCATGCTCTCAACAGTAGACTGTGTGAAGTATTAGTTCTGCTACTTACCAAGCTGTTGTTTGTTCCTTGTCATTGTTGTAGCTTCTTGTGATTTGACCTTGTTTCGCTCTGCTTTTGGATTATGATTTTGGATTGTGTTTTTGGTACTTTTGCCCCGCGGATTGCTTTGTTTGATTTTTCGGACTACCGAAAAATCTAATACTGTTTTGCTGTTCTTGACCCTGCATGCTGATTTGGATTGTTTGCCTGTGTTCTTTCTTCAGTAAATTCAATAAACTCCATGTTACAGTTACAAGAAAAATAATTAAAATGCTTCAAGACATGGCGTGACAAGAAATAATGAAGTTCAGAGTGTTAATAGAAACTTTGCCTCAGATCTGGCCACATCATATCACCTTGACAGTGATAATTTTCCTGTTTCTCCTGTCGTGTTTTATTCCTTACCTGTACAGCACCATTGCATACTTTCTAATCTGTAGAACAGATTATTTCCTATCTGAAAACAATTCATATTCATATCACAGAATTTCAGAAGAATATTTAGGAGCTGTGTGTGTCTGGTTAGACCGATTGCCCTATTAGCAGGTTTTTCGTGTGGTTCATACCCTGAAAAATCAGAACAGTTAAATGAAGCAGAGGGTCCTGAGGACCTGCACAATCAGGCAGAGCAAATGAGGCACCCAGTGAATGAAAAGGGTAAAAAAAAAAAAAAGTGCACTTGCTGAAAAAGCGCTGACACAGGAAAACACAAAGAAACCTTTCCCCCCTGAAATTAGCAGTATTTTGGAGCTCAGTGATGCCCATCTAACTGCAACTAAATTTGACGGAACTTAATGTGTCCTGGTGGAAAATGTAATTTCATGTAGTACAGATATAAGCTTCGGAGTTGAAGCCCAATTAACTGGGCTGATTGATACACCAGTGTGTTTAACAGAATTGATTGCTTGAAAAAAAATTGATTATGTGATATAAACAGAAATGGATAGCAACGTCCTTTAGGAACGCTGCTACACACCTCAGTCCTTTCCTTAGCCTGGATTTCAGTGTGATTTCTTTTCCCTTGTATCTGAAAAGTATTCTGCAATTTGTGTTAAGTGACACTCCCAGCACACTCTGTATAATAAAGTGACCACGGTATATATGGAATGACATTACTTGCTTGATTGCTGTTTGAAGCAGGTGGCAAATCAATAAGTCCTTTCAGATCGAAGACCCCGGGATCCAGATTCAATACATGCGCTGTACATCAGGAACATGTGTAGCTTTGGTTTATTTATGACTAAATGAAGAAGAAGAAGAGGTGGCAAGAAGCCTTTATTATTGCCACACGTACATTACAGCGGAAATCTTTTCTTCGCATATCCCAGCTGAGGGGGTTGGGGTCAGAGCGCAGGGGCAGCTATGATACAGCACCCCTGGAGCTCAATTGCCCAACAATGGAGTTTGGTGGCGCTGGGGCTTGAACCCCAATCCTCAGATTAACAACCCAGAGCCTTAACCACTTGAGCCACCACTGTGGAATTAATCCATTATGACAGTTTTTGTACTTTTTAAAGTGGTTGTAGTATGTGTACTCTAAGTATGTATTGTCTCATACCTCCAGGGTAGGGGGTTTGATTCATTCCCTATGTCTTTGGAGTTTGTATGATCTCCCAGTGCTTTTCTCTGGTTTCCGCCCCCAATTCAAAGACATGTGTTATAGGTTGATTGGCGACTCTAAATTTTCTGGAGTGTCTGAATTGTCTGGATTAGGTTCCAGGCTCCCTGTGACTCTGGCTGGGTGGATGGATGAATGGGTGGTTGGACGGACGGGCGGATGGACGGACGGGCAGGTGGACGGACGGATAGAAGCTAAATAGTTTGTAATGTGTGATTGTTCCCTGCAATGGGTTGGTATCCCATCAAGGCTGTACCCTGACTTAAACATTATTTATTTAAGATTCCTGTACAAACCACCCCAAATTTTTATATATGCAGTATGTTTACTAGTAAACCCATTGCAAATCTTTTCATCGTTCTATATTGAACAATCTCAGATTTTATTATCATGGAAAATCAAACAGTCATTACAGAAAAATGCCACATGTGTACCGTAAAAAGACTCCAATATGATTAACAACAAAACTGTACCCCATCTTCGAAGTATAGAGAATCTAGCAATACTTCTGTTCTTTACTGTCCATGTCGTAAAACTAGAATCAAAATAGAACAAAGGTAGGCTAAGAATAGAATTAGCACAAAAATGTAATATAACTATGCAGGAAAAGGAAAATATATATAGAAAGAAATGTATCATAATATATGAATATTAATTGGTAGCAGAGCAGTATGATTATTATAAATGATTATAAATATTATAAAATGTTAACTATAACTAGTGGGGGGGCACGGTGGCTTAGTGGTTAGCACGTTTGCCTCACACCTCCAGGGTTGGGGGTTTGATTTCTGCCTCCGCCGTGTGTGTGTGGAGTTTGCATGTTCTCCCCGTGCCTCAGGGGTTTCCTCCGGGTACTCTGGTTTCCTCCCCCAGTCCAAAGACATGCATGGTAGGTTGATTGGCATCTCTAAATTGTCTGTAGTGTGTGTGTGTGTGTGTCCTGCGATGGGTTGGCACTCCGTCCAGGGTGTATCCTGCCTTGATGCCCAATGATGCCTGAGATAGGCACAGGCTCCCCGTGACCCAAGAATAGTTCGGATAAGCGGTAGACAATGAATGAACTATAAATAGTTTTTTTTATATAGTTTAAGATTAAATAATCTTACATTCCTTAATACCTTAAATATCCTTATAAAAGACATGTCTCATACACAACAGCAATTTTAAAGATTTATTTATTTATTTATTTATTCACTTTTTGTTTAGGGAGGATGACTTTGTTGCTTCTGAAACATAGTTAACTTACTAACTCAGTTACATTAGATGAAATATCAAAGAAAGCTTGCCAGAAAGTTCTGGTTCAGGAGTTGATATAATTATGTACCGTAAATTGCTATTAGTTGTTATAATTTTTGAATAAGAAATTATTTATCTTTTTCCAGCATCCCTGTTTTTCATATTTTTCAGTGTTGTTTTTTGGAGGTTTAGTGGTTAGAAAAAATAAAAAAAATCCTTAACTAGAGATGACACTGACCTCTGATAATGAATCGGGGTATGAATATTTTAAGCATTAAGCAAATTTACGTAGATGGCGGTAGTGGCATTGTGTTTGAGATAAATTTGAGTGAAGTCAATTAACCACTATGACATAGTAAGCATTTCTTTTCATTCACACGGGACTAATTTATTTGTAATTTCAGTTCTGACCCTAGACGCTCATGGCTGCTAAGAGTTTGCAAATATAGAGGGGAGATGTGTATTGATGTGTTTTTATTAGCACGGCTATAGGGAATTGTTGCTGACCGGCCATTCACAGCAATTCCTACCTGAGTCTTTAATCTGTTAAATGTCCTCCTTTTTTATTTATTTATTTATTTATTTATTTTTTAAAGCTCTGCTTTCTAGAGGTCTAATTCTCTAGAATTCCATAGCTGAGTGCCATTTTCTTAAAGGTAGATTAATTTTGTCAATATATAATGAGGGTCTTGAAGTCAACTCAACAGGAAATGAGCATGTCAAGGCTGATTTTTCAGCAGTGGCGAAAAAAACTCATCTCCAATTTCTCATAATTTTCTCCCTCGACACATAGCAGCCATGTATATGGCCATCTTCAATTTAAATTCAATTGGAAGCATTCAGCATGACTGAAGAAAGGCTTTTTAGAAAATGTGATTAAATAATCGTACTTTCCTTAAAACCTTAAATATCCGTAACCTTGAAAGTTGATTTATGAGAGCTATGTCTCATACACGACAGCAATTTTAAGAGATTTTTTTCTATACGCCTACACAAAATGTCTTAAAGGCCTTGTGCTGTAAATGTAAATGTTGTAGCATTTATATCTACTATTTAAATGTACACTTTGAATGTATTCTAATATAAACCACTGACTTGACATAATGTCCAGTGAACAAATGAGCCTAATTCCAGTAAGCTTTGATATGTATCCCCTTAATCTGAGTACATGGATTAAACCAACGTTGCTAAAATATTAGTTTGGTAATATTAGTAACCATAAACTTGCTTGCAATTCATTCCAAGCTTGATAGATTTCTACATGGAAAATCTGGTTAGTTTCATTTAGTTTCTATAATGTCTAAAGTTTTATTTTTGTTGCTAGCTTTATATCTGAGTGAATTTCCAGGTCTACCTAGAAGCAGTATTGTGTTAAGTAGTTGAATTAATTTCATTCATTGTCTACCGCTTATCCGATCTATACTCGGGTCATGGGGAGCCTGTGCCTATCTCAGGGCATCAAGGCAGGATACACCCTGGACGGAGTGCCAACCAGGGTGCACACACACACACACACTACGGACAATTTAGGGATGCCAATCAACCTACAATGCATGTCTTTGGACCTGGGGAGGAAACCGGAGTACCCCGAGGCACAGGGAGAACATGCAAAGCCCACACACACATATGGCAGAGGTGGGAATTGAACCGCCCACCCTGGAGGTGTGAGGCAAACGTGCTAACCACCAAGCCACCGTGCCCCCTCGAATTAATTTATCTTGCATATTTTTTATTTGCTTGTCCATGTGCCTTTATTTCAGTTCTATTCCAGTCTCTGTCCCTTTCTTACCCTATTGTGTTCACCTGTTCTATGTTGAGTCCATTATTATGTTCAGGAGAGGTGACAAAATATTCAATCACAGCATTAACTGTACAGTTAAAATGACAAGCTCTATATAGTTTTGCGTTTGTGGTTGCTATCAGATACATAGTAGTAATAGCAGTGATGATATTTAGATTTGGACAAATATTTAAGGCACAATCACCATCAATCTTGGCATCACATTGATTGATTGATGGTGAAAAAGACCTTTATTAATGTTCTTGTGAAAAAGTTTGGTAATGGAAAATGTCAAAATCACTGAGCTTTCAGAAACAGAAATGGTAAAAATGCCATCCTGACTGGATTTTTATTTTTACCATAATAGCCAATAGCCAATAAAATGTTATTGACGCACATTCTTTTGACAAAGTATATGCAACCCAGAAGGTTCACATAATCCCATTTCCTAAATTGACTTCAAGAGAAATTGATCCGATATCCAATGAGTGAGCCACAAATAGTTGGATTTTGTTTAGTCAATTTTGTACGTATGAAATGATATCCTTCCTTATCATTTTCATCCAACAGAATTGATCATGTCATTTGTACAGACATGCTGTATTTACACTTCTATAGCATCTTACACTTCACTTTGATTGAAGGTCTTGATACAGATAAAAAGGAATCAAATGGGAGAAGGTGTCAATGAACAGGAAGATCAAGCGTTGCATTCGAGGAAGATCCTCGCTGTAGTTTGATGAGCCTTTGAACCTACAGAGCTCACATCAGTGCCACTCAATCTGTTCCCAATGGAATTCAACCAATGGGAAGATCAACTAATTTATTTGAATCTGTAAGTGAATTTTTGTAGTTGTTCTTACGATTCTTACAAGATTTGAATTTCAGATAAAGACATAAAATTGGAATTTGGGAATTTTTGATACACCCAAAATCATGGAAATGTGTCAGTAGATTTGAACCAATTTACGTATAGTATACAACACACTATTTATGAAGACTTGACAACTGTAATGTAAGTTTGTCAATAAAAAAGCATCTACTAAGGTTGTGCAATCACTTAATTTCTATTCATGGAACCAAGTTACCTTTACAGATTACAGATCCATTCTCGGATTTTGTTGTCTAGCATTCCATACCATCCCATCATCTTAGAGGATTATCATGTGTCTCATGTGGAGCACATTATTCATTGGACCCATTGAAAGTGTTAAACCTTTCCCCTCTTAATCTCAGGCCACATGGATAACTGGCTATGGCTTATGGTTTAGACACAATTCCCATGGGAGAGATTGCACTGCCTCTTTCTGAAGAATCCCAGCCCAATGTTCTGTCTTTTGTTGAACTCTTAGTTGTGTCATCTGCCAATTTATCGCAGGGGAGAGTCAATCATTTCAGTCTGAAATGTGGAGTCTGCTCTCTTTCTTTCTTTTTGTTCCACCAGATGAGGTGTTTGACCAGTCCTTTGATTCCAGGAGTGATTTTAAGATTATGTTCTCTTTAAGAAGTGTCTAAATTGTTGCAATATTATTCAGGGTTTATCTTATCTTTTAAATGAATTCATTAATTCATACATTTTTAGTAACCACTTTATCAGGGTCAGGGACAGAGTGGATCCAGAGTCTGTCCTCGGAACACTGGGTGTGAATAGGACACCAGTCTATTGGGAGCTAATCTATAAACACTGAATTTTGTCTTCACACCATCAGATATAGGGACTGGAAGTCATTTTCTATGACAGCTAATGATTTTCAGATCCAGTTTATAATCAATGCCCACGCTATGCCCAATGACTTTATTGGGGTGGCATGGTTCAAAATATTAATCTGCATTCATAGATAATATAACTACTCCATTGTATCCGATCTCGCAAAAGGTTTGCTATGTTTCCTATGAACGCAAATATACATAGCTACCCCTTTGTATCCTAGCTTCCTAGGACCTTCATGGGATCCCCATTGGACCCCATTGTCAAAATCTGAGATTTATCTTATCATCATCATGAATTCAGTATCATTAGCTAATTGTGACTAATGAAACTAAAGAAATCAGAAAATTGGTCTGCCTTCAAATAACCAGTTTAACCAGTGTTTATAGTTTGCTAATGTGTTAGTAACCTTTCTTTAAATCATTAGATGTGCCTTTTTACACCTACAAAACATTTCCATCCATCACTTTTCTTCTCTGCTGCCAAAATTTGCTGCCAGAAACTTCTTCCCAAACATGTCTGAGATTGGACCAATCTCACCAAGTGAAGACCCAAAACATTACTCAAAGTTCATCTTTTCCTGATTGGATTTGATGTTTGATTAATTCTGTTTGATAATGGTTTATTGTGCTGTTTTTTTTATTGTTCTCTTTATTGTTTTACAACTGACTTAATGTGATTTATGTGATATATGCTGTACAGTTTTACTGAGTTATCCTATGACTTACTTATTTAAAATGTCTCTGGGCATGTTGACTAGTGCTCTGTAAATAAAATGTATTATTAGTATAATAATAATAATAATAATAATAATAATAATAATAACAATAATAATAATAATAATAATAATAATAATAATAATAATAATAATAATAATAATAATTTATTACTTTATTTATTTTTTTATATACTTGCTTCATAAGCATCATTACACTCAATGAAAATCCTCACCATTTTGCCAGACATGTTAAAGTGCATTCCATTTTTATTCAAACTAATTGTGACTCACTAAGTGAGAATTCATTCAACTTTGCATCATATGGCATCAGTAACCGCAGTGACAATAATAATAATAATAAACAGCAGAGGTTTTCTTTATTGAAGATGGTCCCTAGTAGAACCACTTTAGCAATCCATGAGCCCATATTGAACAGAGTATATAGATTTAAAGTGGATGTGAAAGTTAATATGTTGTTCAGAGAGGTGGTGGTGAGCCAAATTGCAATTAGTCTAGATTTAATCTTTAAAGGTTTTTACAGAATGTATTGGTGCAGAGCAGGCAGTGTGTTTAGAAACGTCTTTGTGCTTTCAAAGAGCCGAGCGTATTTATGATCTGAGCTAGATTGCGTACGACTGTGAGGGTTTATAGTGAGCATGTCTTTATAACTCTCTCGTTCTCTCTCTTGCTCACCACAAATCCCTCCTAATTCCGTGCACGTCATAAATTATGAAGCCCTCGTTACTGCAGCCTGCTCTTAGAACGTGGCCCTCGTGAAAGAATGGTCTGTCATTTCTCTGGTTAAATTCAAGCGCATCTTCTTGAACATGCATGGACAGGGAGCCAATGAGAAGTAAGCATCATTTATTGCTCTAGAGCAGCCTACTATATGTATATGTGAACGTGTGTGTGTGTGTGTGTGTGTGTGTGTGTGTGTGTGTGTGTGTGTGTGTGTGTGTGTGTGTGTGTGTGTGTGTGTGTGTGTGTGGCCCAGATTCCCTCTCACAGACGCAAAGGGAAAGATGATGGCAGCGCAACGTGAGCAGAAAAGCAATCGAGTGGTTAAGCCTCCTGTCAGACACTGGAGATTAGGATTTTTTTTTCTCTCCTCACTTTCACAGAAGGGGGGAAGAACATAAGCATTTGCAGTTTCGCCTTCCTGCGACCATATCCTCTCCAGCGAGTGCCGATTCGGGCAATTTCAGGGTCACAGCGATAAAGAGGAGATAGATAAAGAGAATAGACGTTCAGGTCATACACCTGTAAATCCACCTGCCTGTTTGGCTTCTCGTTCACATCATTTAAGTCTCTTGACATGAGAGGAGATTTACTCCGGACAGATCAGAAAACTGATCAGCAAAACGTTATTGTCTGTTGCAAAAGAGGACTGAAAATGATCATGGCTTTGGCATACACATGGCTTTGGCGTACACAACCTACACTGTGGATATAAAGGTTGTGTGATTAAAGTGAAAATTCTAGTATTTCAACCAACCTGTTGATATCTTTGACCCTAGCTATTCCCTAAAGTGGGAATAGGGAGTGTTGTTTTTTTCCAAATGAAAAAGTTTGTTGGATACCAGTGGGATACCAGTAAGAAATGGCAGAAAATTTATTTTTGCACTAAAACTTGATTGTTATTGATTGGTTTGGGTTTACATTTAGATTTCTCTTTAGATTTGGCTGACACCCTTACCCAGTGCAATTAAGGGATTAAGAGCCTGGCTCAAGGGCCCACCAGCGGCAGCCTGGTGGATCTGAGATCCACATCCCCATGGGTTCAAGCCCCAGCACTGCCAAGCTGGCACTGTCAGGCCCCTGAGCAAGTCCCTTTATCCTCTCTGCTACTGAGGTACTGTATCATGTCTGACCCCAACGTCCAAAGCCAGGAGATGTGAAGAAAGAATTTCACTGTGCTGTAATGTTTAAATAAATGTTAATATAAAGGCTTCTTAATATTAGGTGTTTTTTTTGTTTCTTTATATTAAAACCAGGGAATAAGATACAGCCTTGAGGGATACCTGTATTTACAGTAATCCAAGCCGATATTATTTCCCCAAGAAAATATAAAAAAAGCTGATGATTGAATAGTTTCATGATGCATTCAAGATTGTAATAAAAATATTAATATTTGTATATGGTATGTATGATAAAAAACACATTACTTATGTAAGCATAAGGGGATGTTTTTATCAATCTTGCAGGAAACCGTAGATTATTATTATTATTGTTTCAATTTCTTGGCTTCACTGAAACACTAAAGTGCCATGAGCAATCAGTTGTACCGCTCTCTATTTGTGTCTTTATTTCTTTCTGTGAATGCGGCGTCTATAATTGATGTCAGATCATATACCATTTATTAAGTTTGTTCAAAGGAAAAGCTGCACAAAGTGACACTTACAAAAACAAAAGCAACAAAGAAAAAGTATTAATGTCCCCTGTCGCCGTTTTCCCAATTGATAATGTCTGTTTAGTCATTATTTTTCAACCTGTCCACATACTCTCCTCAATCATCATTTTCTTTATATGCACCTTTTTTCTTCTATCAGCTCGAAATTGATGCCAGCGCACGTAATGGCTTCTGATGGCGGCAATTTGTCATTGTGTTGTTCAGCTGTGAATTGTTCGCTCGCCATTGTCTGCCACTCTCTTTACTCTCGCTATTTCCATATTCGTTGTAGTACGCTTGTTTAAACTGTTGGCTGGGCAATTTCAAGGCCAGAAGACATGACTCTTATTGATAAGCATCACTAATTCTGGTTTAGCTCTAGTTGTTAAGGAGGCTCCTGTAATGAGTATCCTTTGGTTGGTGTGATAACGCTTAACCCTAACAAGACCTGAACCTTCATCCTCTCCTCAAGGAAGCTTACAAAAACAACCCTGATGAATAAGCTGGAGATTCCAGACTATTATGAAGTGATGATGAGCTTATGCAGGTAAGCTGTGGACTAGAACAATAGGGTATAATGGGGTATAAATTCCAGAGGGTCATATAGTCACCTGAATCCCAAAAGTGGAACTTAAGTTCTTGAACTCTTTAAATTTGGTTTGAATTAAAATACATAAAAATACATATATAGAAATTTTGTTGTTTGTTTTTGTTTTTTTATTCCTGTATCTGCCCTTGTCTTGCTATTGGCTTGTTATCTGTTATCCTTCTTATCTGCTCTGTTGCTAGTGTGTTGGGAGTTTAGCGGTTAAGGTGTTGGACTAGTTGAAAGTTTGAATCCCAGGTCCACCAAGATGCCACTTTTGGACCCCTGAGCAAGGCCCTTAAACCTCAATTGTGCAGTTGTATAAAATGAGATAACTTGTAAGTCACTCTGGATAAGGGTGTCTTCTAAATGCCATAAATGTCTCTGAGCATTATTTCCTGTTATTGTTTCTTCAGGTTTTCGGTTCTGTTTTTGATTATGGCTTGTCCTTTTTTGAACTTTCCCTCACATATACTGACCACACTAAGGATCGTCATGGTGATGATGCTTGGATTTCCCAGGATAAATACCTGAATCTTGAATTTACAATGTTACAATAGCATCCTGGCTTCAATAACAACTACACATTTATAATGTATTATATAATGTCTTAATGCCTTAATGTCATAAATAGCATAATGTATAATGTCTTATAACACCTGGAAAAATCTGTATAAAAATAAGTGTTAATGCTCTTATAACAGCAGCTGCAAGGTAAATCACAGGTTTATATTAATGTAAGTAATGTAATAATTGTATTGTTTTAATGCATTATTGTTTCTATAGTAACAGTTCATTTACATAATTCCATAGAAGACGCTCAACATAACACTAGCAATAACAAGCATTTTTGTTTTTATAATGCCTTTACAAAGAAGTAAGGGACTAAGAAGTAAAAAGCAAGTTATAACAGAAACTAGCTTGTTTCACAGGAAAAACTAAAAGTAACTAGAAATGGAAAAAAATTGTAGTCTTTTGTTCATTAATAAACTTTATTATATATACATTATATTTATTATATATATTATATAATATATAATCATGGTCCTCTAAGAGAAATAAAAGACTTCAGAATGTGCTCTTTTGGAACTTTGGGGTAGTAACAGTCACGTCACTTTTTGACAGATTGCATCACACCAACCCTTTAATGGTTGATTATTTCCCTAAAACAACATTCCACTTACGTGCTAGTGATATGAACATGTTCATATGAACAGCTATTATAATCCATTTGTGTCTCATGACTCTTCTCATGAAGTTATATAATTGTGACAACATATGGTTCAGAATCAGATCAGAATCAGTTTATATTGATTCAATTCAATCAATGCATATACATATTTACAGCAAACATACCAATTTAAAAAGAAAGGTAGATAACAGATAGATAACAGAATCATTTTCTATCGATTCATTTCAATCAATGTATACAAATTCCAAGGGCAAACATATCACCATAAAGAAGAATGAGCCTCAGATTTTATTGATTCAATTGATTCAATATATTGATTCAGTTCAATCATTGTATATAAATACCTACAGCAAACATATCATCATAAAGAAGAATCAGAATAAGTTTATACTGATTCAGTTGATTTGATATATTGAACAGCTATTATAATCCATTTATATCACATGACTGTATGAAGTTATATAATTGTGACAACATATGTCATATGTTATGAATGTAAATACATTACATTACGTTACATTTGAAGGTTGTGAGTTCGAATCCAAGGCCCACTAAGCTACCACTGCTGGGCCCCTGAGCAAGGCCCTTAATCCTGAATTGTATAAAATGAGATAAAAATGTAAGTTGCTCTGGATAAGGGTATCTGCTAAATGCCGTAAATGTAAACATCATTGCCTGTGCATTTATAATGGATTATAAACTGAGAACATGCAAAGTATGTGCATTACAGTCTTTAAGACTAATACAGCATCTAAAATCTAACATAGGTTTAAATGTAACCTACCCATACATCACTAATTTTGTTTTATTGTGCTTCACAATGACCTTACACAACAGCATTAATCATGTATTCCCGAGAAACAAATGCTAAACAAAGCCAATCTTTACACTACGAGTTACGTGAAATGTTAATATCGAACAAGAGCAATCCATTTCTCATAACAAATAGCTAAATAAACAGAATGCAGTTGCAAAGGTCAATTACTCCGCTGATTTCTCCGTCTGAATTTTGTATTTAAACTGAGTCAATAGCCTCAATATCGATAGCAACTGGCAGGCCTGCGTCAATGCCGAGGTTACAAAAGCAGGGACAGAAATGTCTCGCTGCCTTTGAGCACAATATGAGATGAGAATCGATGCTTTTTCCGCCTGGCGGCAGAGCCAGGGTCTCGGAGGGGCCACGCGCAAAGTGTTATGCCTCTTTATTGGCATTATATATCTGTTTTTATGCATTACCGAGTGCCTATATCTGCAATATTTACATTATCCAGGACACATGCGATGGCAAGCGCTCACAAAGTGCCTGCAATCTAAAAACAATAAAGAGCAGTCTCTGTCTTTATAGCTGCCATTTGATGAAATGACTGGAGGCAGAAGATGATTTTATTGTTAGGGCTGAGGGCACTTCTTGGCTCTGTCACCAAGGCTTTTTAGAGTCATTTTTATGTATAGTATCTTAATACAGCTTCATGGCGAAAGCCGTCTTCGAGAAGCGAGCTTGTCCCTCGTTTTGATGGATCGCTTACTGCTGGTGAACTTTTCAGCATAGCAGGTGCCATGTCTTGCTCTGTCTCTGTCTCTGTCCACTCTGTGCTCTATGACAAGCCCGTGTCACAGTGTTCTACACCAAAGTAGCTTAACCGTGTTCACATCTCCGCTATTTAGACAATAGCACAAAAATGAATGTTTTCAAAGGAGCATCAAAAATACAGCTTTCAAAATATTAACTTTTAATGTTGCCATGTTAAACCCATGCCAATTCCTGCTAAAATGTGTAGAACTGATCAATTATCACAGTATTTAAGAATTCTTATGTTTTCAAAATGTTTAAAGTGCAGAGATTAATGTAGCTTAGCTGAGATTTTTTTTTTCTAGAATCTCTGTAGCCTATGGATTAATGTCTATGGTGCCTAGCCAATCATATACATTAAGGTAATAGCCAAGTTGAAATAGGCCCAAATTTTAACACTCAATAAGAGCAAGTCTTTGTTTTTCAATTTTCTTAATATAGATTTGATTTTGAGTCCTCACTAGTGTCAGAGCCACAGTTAAAGAAAATAAATCAACACCTTGTGATCAGACAGAATGGAAAATTCAACAGCAGTGAAAAACAAATGTGAACTTCATTTAATAAAGGATTTTTAAAAGAGTCAGAATCAGAAACATTTTATTTTGCTTCAACGGGTTCAATATGGGGGGCATGGTGGCTAAGTGGTTAGCATGTTTGCCTCACACCTCCAGGGTTGGGGGTTTGATTCCCACCTCTGCCGTGTGTGTGGAGTTTGCATGTTCTCCCTGTGCTTCGGGGGTTTCCTCCGGGTGCTCCAGTTTCCTCCCCCAGTCCAAAAACATGCGTGGTAGGTTGATTGGCATCTCTAAATTGTCAGTAGTGTATGATTGCGTGAATGAGAGTGTGTGTGTGCCCTGTGATGGGTTGGCACTCCGTCCAGGGTGTATCCTGCCTTGATGCCCAATGACGCCTGAGATAGGCACAGGCTCCCCTAGAATAGTTCGGATAAGCGGTAGACAATGAATGAATGGTTCGATATATTGATTCGGTTCAATCACTGTATATAAATTTCTATAGCAAACATACAGCAAACATATCACCATAAAGAAGAATCAGAATCAGTTTATATTGATTCAGTTCAATCAATGTATATACATTCCTACAGCAAACATATCACCATAAAGAAGAATCAAAATCAGATTATACTGATTCAATTGATTCAATATATAGATTTAATTCAATCAATGCATATAAATTCCTACAGCAAGCATATCACCTTAAAATGGATCAGAATCAGTTTATATTGATTCTGTTGATATTATATATTGATTCAATTCAATCAATGCATGTACATTTTGACAGCAAACATACCACCTTAAAAAGAAAGGTAGATAACAGATAGATAACAGAATCAGTTTTATATCGATTCATTTCAATCAATGTATACAAATTTCAAAGGGAAAACATATCACCATAAAGAAGAATCAGAATCAGATTATATTGATTCAATTGATTCAATATATTGATTCAGTTCATTCATTGTATATAAATTCCTACAGCAAACATATCATCATAAAGAAGAATCAGAATAAGTTTATACTGATTCAGTTGATTTGATATATTGATTCAATTCAATCAATGTTTATAATTCCTACAGCAAGCATATAACCTTAAAAAGAATCAGAATCAGATTAGATTGGTTCTGTTGATTTGATTTATTGATTCAGTTCAATCAATGCATATAAAATCCTAGGTCAAACATATTATCTTGTCTTATTTAATGTGTTTAATTCCAGACATTGAAAATTGAAAAAGAAAGAAAATCTTCCACGGAGAAGAGCGGAATATAATTGTTTGATTAAGAATAATTTTTCTCATGTCATTGATACATTTGTTAAATATGTTAAATATATCAGTTACACACTCTATCCAATATAATACATTTTGGTAGGTAGATAGATAGCAATCTTTTGAGAATAATTACTAGTAACTTTATACAATTTTATTGCTAATATAAC